>OU015762.1:9374798-9419142 GCA_907173295.1 Fagus sylvatica | reverse complement strand
TATTACATTGTAGAATTTAAGACTAGATTTGAATATCTATTTGTAATTAAGAAGAATTAAGAATATAAATGAAGGAGACTTGGCAAGATTGATTACCGATTGATACCCAACAACAACTATTTTAGTCATGGAAAAATTATTCAGTAATCTCCGCCCTCTTACAGAATGGTGGGTCTTACTATAAATTTAATTAGTGAGACTCACTATTCATGTGAGAGGGGACTATGCATTTATTTGTAGTCTTGGATTATTGGATTACTGAATAATCACTTCTTATTCATGTATGTAAGTTTAAAGGTTATGATGGAAATACCGAAGCACAAATTGCAAATAGAATCAGATTGGCAAGATAGGAGGTTCACTGCCATCAAAACAAGACAATGCATACCTCATGATGTAGAGAGCCAAGTAAACAAAATAAATAAATAAATCTCAAGCGAGATAATCGGAGATAGTCTAGCATAAAGAGAATCAAATGCATTCGTTAATAGGAAAAGACAAATGCATTGATGCTTTAAATGGAGATCTGAGTGCTGTGGTTTAGTTTTAATGAAAGTTTTTTACCCAAAAAAAGAAAAAGAAAAAAAAGACAACACCAAGAGAAGACAGTCCAAAATGATATCGTATTGACATGTTCATTTAGCCTATACAAAAAGACAAAGAAACATAATTGTGTGTGTTTGGCAGCTTTTTGCTTTTTTCTTATTTCCACTTTTTGTCTTAGCTTTTAAAATTAAAACTGAGACAAAAATTGGAAATAAGCAATAAGCAAAAAAACTAGCTTGGTCATTGCCAAACGCACACAATTGTGTCACAAAAAATAATGTTATCTCCCCAAATTAGCTGCAATTTATATCACTCACCACAAATTGGTATTTAGATATACTCAAATGGTTAAATGCTAATTCCTTACTAATAAAAATGGATCTTTAGCTTTAATTTGGACCAGTTATTATTAGATTGATAGCTTATCCACCACTTTGTACTACTTATAGAATGTGAAAGGCAACAAACACAATTATATCGCGGTTACAGAAAATCAAGGTTATTTAAGTTTGTAAATGTTTTGTTGTGGAGTTGTAAACTTAAAGGAACTTCGAGATTTTTTTTAAACTTTCAATAATTTGAATATTTGGAACACACACGCTGAAGCTCCAATTCCCTAAAATTGCCAACTTTTTCAAAGAGTAAAACAAAAACTTTCCGGACCATACATATCCAAGTACAAGTCTGTATAGGGTTTAACTTTCAAAAGGCCAGAAAGACAAAAAATCAATCAAGAAACAAATATAACTGCAACAACAGATTGAAACCCAGACAAGAAATCAAAGTTAAGAATCAAACTTTTTATCGTCTCTCAGCATCCTCAAGCAATTTCTTTGAGGACACCAATCGGACAGTTAGACCTCATCTACTGTGCCCTGCTCTGGCGCTTAAAGCTCAACTCAACGCTTTCTATCTCACATTCTACTAATTGAATCAGCTCTTTTTTAATCAACTAATTAGAACTAATTACATAGATGATCTGCCTGCTCCCTTACTTGAAGAACATGATTTCAATTGATAAATTTCAATAAAAGATTTCGATCAACTAATTGCGTGCTTTCGTAATATATTATGATGTGCACATACAAGTTCGCGAGAAGACCCATGTCTGGAATTGGCACCCCCAAGAGAAGCACGTGTTAAGCGAATACGCATATTGCCCAAAGGGCCATTTATTAGACTGATGATTTTTGGCCCGAGCAGCGGCAACCGCACATCGATAATTCGAAATTACCACATGTAGATTGGTCTTCTGTTTTCTTGAACTGTTACTTTATGTATTTGATGATTAAGTTAAATGAATTAATTGTCTTAGAAAACAGTATGCGTATTATTAATATGTGCCAAGAATGCTTTAATTGAGCTAAAATGAATAGTAGACTCAGTGTGAAGTTTAAGTGTATCCACCATGTCGAAGAAATAGTTATTGATAGTAAGGGATAAAATAAAATGCAAGTTGTAATATTTTTGATCTTGTGTGTCTCTAGCATTACCTTAGTAATATTAAAAGAAGCTTTAAGTGCAAATTCTTTTAGACGTCAGTTTGTAAGTAAATAGTTGTAAAATTGATTGTGTCTCTAGCATTACTCTTTGTAATTAATAAGAATTAAGAATATAAATGAAGGAGTTGGCAAGATTGATTACCAATTGATACCCAACAACAACTCTCTTAGTCATGGAAAAATTATTCAGTAGTCCCCCTCTTATAGAATGATGGATTCTACTATAAATTTAATTAGGGGACCCACCATTCATATAAGAGGGGACTGCGCATTTATTTATAGTCCTGAATACTGGATTACTGAATAATCACTCCTTATTTATGTATGTAAGTTTAAAGGTTATGATAGAAATATCAAAGCATAATTTGCAAATTGAATTAGATTGGCAAGATAAAGTGGAGGTTCAGTGCCATCAAAACAAGACAATGCTTACCTCATGATATAGAGAGCCAAGTAAACAAAAAAAAAAAAATCTCAAGCGAGATAATCGGAGATAGTCCAGCATAAAGAGAATCAAATGCATTCATTAATAGGAAAAGACAAATGCATTGATGCTTTAAATGGAGATATGAGTGCTGTTAAATGGTCCATTTCTGGTTTAGTTTGTAACATTACTGAATTATGTAAATATTTTTCTTCATGTTCTTTCCTTTGGACTAGGAGGGAGGCTAATGATGTTGCTCACTTCTTGACAAAAACTAACTCCTCCCTTAGGTCCCCCTTCTTTTTAAGTCACTGTTGTAACTCTTCATCCCTTCCTAGTATTGTTTAGGATGCCTGAAAGTTGGATGGAGTTCTTGTTTAGTTTTAATGAAAGTTTTTTACCCAAAAAAAAAAAAGACTCACCAACTAAACAGTCCAAAAAATATCGATTGTTGTTCATTAGCCTATACAAAAAGACAAAGAAACATAATTGTGATTTTGGCACTTTTTGCTTTTTTCTTATTTCCACTTTTTGTCTTAGCTTTTAAAATTAAACTTTCCAAAATTGAATTTCTTAAGCTGAAAACTAGCTTAGTCTTCCAACGCACAAATTGTCTCACAAAAATTAATGTTAGCCACAAATTGGGCAAATATCATCACCACAAATTGGTGTTGTTACTCAAGCAAATGCTATCCTTATAATAAAAATTGATTTTAGCTTTAATTTGGACCAGTTATTTTAGATTGATAGCTTATCCACTTTTGAATAGATGTAACCAAGGTTATTAAAACTTCTACCTTAATCATTGGGAGGGTTCGCGAATGAATCGTAGAATCGAAATAATCGTAAGATTCTACTTTCCGTAAATAAAAAATAATAAAAATTATAATTCATAACATAGGTTAAAGAACATTAAAAATAATAATTTTGGCATAAATTTATAAAATGCAATAGTCATCAAACTAAATACCAAATGACAAATTTAAACTAACATCAGTTCCAAGTTTTAATTCACATAATACAAACATACATATGTTCTAATAATAACACTACATAAATCAAAATATTCCCAACTTTTCCCAATTTGATTTTGTGACAAAATAACACATTACTTATTGTAATGTGTTTATAACCAAGATCATCATTGATTTGATGAATGTTGTCCTCTAATGGGAGACCTTCATCATAAATGTCGTTGCTTCCATTTAAATCATTCATGGAAAGATCATCAAAATCTCTTATTTCATTTTCAAGTTCATGTTTCTTGATTGATTTTTTGTCTTTCTGGCCTTTTGAAAGTTAAACCCTATACAGACTTGTACTTGGATATGTATGGTCCGGAAAGTTTTTGTTTTACTCTTTGAAAAAGTTGGCAACTTTAGGGAATTGGAGCTTCTATGTGATTAGTGTTCAACGCACGGTGTACCAAATATTCAAATTTATCTGAAAGTTTATTTTTTCTTAGAAAAAATCCTCGCAAGTTTACAACTTTAACAGACAAAACAGTCCAAACTTAAATATTTACATTGAAATTTCTGTAACCTGCGATTGTTTATTGTGTTTGTTGCCGTTCACATTCTATAAGTAGTACATTTTAACTCTTTCTTTCAATATTTAATTACATCTATTCACAAAGTGGATAAGCTATCAATCTAATAATAACTGGTCCAAATTAAAGCTAAAGATCCAATTTTTATTAGTAAGGAATTAGCATTTAACCATTTGAGTATATCTAAATACCAATTTGTGGTGAGTGATATAAATTGCAGCTAATTTGGGGAGATAACATTATTTTTTGTGACACAATTGTGTGCGTTTGGCAATGACCAAGCTAGTTTTTTTGCTTATTGCTTATTTCCAATTTTTGTCTCAGTTTTAATTTTAAAAGCTAAGACAAAAAGTGGAAATAAGAAAAAAGCAAAAAGCTGCCAAACACACACAATTATGTTTCTTTGTCTTTTTGTATAGGCTAAATGAACATGTCAATACGATATCATTTTGGACTGTCTTCTCTTGGTGTTGTCTTTTTTTTCTTTTTCTTTTTTTGGGTAAAAAACTTTCATTAAAACTAAACCACAGCACTCAGATCTCCATTTAAAGCATCAATGCATTTGTCTTTTCCTATTAACGAATGCATTTGATTCTCTTTATGCTAGACTATCTCCGATTATCTCGCTTGAGATTTATTTATTTATTTTGTTTACTTGGCTCTCTACATCATGAGGTATGCATTGTCTTGTTTTGATGGCAGTGAACCTCCTATCTTGCCAATCTGATTCTATTTGCAATTTGTGCTTCGGTATTTCCATCATAACCTTTAAACTTACATACATGAATAAGAAGTGATTATTCAGTAATCCAATAATCCAAGACTACAAATAAATGCGTAGTCCCCTCTCACATGAATAGTGAGTCTCACTAATTAAATTTATAGTAAGACCCACCATTCCATTTGTGCATCAAGGAGTATAGAACAGATGCTTTATGAGATGACTGGGAAATCTCGTCTATTCAATTTATTTTGTCCTTTAAGATTCTCTATTCGAGGTATCATATTGTTGATCGTAAAATCTAATGTAATTATCTTGCCGAGATTTTTTTTTATTTGCTCTGGACAAGTAGTAGATGTAACTTAATTCTAATAAAACATATAATAGAATGAGAGAGTAAACTTGAAGGGCAACAAACACAATAAACAATCGCAGTTTACAGAAATTTCATTGTAAATTCTGTTAAAGTTGTAAACTTGCGAGGATAAGAAAAACCAACTTTCGGATAAATTTGAATATTTTACACCGTGCCCTGAACACGAATCACATAGAAGCTCCAATTCCCTAAAGTTGCAAAATGCAAACTTTTTCAAAGAGAAACAAAAACTTTCCGGACCATACATTTCCAAGTATAGTCTGTATAGAGTTTAACTTTAAAAAGGCCAGAAAGACAAAAAATCAATCAAGTAACATATATAACTGCAACAACAGATTGAAATCAAAGTTAAGAATCAAACTTTTTAGTCTCTCTCAAGCAATGGATAATCGCAGACTTTCAGAGATACCGCTTTGGGTTTTGGCGTAGGCTTTGTATTTATACTTTTCGTGTGGGGTTATGAATCCGAATTAGAGCTTGGAACTTCTAATTTGATTTTTGGGCCTGGCTAGTTAACACATAAGAGTAGATTTGTAGAATGGGCTTATTTGACCCATTCAATAGAGAGAGAAAAAAATAATTCGAAGCATAATAAATTAATAAACTCAAAACACTCAACAAATTCTTACAATATTTTTACAAGATTTCAGCTCAAAAAAAAAAAAAAACACTGAATCTATCACAACTCAAAACAAGCTTATTGCGAAAATATTGTGAAGATTTGTTGTGTCTTCGTAGACTTTCTCGATGGAATATAGCAAGGGTTGCTGTACAAAATTATTTCAACATGGTACTCTTTATTTCTTTGGGAAAATGTAACTTCATATATAAGCTCTAAACTCTATAGCATATAAGGTCTTTATTGTACATGAGAGCTTGGCTACGAAATGTTAATCAAATAGTACATTTAAAACACAAAAGTTAATTATTGAAGATAATATACTTGCTTGATTACAAGAGGGAAAAAAAAAAAAAAATACAGGATTGCTGAATGAAACCACTGGGGAGCTACAAATTATTTGCTCCAATTTTATATATCATAAACTAGACAAACCCTGATGACAACCTTCATAATAAGTCTTTAGCCTTGTGCAGCTGGGGTGAAGGAAGATAAATTAATGTATTAGAATAATAAGCTTTGGATTTCAAATAATGACGATGTGGTGAGTGAGGATTTCCATACAGTAACATGAATTTAAAAGATATTTATTAACTCATTACCTACAACTTAATTAGTAAATCAAGTATCAATTTAAAAAATTTTGTTTCAACTTTTAGAAATTCAAGATGCAAGAAAACCAATTTGTGGAATAATCAAATCTCAACTCATTTAATATTTATGGAATTGGCAATCCATTTACTTAGAAGATATTTATTTTAATTATTATTTAAATTCTATTAATTTAACAAAATTATTTCTACAACAAATTAGTTAACTTTGTAGCCACTTCTTACAATATTACATGAAACACAACATTAGAACATATGGCTAATCTTTCTTACGTCTACAGACCAGGGGTGGAGGGAGAGGGGGGTAGGGGGCATACCTAAATGCAAACACAAAGAATCAAAGAAGAGGAAGTTGACACTTACCATGAAGTTAATCTCTAATCTCTAAGATGCAATTCAGTTTCTTGTGATAGCAATCACTCCAATAGTGGAAATCACCCAAATGAAAATATATTTTAGGCTGTTTTGGAAAAACTTTAATTATATAATTTGAAAAAGCTATTTAAAGGACAAAAGACATATGTTTAGGTATTACAGAAGAGGCCAAGTGCCATCAAGAGTTTTGTAGCTCAGTAAAATGATCCTTTTGAATGTATCTTACCAAAGTCTCCTTTATGAGGATGATTCGAATCCCCCATTCCCTATGTTGTAACTAATAACTCTTGAATTAAAAAAAATAAAAATAAAAAAACTGGCCAAAGTTTTGTAAGTCAATGGTATTACCTGTTATCTTTTATGAGGAGAGCAAGATTTCAAATCCCCCTCTCCCATACTCTAACTATAGAATTATATATTAAAAAAAGGGTATCATAGAAGAGAAATTGGGCACATTCCCAATACTTTAGATCATGCTGGTGTAAGGTGGATACATTAACCAAATTATATGCGACCAATGGACAAAACAAAATTTACCTGTAGTTTGAAGCCTTTGTCATTGTCTTTGCGTACTAGTTCTAAGAAGGCTCTGTTGAAATTTTCATGCAGACATCGAAATCTTGTAACAGGTGTTGACTGATGTTCGAGTATTGATTATCAAGGTCATGATTTTAAAGCTTTGGTATATGAGTTCTTAGGAAATGGAAACCTAGATGAGTGGTTACATCTGACTCCAAGAACAAAAGAGGCACTTGAGGAACCAAAGAAGTTGAGTCTTCTTCAAAGACTTAATATTGCTATTGATGTTGCTAGTGCATTGGATTATCTTCATTATCATTGCCAAACACCAATTGTTCATTGTGACCTCAAGCCCAGCAATGTTCTTCTCGATGATGAAATGATTGGACATGTCTCGATGATGAAATGATTGGACATGATTTCTTCATAGCCACTACAAAAAACTTGGTTTATTTCGGCATTTATTTTGGTTCATTAAAAATGGATTTCTTAGCATATAATTTTGTGGGGGAATGCTTGGGATGAACTACAAAAAACTTGGTTTATTTCATTACACACTCACCTTATTTCGGTGAACCTTCGGAATATGCATTTTTTTAACTTCATCAACGGCCAAAAAAGCTTCGAAATAAACATGAAAAAAATGCAATAGAAGGATCATATAATTTTGTAACCCTTGGAATAGCAACTTGGGAAGAATAGCTTGGGATTTGAAATATACAATTAATCTATTTCGACGGTCACTAATAGAACCGTTGAAATAAACATAAAAAAATTATAGAAAATTACTCACCTGTTTTGACGGTAACCTTCGGAATATGCATTTTTTTAACTGAGCTATTTCAACGGCCAAAAATAGCTTCGAAATAAACATGAAAAAAATAGACGCGCGCGAAGGATCTCTGAAAATGATAACCCTTGAATAGCAACTTGAATCGAAAACCCCTCGAATAGCAATTTGAATGAAAACCCCAGCAAAATGAAAACCCCAGCAAATGCAATCGTGAAATAGAAACTTCAAAACCCCCAAATCTTCAAAATCCCCAAATCTTCAAAACCCCTCGAGAAAATGCTTGTCACGCTCAAATTCTCGCACCAGACCTTGTCCTCGCTCCACGGCTCCACCTCTCATCACTCACTCCAATCAATTTCCAACAAAATGTAAGTTCCAACTTCGAACTCTTTTGATTTTCGTTCAGATTTTTTAGAGAGAGAGAGAGGTTTTCTCTCCGATTCCATTTCTTTCCTTTTCATATTCTCGAGAAAATGCTTGTTTGGCTCCCGATGAATGAGAAACTCAGCCTGATTTGCTCGTCAATTAATCCTACTTCAATTAAGCTTAATTTTTTGCTAATTATCATTTGTGTGTGGGGGGAGAAAGTGTCTGTTTGGTTACTGATTGCTATAATGATATTATGTATTATGTTGTGATTACCTATTTTACAATCCTCTGATTATATTTTTTTGTACTTCAGAATTTTTATAGATCCTGAATCATGATCAGGATTCATCTTGTGTGTTAGCTTCTAAAGAATTCTGAACTTTGGTATCAAATTTGTTTCAGGCTGGGGATGAGAATGTTACTTTGCCATATTGGTTGTCCACTGCGTCAGCACTTTTATGCCTCCTGCAGAGAAATTTAAGATCCAATGATTTTTTGATCCAATGATTTTGTTTCTGTTTTAGTTATGTGTTTTCCTTTGTTTCTGTGATTTGTGTGTTGCAGGTTGCAGAGGCATTGTTTGAGATCACCCTTACTAGATTTTCTGGGGATATTCTTCCAGCAACTGATGCAGGGATAGTTTTGTCAATTGCTGACAGGTGAAACTCTAATCATAAGTTCATTTACTTATTCCTTTCAGGCTCATTGGTTTCTAAAAAATTTAGGTCAAAATGCAATCTTGGTTCTTGAACTATGCATTAGATATGAACCTTATCCTACCTTCCCACCACAACACAAAAGATAATTTCTGATATGGCAAATGTCTTTTGTACATGTCTTTATAATGTTTATATGATATGTTAAGCCACATGGTGCTATCACAAAATCAGGATTTAGGGACCACAAATTTTTTCTATATATTTTACTTTTTTAAAATTTTAAATTCACTTGCCTTGATATATTCTGATTGTGAGACCCACATGTGGCCTAACATGTCACACAAGTATTATTAAGGACTTGTGGAAAAGGTGTGTGCTACATTAGTGATTGCCATTCGCATGGTGACGAAGAGGTAGGGTAAGGGCAACATTGAGATGTTTTAAAACTTCTAGAAGTAAATTGGAACAATTGAGAGTTAAGGAACAAATTGAAATCTGATGCATCGTTTTAGGACCAACATTGTAGTTTGACCTAAAATTCAACTTTGGATAAATTAAATGTATACCATATGAGTTTATATATTTGCTCAAGGATGCTGAAAATTCATAATTAAAACTGATGAAAAGAGGGCTTAAAGTTCTCTCTCTCTCCTTTTTTGGGATATATTGTTATTAGTTATAGATGAAACTCACTTGAAACCATTTTCCTACATGTTTGACCTGTAGTGCATTTTGGGCAGTTTACATTGTGATTTGTTGGATTTCATTTTTGAATATCCAGTTGTAATTTCTTGAGAGGATGCGGTATTTTCATCCTCTGTACTTACTTTTGTCCTCTAATAACACTTTACTTTTGTCCTCTAATAAAACTTTCGGGGGTGATTAAAGAGCCAAGTCAACTGGATAGAGTTGCAATCTGGCAAGAAATGCAGGGCTTATTTTGGTACATAATTCCCCTTGGTAAACTTTTCCAAAGGTCCACTGTAGAAGTTGAATGAATAGGACTTGATAAGAGCATTTGAGTTGTCTCCTTCAAAAAGTATTCTAAATGGTAAAAGAAATGGGACTTCAGTTTCTTGCTTAGTTACCTAATGCCCTAATACACAAGAACAGCTGAAGATCTCTCAGTGGTGGGCAAAAGATGATCCACAAAGTCCTCTGACCAGAGGTACTCAACAAAGTCCTCACAGTATCATGCTCAAATTGCCTAATACCCTGGAACAGGCATAGCTCCTCTGTATGGCATGCCTGGATTCTCTAAAGCATTGTCATCTTTTTTTTTTTTTTTGGTGGGGGGGGCTGAATGGAAGGTGGTGGTTTTAGTCTTGGGCAAGACATGAGTTTGTAAGAGAAGATTATTATATTGCACTGCATACTGCTCCTTTCACCAAGAATACCCTGATTGCAGTTCTCTTAATGTAATCCATTTTCTGCAGATTAGCTAGCCTTGTTGGCTTATTTGCTTCTGGTTGTCAGCCTAAGTTCCACCAATGACCCATTTGGCCTGCGAAGAATCTCTTATGGTCTTGTAAGTTATTTTATCATTTTAATGCTTTGAGGCTCAGATAATTATACTCAATTATGCTGCATTTGCTTCTTTTAGGTCCAAGTGTTGGTAGAAAAGGATAGAAATTTGGATCTAAAACAAGCTTTGGAACTCGCTGCTGAAGTCCAACACATTAAAGTAGATGCCAGTACGATAGATGATGTAAGAGCGAAGACCCTTCTAGAGTTTTATCACAATTTAACATCACTGTTCCTATGGTTGCCACTATAAATTCCAATGCTATGACATACAACTGATTATTTGAGTAGGTTTCTGTTACTCTGCATGTGTTTCCTGATTACTTATTTATATTAACACCTCTTATATATGCCATGCCTTTCAATTACTTTGGATTCATCATCATGCTTGAAATTTGTTTACAGCTGTTATGGGCATCTGATTATTCTGATTGCATCTTTCATTTCAGGTACATCAATTTGTTACTCGGAGACTGGAGCAATTTCTGGTGGGTGTACTATTTATATTAAGGAGTTCATTGCTTAACAAACTTATTCTGTCATACATCTTTTCATTTGCAAAAATGATTTCCTTTTTTCTTGTTTTAGAGAATTTATTCAACAGAAAACAAGGAATTGTATCATTGGGGAACAGTGTCTATTTCAGTTTCTTATATCTGGCCTATAGTAAGAGTCAAACCTGAAACCCCTCCCCATTCTGCTCTTGGTGCCTTCACTGCTGAGCTATGACAGCATTGACTGAGAGGCATAGTTTTAGTACCAATACTTCACATAGTTTTTTGCCTGCAATACTTCAAATGGTTTGTCTGAATTTGCCTGCTCGAAATGAGGTTTGTCTGAATACATTTATCTTGAACAAAGTGTAGGAAGCTTGATCAGTGACTGCAAATCTTAAAGTTGAATTTTTGTAGCTGAGTTTCCACTATGCTCATCTGGAAAATATAAGAGAACATGGGCACGCCACCTAAAATAAGTGTAATAAGAAAGATGAACTGAACCAAACTTCTCTTGCTAGGTAAATACTAATAACACCTATAGTAGATTGAACCAGAACCTTAATCTCCAACCCTTCTCTATGGGGACATGAGATTCCATTTGGTCCAAAGACCATTGGTAAGGAAACTACTCAAACTTGAAGTCATTACTATAAATTGAATTCGTAGGGTCTATACTGTTCAAGAGGTTACATCCATCTCCTACCTTAATCTGGTTTTGTTCCTGAAATTAATGTGCACTTTTTCTGATTTCCGAATAAACCTTTTGAAACAATTTTAAGATCTGTTTTTCTCATTTTTCTGATTGAAAAGGGAGATATGTGTGTTTTATACTCCCCAAGTTTACTTTGTTATATTCGAAAATGGTAATTTCGGGTAATATAAGATTCTTCTTCTTCTTTTTTTGGTTTATTTAACAAGACTATGTCAGATAATTTGTTTGACTTTAACATTATTATTTACTTTGTAATCCTATTTTTTTTAATAAAGAATCAAAGCATGTTATTTGAGGACATGTAATATACTCTGAAAAGACGATGAGTTCACTTTTTGGCATATTGGCTGTGATTTGGTTACAGGTTGAAAGGGAATAAGCTCAGAAGTAGTTCGTTCTGTCCTTGCAGAGCAGGCAAACTTGCCTTCTCTGGCAGCAAAGTCAGCAAATAAGGTAAATGACTTTTTTTCTACTCCTTTTTGGTATATATTGACCAGTGTCTGCTACAAATTGCTACTTAATATATATAACCACCATATTAAAGTGATACTGGAAAAAAAAAAGAGCTTTTCTTTACGCGGTCCATGCACTCTTTCTAGATTCTAGAAAACAATAAACTTCTTATATCAATTTGGTTGTAATTTTCAGTGATACCATAGATACCAGAGCTGCCAGGAGGCACTGCTCTGTGAGCTAGGATTAGGATATGAAACTGACCCTTAAATCTCTTTATCCACGGACTTTTGCAGTCCTTTTGCTCTAAATTGGTTTTTTTTTTTTAAGTAAAAGATTTAATTTTTAAAAATATATATTTCATGTACATGGCTTCAGTGCCTTTTCTAAATATTTACTTTAAAAGAAATAGGATTTACATGGAATATATTTCTTTTACATGTTTTCAATTTTCTTGAATGATGTATTAGTTTCTAATGGTCTATGAATAATTGGTTCTAGATGGCAGCCCTGTCAAGAGGCAATCTTTTTCCAAAGGTTGTTGAAGCATATTCTTGTCCAACAAGAATTGTCCGTGGGAAGGAAGTGGACCCTGATATTTGGACTTGATTGGATTTGTTGTAGTAGAATTAGACTTGGATTTGACTTGCATTACTTGGACTTGCATTACTTGAGATTTATTTGGATTTCGATTGGATTTGTTGGATTTGTTGTAGTAGAATTAAACATACCATTTACATATTTGGACTTGCATTACTTGCATTCTTGAGATTTTTGGTACAAATATGGTATATTGCTTGTATATTTGGTATAGGTCCCTGCTCAATGAATTGTTTTAGAGAAAAAAAAAAACCTTTATTGAGGGTTATGACCGTTGATAAAAACAAAATTACTTATTTCGAGGGTTGTGACCCTCGATACAAGTAATATTTGTGAAGTATCTTTATCGAGGGTTATAACCCTTTTTATCGAGGGTTATGACCGTCGATAAAGATAAAATACTTTCTTCGACCCTTGTGTAGGCCGTCGAAACATCTTTTTCGACGGTGTTTCTAACGACGCCTTTCGACAGTCATCTTGACCGTCGAAATAACCTTTTTCGAAGGTTTTTAATACTTATTTCGAGGGTTTTGACCCTCGTAAAAAGTCCTTTTTTTTGTAGTGTGCTACCAAAGATTGTTCTACTAATCAATCAAGCTCCATTGGGGTTAGAGCAACAGTTGGTTATACTCCTCCACTTAAATATATTTCACATTTCTTATATTTAATTGTTTTCCCTTTTCCCTTCCTACTATAGTTTCAAGTGTGCAAAGATAGTCTTAATAAAGATGTATTGTATCTAGAAGATAAAATGTATTATAACAAAAAATTCACTTCTCTTTATTTATTTTTTCTTATTACATGCCATTGAAAAATAACCTTTAAAACTTGTAATATTTTTTCTTTCCCTTTTTTCTGGTATGAAAGTATGTCTATGTTCCAATATATGTTATGTGTAATTGCAGAGTATGGTATGGGAAACGAAGTATCAATATATGGTGATGTCTATAGTTATGGCATATTATTGTTAGAGATGTTCACGGGAAAAAGACCTACTAATAGCATTTTCCAAGAAGGCTTAAACCTTCATGACTTTGTTAAAGTGGCTTTGCAAGAACGAATAATTGACATTGTAGATCCTATTCTTCTTTGGGAAATACAAGAGGAAGAGACAAGGATGAACGACACTTGCCATGAGGATCGAAATGGATGTCCCAAAATTCAAGAATGCTTGATTTTGATACTTGGAATTGGAGTTGCTTGTTCCACAGAATTTCCAAGAGAAAGGATGAACATCAGTGCTGTTGTAGTTGAGCTGCAGAAAATTCAACAAAACATTCTTAGAACTAGTACTCAAAGACAAAGACAAAGGCTTCAAACTACAGGTAAATTTTGTTTTGTCATTGGTAGATATAATTTGGTAATGTATCCACCCACACCACATGATCTAAAGGATTGGGAATGTGCCCAATTTCTCTTCTATGATACCCTTTTTTTATATATATAATTCTATAGTTAGAGTAATGGGAGAGGGGGATTTGAAATCTTGCTCTCCTCATAAAAGATAACAGGTAATACCATTGAGCTTACAAAACTCTTGGCCAGTTTTTTTAATTTTTATTTTTTTTAATTCAATAGTTATTAGTTACAACAATAGGGAATGGGGGATTCGAATCCTCCTCATAAAGGAGAGCGATCAATGTCACAGAGCTACAAAACTCTTGATGGCTCTTGGCCTCTTCTGTAATACCTAAACATATGTCTTTTGTCCTTTAAATAGCTTTTTCAAATTATATATATTAAATTTTTTTTTCCAAAACAGCCTAAAATATATTTTCATTTGGCTGATTTCCACTATTGGAGTGATTGCTATCACAAGAAACTGAATTGCATCTTATTGATCTCTGTTGATGACATAAGCTTAAATTATTGCCACATGTACTGAATTGCTGACATAGACATGTAATATTGTAATGGCTACAAAGTTAACTAATTTGTTGTAGAAATCTTGCTTGTTAATAATTCTAAATATCTTCTAAGTAAATGGATTGCCAATTCCATAAATATTAAATGAGTTGAGGTTTGATTATTCCACAATTGGTTTTCTTGCATCTTGAATTTCTAAAAGTTGAAACAAAATTTTTTAAATTGATACTTGATTTACTAATTAAGTTGTAGGTAATGAGTTAATAAATATCTTTTAAATTCATGTTACTTTATGGAAATCCTCACTCACCACATCGTTATTATTTGAAATCCAAAGCTTATTATTCTAATACATTAATTTATCTTCCTTCACCCCAGCTGCACAAGGCTAAAGACTTATTATGAAGGTTGTCATCAGGGTTTGTCTAGTTTATGATATATAAAATTGGAGCAAATAATTTGTAGCTCCCCAGTGGTTTCATTCAGCAATCCTGTATTTTTTTTTTTTTTCCCCTCTTGTAATCAAGCAAGTATATTATCTTCAATAATTAACTTTTGTGTTTTAAATGTACTATTTGATTAACATTTCGTAGCCAAGCTCTCATGTACAATAAAGACCTTATATGCTATAGAGTTTAGAGCTTATATATGAAGGTTACATTTTCCCAAAGAAATAAAGAGTAACATGTTGAAATAATTTTGTACAGCAACCCTTGCTATATTCCATCGAGAAAGTCTACGAAGACACAACAAATCTTCACAATATTTTCGCAATAAGCTTGTTTTGAGTTGTGATAGATTCTAGTGTTTTTTTTTCTTTTTTCTTTTTTTTTTGAGCTGAAATCTTGTAAAAATATTGTAAGAATTTGTTGAGCTGTTTTGAGTTTATTAATTTATTATGCTTCGAATTATTTTTTTCTCTCTCTATTGAATGGGTCAAATAAGCCCATTCTACAAATCTACTCTTATGTGTTAACTAGCCAGGCCCAAAAATCAAATTAGAAGTTCCAAGCTCTAATTCGGATTCAGAACCCCACACGAAAAGTATAAATACAAAGCCTACGCCAAAACCCAAAGCGGTATCTCTGAAAGTCTGCGATTATCCATTGCTTGAGGATGCTGAGAGACGATAAAAAGTTTGATTCTTAACTTTGATTTCTTGTCTGGGTTTCAATCTGTTGTTGCAGTTATATATGTTACTTGATTGATTTTTTGTCTTTCTGGCCTTTTTAAAGTTAAACTCTATACAGACTATACTTGGAAATGTATGGTCCGGAAAGTTTTTGTTTCTCTTTGAAAAAGTTTGCATTTTGCAACTTTAGGGAATTGGAGCTTCTATGTGATTCGTGTTCAGGGCACGGTGTACCAAATATTCAAATTTATCCGAAAGTTGGTTTTTCTTAGAAAAATCCTCGCAAGTTTACAACTTTAACAGAATTTACAATGAAATTTCTGTAAACTGCGATTGTTTATTGTGTTTGTTGCCCTTCACGTTTTAACTCTTTCAATGTTTACTCTCTCATTCTATTATATGTTTTATAAATTAGAATTAAGTTACATCTATTCTTTTTTTTTTTTTTTTTTTTTGATAATGCTAGTTACATCCAAGGTTATTAAAATCTCGATTCGAATCTTAAAATCTTACGATTTTACGATTCAACATTATGAAAACGATTCGAATCTTAACCGAATTTTAAAGGTGGTAGAATCTTAATAGAATCCTGATTTGAATCTTAGAATCTTTAGAATCTCGATTTGCTTTCGATTCTATACGATTCTACTGCACAAGGTTTATTCGGATTTTTTGGGTTTTTTTTTTTTAAAGAAGCCCGCCCATTTTAGTATCTTAATGTTAGTACTTAGTATCCTAGCCCACTAGCCCGCCCATTTAATAAAAAGAAAGGCAAACGGCAAACCCCAAAAGTCTAAAACAGAAGTGGAGACTGGAGACTGGAGAGAATGAGAGTCTAAGAGACCGAGAGAGTAAGAGACTGAGGGTCTGAGAGTGTGAGACACTGAAACTCTAAGACTAAGTGATTGTGAACTTGAAAATGAAATAAGAGATTTTGATGATCTTTCCATGAATGATTTAAATGGAAGCAACGACATTTATGATGAAGGTCTCCCATTAGAGGACAACATTCATCAAATCAATGATGATCTTGGTTTTTAGATCTTGATTATTCACATTGAACAATAAGTAATGTGTTACTTTTGTCACAAAATCACCATTGTGGAAAATGGTTGGGAAATATTTTGATTTATGTAGTGTTATTATTTAGAACATTATGTATGTTTGTGGTTATGTGGCATTAAAACTTGGAACTTGAAAGTTTGAAGTTTGAAATTTGTCATTTGGTATTTAGTAGTTGATGACTTATTGCATTTTATAAATTTTATGCCAAAACTTATTTATTTTTCAATGATTCTTTAACCTATGTTATGAATTATAATTATTTATTTATTTTTTATTTACGGAAAGTAGAATCTTACGATTCACGATTCGATTCTACGATCCGATTCGCGAAACCCTCCCAATGATTCAAGGTAGAATCCCGATTTTAATAACCTTGGTTACATCTATTCACAAAGTGGATAAGCTATCAATTTAATAATAACTGGTCCAAATTAAAGCTAAAGATCCAATTTTTATTAGTAAGGACTTAGCATTTAACCATTTGAGTATATCGAAATACCAATTTGTGGTGAGTGATATAAATTGCAGCCAATTTGTGGAGATAACATTAATTTTTGTGAGACAATTTTGTGCGTTTGGCAATGACTAAGCTAGTTTTTTTGCTTATTGCTTATTTCCAATTTTTGTCTCAGTTTTAATTTAAAAAGCTAAGACAAAAAGTGGAAATAAGAAAAAAGCAAAAAGCTGCCAAACACACACAATTATGTTTCTCTCTTTTTGTATAGGCTAAATGAACATGTCAATACCATATCATTTTGGACTGTCGTCTCTTGGTGTTGTCTTTTTTTTCTTTTTCTTTTTTTGGGTAAAAAACTTTCATTAAAACTAAACAAGAACTCCATCCAACTTTCAGGCATCCTAAACAATACTAGGAAGGGATGAAGAGTTACAACAGTGACTTAAAAAGAAGGGGGACCTAAGGGAGGAGTTAGTTTTTGTCAAGAAGTGAGCAACATCATTAGCCTCCCTCCTAGTCCAAAGGAAAGAACATGAAGAAAAATATTTACATAATTCAGTAATGTTACAAACTAAACCAGAAATGGACCATTTAACAGCACTCATATCTCCATTTAAAGCATCAATGCATTTGTCTTTTCCTATTAATGAATGCATTTGATTCTCTTTATGCTGGACTATCTCCGATTATCTCGCTTGAGATTTTTTTTTTTTTTGTTTACTTGGCTCTCTATATCATGAGGTAAGCATTGTCTTGTTTTGATGGCACTGAACCTCCACTTTATCTTGCCAATCTAATTCAATTTGCAAATTATGCTTTGATATTTCTATCATAACCTTTAAACTTACATACATAAATAAGGAGTGATTATTCAGTAATCCAGTATTCAGGACTATAAATAAATGCGCAGTCCCCTCTTATATGAATGGTGGGTCCCCTAATTAAATTTATAGTAGAATCCATCATTCTATAAGAGGGGGACTACTGAATAATTTTTCCATGACTAAGAGAGTTGTTGTTGGGTATCAATTGGTAATCAATCTTGCCAACTCCTTCATTTATATTCTTAATTCTTATTAATTACAAAGAGTAATGCTAGAGACACAATCAATTTTACAACTATTTACTTACAAACTGACGTGTCACTACCACTGACACATTAGCAATTAAACACCCAATTAATATGTCAGCATTAATCTAACAAAATCATTAAAATAAAATAAAAGAAAAAGAAACCACTACAGGCCTGCTGCCCCAAAATCATCAAAATGCCCTTGGCAATATGCGTACCCACTCGGCCACTACCCTTCCCCTCCTGGCCGTCTCATCACGATCTTCAAACATGAGGCGTCTCTGGATGGTGTCCATGCCAGCATCAGGCGCGTCTTCCATGACGACTTGAAAAGTCGAGAATACCCTCGCGGTGAGAGGAGAGAGTTGGGGTAGCCTAAGGGCAAAAGTAGGAGAAGAAAAAAGATGAGAGTTGAAACGTTGTGGAGGCGTTCCGTCTTGCCAACCTAATCAATGACTCCGGAAACTAGACCAGCGGATCCATCACTGTGGTTCAGGTTAACGACGTGCTTGATCGAGGCGGCGATGAGATTAAGATTCTCTACTTCCTTGAGAGACTCCGGCGACATGCGGATAAAACCGGCGGTAAAGTCATCACCATGAACGGCAACCACGAGATAATGAACGTGGAGAGCGATTTCCGATATGTCGATAGTTTTTTTTTTTTGGCTGTGGTGCTGCTGTGGTTTCTTTTTCGTTTTTTATTTTATTTTATTATACTTTATTTTAATGATTTTGTTATATTAATGCTGACATATTAATTGGGTGTTTTAATTGCTGATGTATTAGTATGCTACATCAGTTTGTAAGTAAATAGTTGTAAAATTAGTTGTGTCTTTAGCATTACTCAATTACAAATAAATATTCAAATCTAGTCTTAAATTCTACAATGTAATACAATTGATTTTTTATTTTTTCATTTATTTTTTCATTTTTCTTTTAATTAGCCTCTGGACTGTACTGCCTTGCTTGGCCCAGAGGGTTTATAATGGGTTTTGCTAGCTTATACTATGGCCTCATCAGTGCATGTGGCTTTAAGAGTCTTGTGACCCCCAACTTTATTTGTGTGAAAATGGTGTCCTTTGAACAAATTTTTAATACTAAACTAAAAGTCTTGTAGTTCACTAGTTCAGTGATATTAACCGGTCTCTTTTGCATGGAAAACCATAGTTTAAATCCTCCTTTCCCGTTGTGATACTTTCGAATTATCAATGTGGGTTTTGGCCAATAGTTTTTGGTGTTGTGACAACATTTTGGTCAATGGCTTCCGACTTGCATGCGAGCATCAATAAATAAAATTAAGAAATTTTTTTAAAACAAATTGTTTATAAATTATAGACAAATATTGGTGTCCTTCCGTTCCATGTACTTAACGATGACGGTAGACGGTAGTTAACAACCAAAGGATTGGATTGACCACATTTATGAAGTATGAACATGTATATGGGGGGACTAATAATTAATAAAATAAAAAATTTAAGAATTAAATTGATAACTCGAATAAATTTGGTAGGACTAAATTGTATTTTTAACCAAGAAAGATGGTGAACATTAATTACAATAGCTGAATGAGGAATATAGACATGTAGAATTTTGAATTTTCATTCAAACACAAAAAAGAAAAGAAAAGAAAAGATGTAGTGTCTTGATTTTGCGTATAATTAAGGTTGGAATGGTTAAGATATTGTCCATGGAAACATCTCTATCTACAGTCTACACGCTGTGTGATAGTGAGAAACCGAGGAAGAAGCCAGAGGACTTATGGCATGACCAAGAAGACCTGTCCAGTCCTTGTTACACCAGTCTTTATTCAATACAGATTTTGACTTCCAGCACCTCTAGCTTTCTAGCCTCTAGGAGCTATAAATCGTCTAGAGAAAAAGTTAACTTCAGGGTAATAAATCAGTCATACATAAAATTGGATTCAATTCTCGTGATTCCGTCATTCATGCGTGGTGCCAAGTTTTCCATGCCCAAATTGCACGCTTGCAATTTATTCAACCAATCCTGACTCCCAACCATCTTAAGATTGGTTTAATTTCTAGTCTTCGCTCATTATGCCATTATGGTATAACCTTTTTGTGTTAATGACCATGCATGCAGGGAACAATGAGAGGACCACGAAGACCTGTCCATGTCACAGTTGCACACTCTTTGGACACGGAAAAACTTCAACCATTTCTGATTCAATTAGATGTACTTTGCTTCAAAGAAGAATAATTAAGTTGGTCCTGGTCCATTTGAAGATGGGATCCACTTGATTGAAAATTGGTTTTTCTGTTTTTCTTTTCCCTTTCCCTATTCTAATTAAGTTGTTCCCCCACAAGACACTTTGAGTTCGAAGTCAATACTTTGGACCGACTAAAATTAAAAGTCACCCAAATGCATATGTGTACACACTATTTAATGTGGACATACATTCACAAATAAGATACCAACATTCATAAATGTCCATAATTTATAGATGTATATCCACATTTTAAAGTGATGTGTTAATCAGACATTTCGTGACACGTTTGAATTGATGATTATGAGAATGTATGATGCAAGAACAAATTTTCGCCCACAACATATAGACTCGTTATAGATTAAATTAACTCTTTTAAGGTATGTCAAAAAATCTTATGATTTAACATTGTTCCAGAAAATCTGAATTTGAATTCCCTAGTTTTTTTTTTTTTTACTCTACGTGTCTAGGGCAGCTGGCGTGCACTAACACCCTGTGATATAAACAAATAAACAGACTCAAGCTTTAAAAGGAAACTAATAATAATGAATCTCCAGACCAATATGCAATGCAACGCACCCTATGTAGTAATTATCGTTTTATTGCTTCTTTCATTTTTTCTTTTAACTTAGAAGGTACTTGGGCTCTTTTAAAAGGCTGAGCGTTAAAATAACAAAACGGGGAAAAAGGTTTAAAAAAAATAATAATGAGGGAGGGAAGTATTGCACCTGTGGTTTTGCACGAGATCTTATTTCCTTTTTATGTACAAAACTTGTCCTTAAACATGTGTTCTCTTTTATTCTGCTCAATAATCTATTTTTATGTGCATCTCAATTCTCATGTCCTATGTTAATAGATTGAACGTTTCAAAGTAACCTCCTAACTACAACCTGAACCACTACCTACAACTTGAACATTTCAATGTAACCTCCTAGCTACAACCTCAAATAATGTTAACTCAACGATAACTTAATTGAAGAATTTGCTTCAAAAAAATACAAGGAGATTTTTTTTATTTTTTATTTTTAATTGGATCGTGCTAATTATAAAGCATTATAACTTGGAATAGTTAAGATTTTCCATGAAAACATCTCTATTCTACACAGCTGTGTGATAGTGAGGAACCCTGAGGAAGGAGCCAGAGGACTTATGGCATGACAAAGAAGACCTGTCCTGTCCTTGTTACACCAGTCTTTGTTCGCTACAGATTTTTTTGCTAGGAGCAATAATTGTGGAGATAAGAGCATTCCCACCAGCTGCATCAAACCGTATAAAAAGCCAAAAAATAGCAAAAAACTCATAAAATCAGCTCACACCAGCCTCAACATTCGGCCGAAGCTCTCAAGCGGATGAACAGTAGCTCGCCCTTACCGTGGAGCTACTGTTCATCCTCAAAGCAATTAAAAACTCTTTTTTTCTCTCTCTTTCATTTTGTTTGCCACATTCTCTCCCTTGACTTCGCGCCAAGAATAACGGTGCCGATCTCACTAGCGAGAAAGACCAGCAGATCTACCCCACTCCAACCGATCTTGAGGTATTTTGTTGATTTGTGATTTATATTTTGTTGATTTGTGGCTGTGAATGGACCATGGCGAGGCCGAGAAGGGCTCTGAGGAAACCACGGCGAGGCCAAGAAGGCTCACGACAAGGTGGGTTTGTGGGTCAGTGGCCGTGGGTAGTCCGATGATGGTTCTGTGGATGAGTGGGTTTTGTTGGTGTGTGGAGGCTGTGGGTTTTGATCTGGAGCTGATCTAGTGCTGTGGAAGCTGTGGGTTTTGATCTGGAGCTGATCTGGTGCCGTGTGTGTGGTGCTGTTTCTGGAGGAGCCGTGGGTGTTGGGTTGAGTTTTGGTTGTCAGAGGAGCCGTGGGTGAGTGGGTTGAGTTTGGTTTCCAGAGGAGCCCACGTGTTGGAGGTTTGTTTCTGTGACTGTGAGGAGAATTGGGAAAGTTGGGGAAAGAAAGGAAAAAAACGGGTGGAGAGGAGAGAGAAAATAATAATATTTTAATGAAATAGAGAAGAAATTAAAGAGGCTGATGTAGTTGTACTTTAGCTAAACTAGAAAAAGTGGGTATTTTAGAACCCATTTGGCTAAAATTTTGAGAAGTCTAATATGAATGCTCTAAAGATGAACTACGGCCACTAATTAATGAGTGATTATTCAATAGTCCACGACTACAAATAAATGCGTAGTCCCCCTCTCACATGAATGGTGGGTCCTACCACATAAATGTAGGTCCCACTAATTAAATTCATTATAGGATCCACCATTCATGTGAGAGTGGGGCTACGCATTTATTTGTAATCTTGGATTTTTGAATAATTTTCCCTAATTAAGGGTCAAGACTCAAGATGGTTTATAATTTCTAGTCTTATCTTCGCTCATTATGCCATTATTATGGAATAACCTGTTTGTGTTTTTTCTTTAATATATATGTTGTTCCATTATAACAGGAATTAATAAATCAACTAAATTTCATAATTTAATGAAATTTATAAAATTATGCTTTACATAATAATATTTCACATGAAATCATATTTCACTTCAAGATAGAGAAAAATTAAGAGAAATTACCTTATTGGTGTCTTAACATATATTATAACATGAAATATAATGTGTTACCGTTGATTTAATGAGATTGAGGATGACCAAGTTGAGGCGCAGACAATGTCGTTCTCTTGAGACAATACCTGCTGTTTGCGGGATATTTTTTCAACCAATGCAGAAATCCGGGATACACATTCCAACCATCCTTGTTGTTATCTTATTTGCCTGCATTACTAAGTAAGATAGGAAGCTCTAAAATAGTACTCTCATTTATACCAAGGTAACATAGTTATAGAATTATCATACTAAGCTTTTGTAAAGAATGAGAGTAAAGAATATAAAGAGTAGAAAGAACTTTCTAACTATTAGACACATTAGACTAATAGTATGTCTTATGGTGTGTCTTACAAATAGGTGAAGGAGTATAACATATTTCTTCTCAAAAAAAAAATGTCAATTAAATATGAAATAATGGTATAAAATTATGAGTTTAATATGGTTATAAATCCAAATAAAACTCTATCAATATGAGTAAAAACTAATGGTCAAATTTGACTATTCAATAAATGAGGAAAATAAATTGAAAATATCATATTTTTATTAAAATAATCCAACAATATATAATTAAACCTTTTGTGTTAATGACCATCTATGCAGGTAACGATGAGATCAGGACCATGAAGACCTGTCCATGTCATGATGTCAATGTTGCACTCAAGTCTTTAAACACCAGAAACTTCAACCATCATGAATCCTGATTCAATTAGATCGATGGACTTTGCTTCGTAGAATAATCAGTTGGTCCCAGTGCATTTAATCGGGATAATCCACTTGATTGAAAATTGGTTATGTAGGTCCTCTTTTCTGTTTTTCTTGTTCCATGACCATATCCATGGAACAATTATGAGAGGACCATGAAGACTAAATAAAAATCTTTTATCCCATTTTTTGTGTTTCACTTTATACTCCATTAATTATAACTTGTCACGTATTCTTTTCACTTACCTGTCCATGTCAATGTTGCACCCAAGTCTTTAAACACCGAAAACTTCAACCATCCTGATTCAATTAGATGGACTTTGCTTCGAAGAATAGTAAGTCGGTCCAGGTGCATTTAATCGGGATCATCCTCTCGATTGAAAATTGGTTATGTAGGTCCCCTTTTCTGTTTTTCTTTTTCCTTCCCCTTTCCTGAGTTTGAAGTTTGTACCAACTTAAATTAACGGTCTATAAATATCTTAAACATAATCAGACGTTTCCTGACACGTTTGAATTGATGATTATGAGAATGTATGATGCAGGGACAAATTTTCACCCACGGCATATAGACTCAATAGATTAAATTAACTCTTATTATGTCCAAAGTCTTATGATTGAGTCCTATAAAAAAAAAGTCTTTAAGATTTAGTAACATTGTTGGGGAGAATCTGAAATTGAATTCCTAAACAAACGAACAGACTACTCAAGCTCTAAAAGCAAATTAACCAATATGCAAGGCACCATGTGTAGTAGTACTTCTCCAACAATCGTCTTAATAATCTTTTCTAAAACCACTATACGAGGTGACTTTGTGCAATAGTACTTCCAAAATCCAATCGCTTTAATGCTTTTTTTTTTCTTTTAACTTAGAAGGTACTTGGGCTCTTTATGTACAAAACTAGTCCTTAAACATGTGTTTTCTTCTATTCTGCTAAGCTTGTATCAGGTATCTCCAAAACAAATCTCTGAGGAATTCAATCAAAGGATTAATAATAACATAGGCTTGGACTGCAGCACTTTTGGGTTGGTCATCAAATAGCTATTCGCTACGATGTCAAGAGGGCACAATTACAAACACTTTTGACTTTACATGGTAGTAGGACAAAGTAGAAAGGAGCCAAACGCCTACATAAGAAAAATTATTCTTGAGTTGACGGGGTCACACGCTCAGACTATTGGGTATCTAATTGATTTCCAATTGAATATTACACCCCAAATTATTCTTGCAATTTGGAGTGAGTCCGAACATCACTTTCTTCCTCTAATTTTCTTCTTTTCTTCGCTATAAATTTGCTTCTTTGGGTGCTACTGCTAAACAGCCAAACACACAGATTCCAAAATCTAATTACCCAGCATTTTTGTTGAACAAAGCTTCATCAACCACATTGCATGGGGCTTTCACACCTGAGTTCAGCTTTTTGCATGCACACTTTTATTCTTCTCTGCTGCTTTGGCCTGTTTGTCACCTCTGTTGTTGGCGGGAATAATGAGACGGACCGGTTGGCACTACTTGCGTTCAAAGCCAAGATAACTCATGACCCTCTCCGGGTTATGAACTCTTGGAATGACAGCATCCACTTTTGCCAATGGCAAGGTGTTACCTGTGGTCGCCGACATCAGAGGGTCATTGTGTTGGACCTGCAATCTCGAAAACTGGTAGGCTCCATATCACCACATGTTGGAAATTTAAGTTTTTTAAGGAATTTAACCCTCCAAAACAACACCTTTCAAAATGAAATCCCTCCAGAAATTGGCCATTTGCGTAGATTGCAATTCTTACTATTGTACAATAACACAATGAGGGGGGAAATTCCTAGCAATTTATCTGGTTGCGATAACCTTATCGCCCTTAGTGTTGGTAATAACCAACTTGTAGGAGAAATTCCTACAACGCTTGCCTCCTTGACAAAGCTAAGATTCTTTTCTATTCATCGCAATAATCTTACAGGAAGTGTCCCACCTTCTTTCGGGAACTTAACGCTTCTAGAAAGGTTTTCTGCAGCTTCCAATAATTTGGGGGGTAGTATCTTGATTCTTTTGGCCAACTCACAAAACTTGCATTCTTTAGTGTGCAAGTGAATAGGCTTTCTGGAACAATTCCTCGCTCAATCTTCAATATCTCTTCTTTAATGACTTTTGCTGTAGGTGCAAACCAAATCCAAGGGTCTCTTCCGTCGGACATTGGCATCACTCTACCAAATATCCAAGCATTTGCTTTTGCTCAAAACCAATTTACAGGATTTATCCCTGTTTCAATATCTAATGCCTCAAATCTAAATATATTTGAATTGGCAGAAAATCAACTAATTGGAAAAGTTCCTCCTTTGGAGAAGTTGAATCAATTGAAAATTTTAAGCATTGTCCTCAACCATCTTGGAAATGGAGGAACAAATGACTTGAATTTTCTCTGCTCTTTGACAAATGCCACCCATCTAATGAGTGTGGAAATAAATGACAACAACTTTGGGGGGGAATTGCCTAAATGCATTGGCAACTTCTCAACTACTCTAGCCTCTTTTTATCTAAATAGTAATAAAATATCTGGAAACATTCCTGCTGAGATTGGAAATCTGATCAACTTGGAGGACCTTCAAATGTGGAACAATACATTATCAAGTAATATTCCTTTTGAGATTGGAATGCTTTATAAGTTAAAACGTTTGGATTTATCTCAAAACAAGTTCTCTGAGAACATTCCATCCTCCCTTGGAAATTTAACAGCTTTGATAGAGTTACATTTAGAAGAGAATCATCTTCAAGGCAACATCCCTTTAAGTCTAGGTCAGTGCCAAAATTTGATAAGATTGTATCTTGGCAATAACAATCTTAGTGGTATCATATCCCCACAAGTTATCAATCTCTCTTTCTCACTAATTGCTCTAGACTTGTCTGCCAACCAAATCACGGGTGTCCTTCTATTAAGACCCCAACCATCCCACATCCGTGGGTATGCTTACCCTAGCCACTAAGGCACGGATTGGCTTAGCTTAACATTTGATTAAAACATGTATTAGTTTATATTCATGATTAGTAAGGTCCAAGCTATCCAAGCTTGTACCTTGATGGTTAATTAAGTGCATTGGGGGTCTAGTACATTCCTAGGCTTTAACCCCTTGTGCTTAATTGTTAGAGATTCTAAGGTTGTACCTTGGTTGTTGCATGAGAAATGCATGACCAACTCAGCCAATGAGAAGAGAGCATGAGCTTGGCCAATGAGAGGAGAGCATGAGAAATGCATGACTAGCTTGGCCAATGAGAGGAGAGCATGAGCAATGCATGAGAAATGCATGACTAGCTCGGCCAATGAGAGGAGAGCATAAGCTTGGCCAATGAGAGGAGTGCATGAGATATCCCATGCAAACCGTGTGGGTTATCTCTCCCACTCCTCCATTGTTGCCCATTTTATCACATAACTCCATTGTTTACTCATAGAATTCTCTCTAGGAGATTATAGAATTAGTTGATAGAATTCATTAAGAATTAGGAGGTTTTCTTCATAAATCCAAGGGGATCCATCCTATCGGATTGGATTATTCAAATTGTGTGTTGATTGTGTGATTGTTGAGGGAGATTGAGGGTTTTAGAGAGAGAAAGCAAGGGGAACCTTTCATTTGGTATCAGAGCATAGTTACGAGCCATGGTGATAGAGACAAGAGGTGTAGCTCAAATCGGGGTTCTCAATGAGAATGAATGTCCAAGGGATTCAACAAAGATTGGTTGAACATTCCAATCAATTCGGGTTGATCAATGTGAAATTGGATCGGATGGAGAGCAATTTTGGTGAGTTCAAAGCTACACTTTCTGGTTTTCAATCCATGATGGAGGAGAGGCTGCCCAAACCAGTCGAACTGAATAGTGGGCTACCCTTGTATGTATTACAAGCACCATGTATGATCGTATCATAATAATTCTAAATATCTTCTAAGTAAATGGATTGCCAATTCCATAAATATCAAATGAGTTGAGATTTGATTATTCCACAAATTGGTTTTCTTGCATCTTGAATTTCTAAAAGTTGAAACAAAAATTTTAAAATTGATACTTGATTTACTAATTAAGTTGTAGGTAATGAGTTAATAAATATCTTTTAAATTCATGTTACTGTATGGAAATCCTCACTCACCACATCGTCATTATTTGAAATCCAAAGCTTATTATTCTAATACATTAATTTATCTTCCTTCACCACTGGTGCACAAGGCTAAAGACTTATTATGAAGGTTGCCATTCATAGTTTGTCTAGTTTATGATATATAAAATTGGAGCAAATAATTTGTAGCTCCCCAGTGGTTTCATTCAGCAATCCTGTTTTTTTTTTTTTCCCCTCTTGTAATCAAGTAAGTATATTATCTTCAATAATTAACTTTTGTGTTTTAAATGTACTATTTGATTAACATTTCGTAGCCAAGCTCTCGTGTACAATAAAGACCTTATATGCTATAGAGTTTAGAGCTTATATATGAAGGTTACATTTTCCCAAAGAAATAAAGAGTACCATGTTGATATAATTTTGTACAGCAACCCTTGCTATATATTCCATCGAGAAAGTCTATGAAGACATAACAAATCTTCACAATATTTTTGCAATAAGCTTGTTTTGATAGATTCCTTTTTTGTTGTTGTATTGGGTTGAGCTGAAATCTTGTAAAAATATTTTAAGAATTTGTTGAGTTGTTTTGGGTTTATTAATTTATTATCCTTCGAATTTTTTTCTCTCTCTATTGAATGGGTCAAATAAGCCCATAGAGCCCATTCTACAAATCTACTCTTATGTGTTAACTAGCCCGGCCCAAAAATCAAATTAGAAGTTCGGAAAAAACCAAGCTCTAATTCGGATTCATAACCCCACACGAAAAGTATAAACACAAAGCCTAAGCCAAAACCCAAAGCCGCATTACTCAGACACCATATCTCTCTCACTGTGAAAATCTGCGATTATCCATTGCTTGAATTTGCTGAGAGACGATAAAAAGTTGGATTCTTAACTTTGATTTCTTGTCTGGGTTTCAATCTGTTGTTGCAGTTTTATATGTGTCTTGATTAATTTTTGTCAGGAAAGTTTTTGTTTTATTCTTTGTTGAAAAGTTTGCTACTTTAGGGAATTGGAGCTTCTATGTGATTAGTGTTCAGCGCACGGTGTACCAAATATTCAAATTTATCAGAAAGTTTCGTTTTTTTTAGAAAAATTCCTCACAAGTTTATAACTTTAACAACAATACAGTCCAAACCCAAATAATTTACAATGAAATTTCTGTAACCTGCGTTTGTTGCCGTTCACACTCTATAGGCAGTACATTTTAACTCTTTCTTCTTTCAATAATCACTCTCTTGTTTTATTTTATGTTTTATAAATTCGAACTTAATTACATCTATTCACAAAGGGGATAAGCTATCAAAAGTTCAAAACTAATAATAACTGGCCCAAATTAATGCTAAAGATCCAATTTTTATTACTAAGGACTTCGCATTTAACCATTCGAGTGTATCTGGATACCAATTTGTGGTGAGTGATATAAATTGCAGCCAATTTGTGTAGAAAACATTATTTCTTGTGAGACAATTGTGTGCGTTTGGCAATGGCTAAGCTAGTTATTTTGCTTATGCTTATTTTCAATTTTTGTCTCAGCTTTAATTCAAAAAGGTGAGACAAAAAGTGGAAATAAGCAAAAAGCAAAAAATTAGCTTATTGCTTGCGAAACGCACAGATTATGCTTCTTCTCTTTTTGTATAGCTATTTTTGTATAGGCTAAATGAAAATGTCAATTCCATATCATTTTGGGCTCTCTTTTCTTGGTGTTGTCTTTTCCTATTAATGAATGCATTAGATTCTCTTCATGCTAGACTATCTCTGATTATCTCACTCGAGATATATATTTTTTTTATAAACTTGACTTTCTATATCATGAGGTATACATTGTCTTGTTTTGATGGCAGTGAACCTCCAATTTATCTTGCCACTTTGATTCTATTGCAATTTGTGCTTCGGTCTTTCCATCATAACCTTTAAACTTACATACATGGTGACTAAGATAGTTGTTGTTGGGTATCAATCGGTAATTAATCTTGCCAACTCCTTCATATATATTCTTAGTTCTTCTTAATTACAAATAGATATTCAAATCTAGTCTTAAATTCTGTAGAGGCCCATTTTTTCGGTCCACCGTGGATCATATCCAACACCTCAATGGTCCACCAGGGACCCAAAGCCCAACAATACCAGTGATCCACGGTAGACAGGACATGAGGAGAAATGGCCCAAAAAGCCATCCACCGGGCCCAAACACCAAGTCAATTGATAAAAGCCCAGCCCATTCACTCTTCAAGTTCAAGTCCAGCCCATTACTCTCCAAACTTCAGTCTGCCGCACAAAGGAGAATTCTGGAACAATTTGAAAAAGAGAGGGAAAAATGGCTCTCAAGCACCATTTTTCCTCCTCTCTCGGCACGGTGCTCAAGGCACTGAAGGGAACTATTTCCAAAGCAAAATCAGTTTTCCAAGGCTACAACAATGATGACAAAAGATTGGTTTTTCTTCATTAACCAACAAATAAGCATGATGGTTCCAGAAAATATGGTCTACGGCAGCCCAGAAAATGTGGAAGAGAGCTGGTCCTCCACACCACCCAGTGGTCCACGGCGAGTTATCCAGCGGTCCACAGCAAACTCAGTCACTGAAAAACGATCTGCGGCGGCACCAGCTGCGGCCAATGACGAAGAGAGTGACGAAGAGGATGAGACAAGGCTGAAAAGACCAAGAAATCTCCCATGGCCGCCCAGATCAGTATCAACTGAGGCCAGTAATGATGAAACATCTGCTGGTCATTTTCTTTACCCACTGGTCGCGGTGGACTTCGTCATAGAATGATCCACGGCAGCACCAACTGAAATAGAAATCACAACCAAGGCTGAAAAGACTCAAGAAGTCTGCCATGGCCACCACCACTCGAGAGCAGTGACCACCACAGCCCAGCACTCCGGTGGTCCTTGCTCCTCCACATCACAGAACTTAGGAAGCACGGTTTGGAGGTAGGGGAATCAATTTACTTAAATTTAATTTGGTCTGCCGCAACAGAAATGGTATCAATTTGCTGGGAAATGATACCAAAAATGGTAAGACCAAATCTAATTAATGCAAAACACATATGAGTCAAGTCACCTTAATCATTTCAGATCATTACCGAGCATTAAATGCTCGTCACTTCCTCCCTCATAAATGACCTAAAAATCGCCGCCCACCGCAGATCAAATCAGATCTGCGGCGGATGAAAACCATCAGCTCAGCCCCAAACATTAAATTTTGTCCAATCCCAGCCCCTTTATCCCTTGGTCAAGCAATGATTCTCATGATGACGAAGATAACAAATCAAACCATTAGATATAAACACCATTATAAATAGGGCTGGGAGGGAAGAACAAGGGGTTGGCTGGTCTGAGCATCTATATACTGAAATTTCTCCATTAGAGCTCCCTTCAAAAGCTCCAGAAATATACTTAGCCAACAGCAATCCACGGGACACTTCCCATAGGTCCACGGTGGACTAAAAGCACACTTTTAGTCTGCCACAACAGAAAACTCCTATCAAACACTTAACCCAACACCAAATACCGACTCATGTACGTTTTGCACAGTAAATGATTCTCTTCCTACTCCAAATCTCTTAAGTTTTGTGATTTGCTCTGATTTGTTATGCTTCTTTGCTCTGCTTCTGCCTTTCTTGCAAGTTATAGAGGAAATCAAATGCTTTGTACTCAGTACCTTGATCCACGGGACTGACCCTTGATTTGTACTACTTGTTATGCACATTGTATTTTCTGCCATTGGTTATTGCTTCTTGGAAAGGTTGAATTCATTGTACTAGATCTCAGTTCATGAGATTGATTTTCCTTGTCATGTGTAAATTTGTAATACATTTCTCATGTGTTATTAACATTACATTACAATTGCTGAATGTTCTGGTGGAAGTAGAGTTTAAGATCATCACTTTGTCTTGATCTGCGGTACCAATTCCCTTAGTCCACCGTAACCCCTGTGTGACATCGTATCCCGGTGGATCAGAGAGTGTTAGAGGGAAATGCACCATTAGCCTCTAAGTGATCTACCACACTTGGAGTCGAGTTTTGGGCTCAACATCCCCCACACACATTAATCCGGCCCGTATCCAACCTTCTCGCGGATTGGTACGCGGCCCATCGGTGCAAGAAATTTTGTGCATCCACAAATTCTACAATGTAAATTATGTAATACAATAGTTTTTTTTTTTTCATTTAATTAGCCTATGGACTGTAGTAGTAGTAGTAGTACTACTACTACCTTGCTTGGTCCTGAGAATTTATGATGGGTTTTGTTAGCTTATACTATGGCCTCATTAGTGCATGTGACTTTAAGAGTGTTGTGACCCCCAGACCCCAACTTTATTCGCTTGAAAATGGTGTCCTTTGAACAAATTTCCCCCTGTTTGTGTGTGTGTGTATATTAAGTAGTAAATTTGAACAAATGTCGATTAACCCCAATTTTGAGTGACTTATTTCTTTGATCTCTATTGACAGGTTTTTGCTCATTAAGTTGAAGTCTGGATTTACATTTATAATGATCTAACTGCTAGTGATGAAAGAATTGCTAACAATGAAAGAAACTGTTGTGAAAATTAACTGTTTGCGCAAGATTAAAGAATAAAGAAAGAGATCAAACACACAAATAAAGAACACAAGAATTTACGTGGTTCGGCAATATGCCTACATCCACCGGCGACGACAGGGAGAAAGTTTCACTAAGAAAATAGGGAGATTACAACAGTGGTACCAGGACTCTCTCAAAGAACCCAAACCCCAATTACACCCTAACCTCTCTCTCACCAAGAATAAACCTAAAGAAACCCTTCTCTAATTATTCTATATTGTGGCTTGTCTCAAATAAGACCTAAAGCCTTATATATATAGCAAGGGGTTTTGCTGAATCCTACCAAAACAAGGACTTGGCATAAAGTCAATTATTTTATTGACCAATTAAGGTCACCGACTCAACAAATCTCCACCTTGACTTGAATTGGTCAAGCCTCACGAACGAACTCCTCTATCGCCGCCACCTTGGCCCCTAAGGGCTATCACAAGCTGCTAACATTGACCAAGTCCAAGCAATGCTTGAACTTGGCTGTGGTAACCGGCTTCGTCAACATATCAGCTGCATTCTCTGAAGTGTGCACCTTCTCCAGAACAATATCTCCTGTAACAATCAACTCTCTTATCTTGTGGAACCTAACATCGATGTGTTTCGTCCTAGCATGATAAACCTGATTCTTAGCCAAGTAAATGGCACTCTGACTGTCACAATGCATTTGAACTCCACCTTGATTCAAACCAAGCTCTTTGACTAGCCCCTTTAACCACAATGCTTCCTTTGCAGCTTCAGCTACAGCCATGTATTCAGCTTCTGTAGTGGACATGGCTACTATGGATTGTAATGTAGATTTCCAACAAATAGGTCCTCCTGATAGTGTAAACACATAACCTGTAGTAGACCTCCTGTCATCCACCTCACCTGCGTAGTCTGCATCCACGTATCCTACAACTGAATTAGTCCCCGGTTGTCTTGAAAATAAGATCCCATGTTCCGCTGTGCCTTTCAAGTATCTGAAAATCCACTTAACTGCATTCCAATGCTCTCTCCCTGGGTTCGCCATGTACCTGCTAACAGTACTCACTGCATGAGCCAAATCCGGCCTGGTGCAAACCATTGCATACATTAAGCACCCCACTGCACTAGTATATGGAACCTTTGACATATTTTCAATTTCTTCCTCATTCTTTGGACACTGACTACTAGATAATCTGAAGTGATTCGCCAATGGTGTGCTCACAGGCTTAGCATCCAACATGCTAAATTTTTCAAGCACCTTCCTGATGTAGTTTTTCTGAGACAACCACAGCTTTCTTGTCTCTCTGTCCCTACGAATCTCCATACCCAGAATTTTCTTAACAGCACCCAGGTCTTTCATTTCAAACTCTTTGTGTAGCAAAGATTTTAACCTGTTAACCTCACACATGCTCTTAGCAGCAATTAACATATCGTCCACATACAGTAGCAGAAAAATATAAGAACCATCTTCAAGTATACGAACATATACGCAGCAATCATATTCACAATGGGTATAACCAATCTGGATCATATACGAATCAAACATTTTGTACCACTGTCTAGGAGACTGCTTGAGTCCATAAAGTGACTTCTTCAATCTGCAGACAAGATTCTTTGTACCAGGTTGCTTGAACCCCTCTGGTTGTTCCATGAAAATCTCTTCCTCCAAATTCCCATGAAGGAAAGCCATCTTCACATCCAGTTGTTCAAATTCCAGATCCTGATCTGCTACCAAAGCCAATACTGCTCTAATAGATGTATGCCTGACTACAGGTGAAAATACCTCATCGTAGTCAATCCCATGTCTCTGTGAATATCCCTTTGCTACCAATTGTGCCTTGAATCTTTCCCTTTCTTTTTCTGATACTGCTTCCTTCTTCTTGAACACCCACTTGCAACCTATAGGTTTCTTTCCTTTTGGAAGTTCCGTTAACTCCCAAGTTTTGTTCTTGCTCAAAGACTCATTCTCCTCCACCATAGCTTCCATCCATTTATCCTTTTCAGAGCTTTCAATTGCTTCCCGAAATGTAGAAGGATCCTCGCTACTGGTAAGTAGAGCATAAGACACAAGATCCTCGAAACCATACCTGACCGGTGGTCTTTTGTTGCGTTTAGGCCTATCTGATCTGGTGCTATCCTGTTTTTGATCATTACTGTGAGGTTCCTCATTTAACTGAGACTCGAATTCATCAAGCTCCACCTGCACTGTTGATCTACCAATGTTATTACTGCTTTCCGCTGCTTGAGACTTCTCTTCCTTGAATGCTTTTGTCAATGACTTTTCATCAAACACTACATCCCTGCTGATCACCACCTTCTGTGCAACTGGATCCCAAAGCTTGTACCCTTTTACCCCTTTCTTAAAACCAAGAAAGATGCACTTCTTTGATTTTGGATCGAGTTTTGACCTGTCTTCACCTGAGATATGAACATATGCGGGACACCCGAATATTCTGATGAACGAGTAATCAACTTCTTATCCTGTCCATACTTCTTCAGCGACTTTCCCATCAAGTGCAACTCTAGGTGATCGATTGATGATATAACAAGCCATATCCACTACTTCCGCCCAAAAAATTTTAGGAAGCTCAGCATTCAACCTTAAACATCTAGCTGTTTCTGTGATGGTCCTGTTAAGTCTCTCAGCCACCCCATTTTGTTGAGGAGTTTTCCGTACTGTGAAGTGTCTCTTGATACCATGCTCTTCGCAGAACTTCAAGAAATCACCATCCCTGTACTCAGTGCCATTATCAGTCCTAAGGCACTTTATCTTCCTTCCAGTCTGATTTTCCATTTCTGCTTTCCAAATCTTAAATTTAGCAAAAGCCTCAGACTTGTTCTTCAAGAAATAAACCCAAACTTTTCTGGAATAATCATCAATGAAGCTCATAAAATATTGAGCTCCTCCTTTCGAAGGAGTTCTCACTGGCCCCCAAATATCTGAATGCACGTAGTCCAATATACCCTTTGTCTTGTGTGTGGCAGTTTTAAATCGCACCCTACACTGCTTGCCCATAATACAGTATTTGCAGAAATCTAATTTGCATGACTTAATCCCAGTCAACAAATTTCTTTTGTGCAATTCCCTCATACCACGCTCACTCATATGCCCTAGCCGCATATGCCACAAGAGTGTATCATCATCCTCAGACTCAGCTACTGCAGCAACTCCACCTAGAATGGTATTTCCTAGCAATTTATAAATATTGCTACTTATTTTCTGACCTGTCATCACAATCATAGCACCCTTTGAAACTTTCATTATCCCATTCTCAGACTTATAGCTATAGCCTTTTGAGTCTAGGGTTCCTAATGAAATCAAATTCTTTCTCATATCTGGGATATGTCTAACCTCTTCTAATGTTCTCACCACACCATCGGACATCTTAATTTTAATTGTTCTCATTCCAATAATTGTGCATGCAGCATCATTACCCATTCGAACAGAACCACAATTAATTGACCTATAAGTGTCGAACCAGTTCCTGTGGGGAGTCACGTGAAAAGAACATGCGGAATCCAGAAGCCAAGAATTGTTCAAACCGTCAGTGCTTGATGAAACAGAAAGCATGTCGCCATCAGATTCCGAGTCTGCTACTACGTTGACAGATGTAGAGGACTCTTCCTTCCCCTTATTCCATTCTGGACATTCTCGCTTCATATGCCCCTTCTTTTGGCATTTGAAGTACTTAATTATCTTGTTCTTGGATTTAGATCTTCCCCTAGCAAATTTGTCATCCTTGTCTTTCTTCCTTCCACGATCTTGATAACCCTTTACTACTAGCCCTTCACCAGAACTCTCAGCTGAATCCTTATGTTTCCGTTGGTAGTGATCCAACAGGGCTCCTGAAACTTCTTCTAATTCCAGAGTTTCTTTTCCGTAGAGTAGGGTCGTCACCAGGTGTTCGTAGGAAGCCGGGAGGGAGGTTAGGAGCATCATTGCCTTATCTTCATCCTCGAATTTTATATCAATTCTTAACATATCACTAATGATTTGTTTGAAGGTATTGATGTGCTGCCTCAGGTCCGCACCCTCTGTCATCTTAAGCCCATACAACTTTTGCTTTAGATGCAGTTTGTTCGTGAGGGATTTGGACATATATCTTTTCTCTAGATTCAACCAAATCCCTGTAGTTGAGTTCTCCTCCATGACATCGTACATGACTTCGTCTGCTAGTAATAGTCGAATTGTACTCACTGCCTTCATATCTAGTTCTTCCCATTCATCGTCTGTCATTTCTCTGGTTTCTTTGTCTTCCCATACAAAGCCTTCACCAAACCTTGCTGCACTAATAAATCCTTCACCCTTCTTTGCCATAGCCCAAAGTTACCAGTCCCGTCGAACTTAATTAGGCCTACCGTCGCAATAGAAGCATTAATTGCCATTGTTTCGACCAACAGCTCTGATACCAATTGTTGTGAAAATTAACTGTTTGCACAAGATTAAAGAATAGAGAAAGAGATCAAACACACAAATAAAGAACACAAGAATTTACGTGGTTCGGCAATATGCCTACATCCACCGGCGACGACAGGGAGAAAGTTTTACTAAGAAAATAGGGAGATTACAACAGTGGTACCAGGACTCTCTCAAAGAACCCAAACCCCAATTACACCCTAACCTCTCTCTCACCAAGAATAAACCTAGAGAAACCCTTCTCTAATTATTCTATATTGTGGCTTGTCTCAAATAAGACCTAAAGTCTTATATATATAGCAAGGGGTTTTGCTGAATCCTACCAAAACAAGGACTTGGCATAAAGTCAATTATTTTATTGACCAATTAAGGTCACCGACTCAACAGAAACGGACATCCCTTTCTTTAATGTTGATATTACAAATTTTGTCACGATTGTCAATCAAGGACCTTTCTACAAGCAAATGTGTCTCTGAAGGATGGAATTCCTTCATTCTTGCGTATGCATTCCAAACAGTCAGGCCGAGAAAGACCTTCAGGGCTTTTCTTTCAAAAGTCCATGGATAAGGTGGATCATTCAAGGGAAGAACCCAGAACCTGTACAGCCAAATACTATGAATCTATCAAATACATTTCTGTTTGCAAGGAACATTGGAATGACCAAGGAATGGATTGCATTGAAACCAATAGGGTGTGTCGTTGGTGCTAGCATTGGATTAGCTTAGTATCCATTTGGTTATTCATCAAACATTGACCCTATTTTCAAGTTGGTAACCATTCAACAATCAAAAGTGGATCCACATTTGTATTCATTTGTGATGTACTCCTCTAAGACAGGTAGATGGACAACTTCTAAAGAGGTCTGCCACTGCAAATATCAAATTTATAAAAACAAAGAATTTTGTGTTGGTAAGATGTTCAATTGGATGACTCAGAACCACCATATTTTGACTTTTGATGTTGAAAGAGAGTTGTCTAGAGTGATTAAATTACCAGGTGAAGCTTCGAATTCGTTCACCCTTGGGTGTTCTGAAGGATATCTTCATTATGTTAGTGTGCATGGTCAAGAATTTAGTGTCTGGATGTTGAAAGATTATTTCTCATCTGAGTGGGTGTTCAAGTACCAGTTGGGATAGCTTGATATTATTTCTCAAGAAAGTTATGGCTATTTTATTCGTCACAGTCGTTTTGTAACTTATCCTGTCGTCCCTTTGGCTTACCATGAAGATGTGTTGTTTATGCGACTGGCGAAGTCATTGTTAAAATACAATTTTAGGTGTGGGAAACTGAAGCCTCTTAGGTTTTACAAGTCAACTAGATTGTTTGATGTTTGGAATCCAACAGTGCTCCTCTATTCTGCTAGCTTGGCAGCTGCGAGTGTTTTCAAGGAAGATCCAAGTGATGAGATCAAGTCAAGTGGAGATCTAAGTGATGCTTTATCCTTGGCAATACCAAAAAGAAAAAGGACATCTAGGAATCCAACGACACTCCCATCTAAGTCAAGTGGATACCCAAGTGATGTTTCATTCCAAAGAAGACCAAAAAGAAAAAGTACACCTAAGTGGAACAATTCCTCGCTCAATCTTCAATATCTCTTCTTTAATGGCTTTTGCTGTAAGTGGAAACCAAATCCAAGGGTCTCTTCCGTCGGACATTGGCATCACTCTACCAAATATCCAAAAATTTATTTTTTTTGACAACCAATTTACAGGATCTATATTCACAACATTGAGAAAGTCTACGAAGACATAATAAATCTTCACAACATTTTCACAACAAGCTTGTTTTGAGTTGTGGTAGATTCCAATGTAATATATATATATATTTTTTTTGGTATTGGGTTGAGCTGAAATCTTGGAAAAATATTGTAAGAATTTGTTGAGTTGTTTTGGGTTTATTATTTTATTATCCTTCAAAAAAAAAATTTCTCTCTATTGAATGGGTCAAATAAGCCCATAGAACCCATTCTACAAATCTACTCTTATGTGTTAACTAGCCCGGCCCAAAAATCAAATTAGAAGTTCGGAAAAAACCAAGCTCTAATTCGGATTAATAACCCCACACGAAAAGTATATAAATACAAAGCCTTAGCCAAAACCCAAAGCCGCATAACTCAGACACCATATCTCTCTCTGTGAAAATCTGCTATTATCAATTGCTTGAATTTGCTGAGAGACGATAAAAAGTTGGATTCTTAACTTTGATTTCTTGTCTGGGTTTCAATCTGTTGTTGCAGTTTTTATGTGTCTTGATTTTTGGCCTTTTTAAAGTAAAACTCTATACTTGGATGATATGGTCAGGAAACTTTTTGTTTTTTTTTTTTGTTTTGTTGAAAAGTTTGCAACTTTATTCAGCGCACGGTGTACCAAATATTCAAATTTATCAGAAAGTTTCGTTTTTCTTAGAAAAATTCCTAGTCCAAACCCAATTAATTTACAATGAAATTTCTGTAACCTGCGATTGTTGCCGTTCACATTCTATAGGCAGTACATTTTAACTCTTTCTTTCAATATTTACTCTCTCGTTATATTTTATGTTATATAAATTAGAACTTAATTACATCTATTCACAAAGGGGATAAGCTATCAAAACTAATAATAACTGGCCCAAATTAATGCTAAAGATCCAATTTTTATTACTAAGGAAGGACTTAGCATTTAACCATTTGAGTGTATCTGGATACCAATTTGTGGTGAGTGATATAAATTGCAGCCAATTTGTGTAGATATTATTTCTTGTGAAAAAATTGTGTGCGTTTGGCAATGACTAAGCTAGCTTTTTGTTTCTTGCTTATTTCCAATTTTTGTACAAAAAGTGGAAATAAGCAAAAAGCAAAAGGCTAGTTTATTCTTTCAAAACGCACACAATTACGTTTCTTCTCTTTTTGTATTGACAATACCATATCATTTTGGGCTCTCTTCTCTTGGTGTTGTCTTTTCTTATTAATGAATGCATTTGATTCTCTTTATGCTAGACTATCTCTGATTATCTTGCTCGAGATTTTTTTTTTTTTTTACTTGACTTTCTATATTCATGAGGTAATACAATTTTTTTTTTTTTCATTTTCATTTAATTAGCCTCTGCCCTCTGGACTGTAGTAGCAGTACCACCTTGCATGGCCCAGTGTATTTATAATGGGTTTTGTTAGCTTATACTATGGCCTCATTAGTGCAAGTGATTTTAAGAGTGTTGTGACCCCCAGACCCCAACTTTATTTGTGTGAAAATGGTGTCCTTTGAACAAATTTTTCTCCTGTTTGTGTGTGTGTGTATATTAAGTTGTAAATTTGAACAAATGTTGATTAACCCCAATTTTTGAGTGACTTATTTCTTTGATCTCTATTGACAGGTTTTTGCTCATTAAGTTGAAGTCTAGATTAACATGTAGAATGATCTAACTGCTAGTGATGAAAGAATTGCTAGCAATGAAAGAAACGGACATCCCTTTCTTTAATGTTGATATTACAAATGAAATTTTGTCACGATTGTCAATCAAGGACCTTTCTACAAGCAAGTGTGTCTCTAATGGTGGAATTCCTTCATTTCCAGTCCTTCATTCTTGCGTATGCATTCCAAACAGTCAGGCCGAGAAAGACCTTTGGGGCCTTTCTTTCAAAAGTTCATGGATAAGGTGGATCATTCAAGGGAAGAACCCAGAACCTGTACAGCCAAATACTATGAATCTATCAAATACATTTCCGTTTGCAAGGAACATTGGAATGACCAAGGAATGGATTGCTTTGAAACCAACAGGGTGTGTTGTTGGTGATAGAATTGGATTAGCTTTCTATCCATTTGGTTATTCATAAAAAATTGACCCTATTTTCAAGTTGGTAAGCATTCCACAATCAAAAGTGGATCCACATTTGTATTCATTTGCGATGTACTCCTCTGAGATAGGTAGATGGACAACTTCTAAAGAGGTCTGTCACTGCAAATATCAAATGTATAAAAACAAAGAATTTTGTGTTGGTAAGATGTTTCCATTGGATGACTCAGAACCACCATATTTTTACTTGGGTTAATTACACTTTACCACCCTGAACTATCACCCATTTTTCACTTCACCCCCTAAACTTTAAAAAGTAACAATTGACCCCCTAAACTATTAAAATTGCACGGCCGTTACCCCCGATGCCAAAATCCAGTTAAAATAGACGGAATTAAGCCACATGTGACACGCACGTGCTCTCAGGCCCACCAGATTAACTTTACCAACTTATTTTTTTTCAAATCCCCGAATTACCCCTTACCCCCTTAACTAATCTGAGATAAAAAAACAAATGAACAGCAGCAGCAGCAGTTCCAGCATCTCCAGCAGCAGTTACAGCAGCAGTTACAGCACTCCAGCACCTCCAGCAGCAGCAGTTCCAGCTTGTTACACGGCTGTTCCTTTGTTTTTTATCTCAGATTAGTTGGGGGGTAAGGGGTAATTCGGGGATTTGAAAAAAAATAAGTTGGTAAAGTTAATCTGGTGGGCCCAAGAGCACGTGCGTGTCACGTGTGGCTCCATTCCGTCTATTTTAACTGAATTTTGGCATCAGAGGATAACGGCCGTGCAATTTTAATAGTTTAGGGGGTCAATTGTTACTTTTTAAAGTTTAGGGGGTGAAGTGAAAAATGGGTGATAGTTCAGGGTGGTAAAGTATAATTAACCCTTTTTACTTTTGATGTTGAAAGAGAGTTGTCTAGAGTGATAAAATTACCAGGTGAAGCTTCGAATTCGTTCACTCTTGGGTGTTCTGAAGGATATCTTCATTATGTTGGTGTGCATGGTCAAGAATTTAGTGTCTGGATGTTGAAAGATTATTTCTCATCTGAGTGGGTGCTCAAGTACCAGTTGGCATTGCTTGATATTATTTCTCAAGAAAGTTATGGCTATTTTATTCGTCACAGTCGTTTTGTAACTTATCCTGTCGTCCCTTTGGCTTACCATGAAGATGTGTTGTTTATGCGACTGGCGAAGTCATTGTTAAAATACAATTTTAGGAGTGGGAAACTGAAGTCTCTTAGGTTTTACATGTCAACTAGATTGTTTGATGTTTGGAATCCAACAGTGCTCCTCTATTCTGCTAGCTTGGCAGCTGCGAGTGTTTTCAAGGAAGATCCAAGTGATGAGATCAAGTCAAGTGGAGATCTAAGTGATGCTTTATCCTTGGCAATACCAAAAAGAAAAAGTACCCAAGTGGATACCCAAGTGATGTTTCATTCCAAAGAAGACCAAAAAGAAAAAGTACACCTAAGAAGTGTCCTCATTGTTAACTTAATTGCAGTTTTGTTTTCTCTAATGAGTAATGATTTTTTTTTTTTCTCTCCCTTGCAAGTTTGATTTAGTGCAAGTCAAATGGACTTGCATGGTAAGATTTATCATCAAATTACTAATTTGTATTCAATGCAATACACGACTTTTTATTTGGAGCATATCATTATCATATGCAATTTGGTAATATGCAAATATGCAATCCCTGTATTGTGAATTGATCCAACCAAAATTACTTAAATTAGGCATCTTAATAAATAAATAAAATCAATTTCATGTCCACCTCAACAAAAACTAACACGATTGTGTCTTTGTTTTCGTTAATTTCAAATTCTCTTGTGAGAAGGTTGATGGGTCCACTGGTTGGCATTAGATGCATAATGCATTTTGGTTAGGTCACGGTCTATCGTTTTTGTTACTAAAATTTCCAATTTTGACAAATTTGTTATGTGATCTTCTTTTGGATTTATTTTGTGTTGTTAAAATTTTCAGAGAATAATGTTAATGTAAATTTCATTCTGTTATTGTTTTCAATGGTGTCGTCACTACCAGAGACTATAGGGGTCAATTGAGGTGGGGTAAGGGATGAGGAGTTTCTTGGTGCAATCTTTTCCTTCTCATGAGTGCATTTTATTATAGTAGTGAATGCATTGTTTGTCTTTAAAATTTACTCAGTGAGCGCTATTGGTCCTTAAATTTTAAAATAAGCGCTATCGGTCCCTCAAGTTTACTCGATGAGCACTATTGGTCCCTGAAATTTGAAATGAACGCTATTGTTCCCTCAAGTTTTAAAAAAGAGCTCTATTAGTCCTTCCATCCAATTATATTAGTTAGTTTGCCTACGTGGCTAACGTAGAGATAATGTGTCATTTTTAATATTATGTGGCATAAAAAATTATAATTAAAATGGACACCTAAGCAAATCTGACCCACCCATACCCATACAATAAACCCATCCCCACTGTTGGTCACTCCCCTTTCTTTACCAAATCAAACCCACCCACACTGCTCTGAATCAAAATATTGACAAACTTGAAGATACAATCTCTCTTTTAAAAGGTTATCTCCCTGCCGCCCCCTCTCTATGTTATTTTGAAAACCAGAAATTTTGGACAGTAATTACATGCCAATATACACGACTAATTAAAGAGATGAGGTCTAATACAAATAAAATAAATAAAAAAAGAAGGGTAAATTGCATTTTCTTCCCTTTATGTATCAGTTAGTTTCAATTCCTCCTTTATCTATTGAACTGAGTAATGTTCCCCTTTATCTTTTGAAATTGAGCAACTTACCCCTAACGTCTATTTTTCTGTTAAATATTAACAGAGCCTCTACAGATTGTCTAAAATGCCCTATTTTAACCCACTTATCCCAACCCACCCAATCTCTTAACCTGGTTTTTAATCTGTATTTGACTAACAAAATAACCCATGAAACCCACGATTAAACAAACACCCCTAATTTTTCATTTTCTACGGTCACTCTGACGTCTCACTCTCACGCCTACTCCTCCCAAAGCCCCTCACCGGCTAGTCCTTTCACAGCCTCCCAATAACCGCCCCCTGCAAGAAACACCCTCGCACAGCCTCCTCCCTTCGCCTCTCACCCATGGCAGTTTCACGCAGTAACAATTTTGGGTCTCACCCAGGGCTCCGTTTTTTTTTTGGTTATATTTTTCTGGTTTGTTGTTGTTCTCACTCTCTGCTATCTAATCTTAGGCTGGTTTTAGTCTCCCATGGTTTTTGATCGGGTTTGGGTCTTTTGGGTCGGTTTTCAAAGTAAATACTTGGATATTGAATATGAAAAAGGTTTTTGTTGATAAATACTTCATCCGAAATCACATCCAGTTCTTTTGCTCTTCATCCGATACGAACAAAAACAACATATAAATATGATACAAAAAAAAAATTATAATATAAATATATTAATTACTACTTGCCTGAACATTGGTCTCTCCAGCAAGTCCAATGAGTTTTGTAAGACCCGCCTGCACTCCAGATGCTTGTTAAAATGCACAAATATAAAAAGAAATAAAAATCCAACAGAATTTTTACAAGACTG
>OU015762.1:9325920-9374698 GCA_907173295.1 Fagus sylvatica | reverse complement strand
AGTGGCAAGCAGCGGCAAGGCAGCAAGAAGATACAACAACAAAACTATAGCAAGGCAGCCAGGAGATACAGCAGCAAAGCAATGGATTTTTTACTAAGGTATTTTGTTCATTATGCAATTTTGTGAGGATATTTTAGGAATTTCATACTTGAAGAAACTATGAAATGAAACCGCAGATTTGAGTTCAAAACCTACGATTTTGAAAAAGCTACGATCAGCTGCGTTCCGGAAATGTTCATTTTCGTCGTTTTCAAAAACGCAAATTTTTAATATCGCAAAGCCAAACGCGAGGTATCTGGCGTTTTTGGATAAAAACGCACCTTTTTGTTTAGAGAACGCGGGGCCAATTAAACGGACCCTTCATATATAAGCTCTAAACTCTATAGCATATAAGGTCTTTATTGTACACGAGAGCTTGGCTACGAAATGTTAATCAAATAGTACATTTTAAAAAAAAAACAGGATTATTGAAGATAATATACAGATTACAAGATTGCTGAATGAAACCACTGGGGAGCTACAAATTATTTGCTCCAATTTTATATATCATAAACTAGACAAACTATGATGGCAACCTTCATAATAAGTCTTTAGCCTTGTGCACCTGTGGTGAAGGAAGATAAATTAATGTATTAGAATAATAAGCTTTGGATTTCAAATAATGACGATGTGGTGAGTGAGGATTTCCATACAGTAACATGAATTTAAAAGATATTTATTAACTCATTACCTACAACTTAATTAGTAAATCAAGTATCAATTTTAAAATTTTTGTTTCAACTTTTAGAAATTCAAGATGCAAGAAAACCAATTTGTGGAATAATCAAATCTCAACTCATTTAATATTTATGGAATTGGCAATCCATTTACTTAGAAGATATTTAGAATTATTAACAAGCAAGATTTCTACAACAAATTAGTTAACTTTGTAGCCATTACAATATTACATGTCTATGTCAGCAATTCAGTACATGTGGCAATAATTTAAGCTTATGTCATCAACAGAGATCAATAAGATGCAATTCAGTTTCTTGTGATAGCAATCACTCCAATAGTGGAAATCACCCAAATGAAAATATATTTTAGGCTGTTTTGGAAATTTTTTTTTTTATAATATATATAATTTGAAAAAGCTATTTAAAGGACAAAAGACATATGTTTAGGTATTACAGAAGAGGCCAAGAGCCATCAAGAGTTTTGTAGCTCTATGACAGTGATCACTCTCCTTTATGAGGAGGATTCGAATCCCCCATTCCCTATTGTTGTAACTAATAACTATTGAATTAAAAAAAATAAAAATAAAAAAACAGGCCAAGAGTTTTGTAAGCTCAATGGTATTACCTGTTATGAGGAGAGCAAGAGTTCAAATCCCCCTCTCCCATTACTCTAACTATAGAATTATATATATAAAAAAAGGGTATCATAGAAGAGAAATTGGGCACATTCCCAATCCTTTAGATCATGTGGTGTGGGTGGATACATTACCAAATTATATCTACCAATGACAAAACAAAATTTACCTGTAGTTTGAAGCCTTTGTCTTTGTCTTTGCGTACTAGTTCTAAGAATGTTTTGTTGAATTTTCTGCAGCTCAACTACAACAGCACTGATGTTCATCCTTTCTCTTGGAAATTCTGTGGAACATGCAACTCCAATTCCAAGTATCAAAATCAAGCCTTCTTGAATTTTGGGACTTCCATTCCGATCCTCATGGCGAGTGTCGTTCATCCTTGTCTCTTCCTCTTGTATTTCCCAAAGAAGAATAGGATCTACAATGTCAATTATTCGTTCTGGCAAAGCCACTTTAACAAAGTCATGAAGGTTTAAGCCTTCTTGGAAAATGCTATTAGTAGGTCTTTTTCCCGTGAACATCTCTAACAATAATATTCCGTAACTATAGACATCACCATATATTGATACTTCGTTTCCCATACCATACTCTGCAATTACACATAACATATATTGGAACATAGACATACTTTCATACTAGAAAAAAAAGGGAAAGAAAAAATATTACAAGTTTTAAAGGTTATTTTTCAATGGCATGTAATAAGAAAAAAAATAATAATAAAGAGAAGTGAATTTTTTGTTATAATACATTTTATCTTCTAGATACAATACATCTTTATTAAATCTATCTTTTCACACTTGAAACTATAGTAGGAAGGGAAAAGGAAAAACAATTAAATATAAGAAATGTGAAATATATTTACCTGGAGGAGTATAACCAACTGTTCCTCTAACCCCAATGGAGCTTGATTGATTAGTAGAACAATCTTTGGTAGCATCATGAAGAAATCTTGCCAAGCCGAAGTCGCCTACATGTCCAATCATTTCATCATCGAGAAGAACATTGCTGGGCTTGAGATCACAGTGAACAATTGGAGTTTGGCAACGATAATGAAGATAATCCAATGCGCTAGCAACATCAATAGCGATATTAAGTCTTTGAAGAAGACTCAACTTCTTTGGTTCCTCAAGTGCCTCATTTGTTCTTGGAGTTGGATGTAACCACTCATCTAGGTTTCCATTTCCTAAGAACTCATATACCAAAGCTTTAAAATCATGACCTTGATAATCAATACTCGAACATGCAGTCAACACCTTTACAAGATTTCGATGTCTGATGTTTCTTAGAGCCTCACACTCGGCCATGAAACTTTTGGCAGCTCCACGTCGCAAAAGGTTAAGCACCTTAACAGCAACTGTATGTATAGTACCATGATCAAGAATTCCTTTATATACGGACCCAAAACTACCCACACCAATTAGATTAGTAGAAGAGAATCCATTGGTAGCATTTAAGAGACTTTGGTAAGATACATTCAAAAGGAATTTTACTGAATCACCTGAGGCATTTTTCTTCCGTTTCTTTCTTAAAAGAAGTAGAAGCGATAAAATCAAAGTTACTCCAAGAAGCCCAGAAAGTATAGAGATTATTAACTTCATGGTAAGTGTCAACTTCCTCTTCTTTGATTCTTTGTGTTTGCATATAGGAAGCTTAAACTTAGGTATGCCACCACAGAGCTCACCATTTCCCATAATTGAAGTTGCACTTGTATTCTTGAAAACTCCATTTGTTGGAACCTCACCCTTAAAATGGTTGTAAGATAGATTCAGTAATTGCAATTCAAAGAGCTCCAAGAATTTTGGAATCTCACCAGAAAGATTATTGTTGGAAAGATCTAAATATCTAAGACCTCTTAATGATTCCAAAGATGAAGGAATGACCCCTTGGAAGAAGTTTCTTTGCATGGATAGAAATTCTAGCTTTATACAGCTTCCAAGACTTGTTGGGATCTTACCGGACAACATGTTTTTAGAAACATCCAATAACTCTAGATTTTGGAATTTTCCTAATTCTATGGGAAGGACACCCGTGATTTGGTTGGCAGACAAGTCTAGAGCAATTAGTGAGAAAGAGAGATTGATAACTTGTGAGGATATGATACCACTAAGATTGTTATTGCCAAGATACAATCTTATCAAATTTTGGCACTGACCTAGACTTAAAGGGATGTTGCCTTCAAGATGATTCTCTTCTAAACGTAACTCTATCAAAGCTGTTAAATTTCCAAGGGAGGATGGAATGTTCTCAGAGAACTTGTTTTGAGATAAATGCAAACGTTTTAACTTATAAAGCATTCCAATCTCAAAAGGAATATTACCTGATAATGTATTGTTCCACATTTGAAGGTCCTCCAAGTTGATCAGATTTCCTATCTCAGCAGGAATGTTTCCAGTTATTTTATTATTATCTAGATAAAAATAGGCTAGAATAGTTGAGAAGTTCCCAATGCATTTAGGCAATTCCCCCCCAAAGTTGTTTTGATTTATTTCCAATCTCACTAGATGGGTGGCATTTGTCAAAGAACAGAGAAAACTCAAGTCATTTGTTCCTCCATTTCCAAGATGGTTGAAGTTTATGCTTAAAATATCAATTGATTCAGCTTCTCCAAAGAAGGAACTTTTCCAATTAGTTGATTTTCTCCCAATTCAAACATATTTAGATTTGAGGCATTAGATATTGAAACAGGGATAGATCCTGTAAATTGGTTGGCAGAAAAAAGAAGTATTCGGATATTTGGTAGAGTGATACCAATGTCCGACGGAAGAGACCCTTGGATTTGGTTTCCACTTACAGCAAAAGTCATTAAAGAAGAGATATTGAAGATTGAGCGAGGAATTGTTCCAGAAAGCCTATTTACTTGCACACTAAAGATTGCAAGTTTTGTGAGTTGGCCAAAAGAATCAGGGATACTACCCCCCAAATTATTGGAATGTGCGGCAATCGTTTCCAGAAACGTTAAGTTCCCGAAAGAAGGCGGGATACTTCCTGTGAGATTATTGAAACGAATACCAAAGAATCTGAGCTTTGTCAAGGAGGCAAGCGTTGTAGGAATTTCTCCTACAAGTTGGTTAGAACCAACACTGAGGGCGATGAGGTTATTGCAACCAGATAAATTGCTTGGAATTTCCCCCTTCATTGTGTTATTGTACAATTGTAAGAATTGCAATCTATGCAAATGGCCAATTTCTGGAGGGATTTCATTTTGAAAGGTGTTGTTTTGCAGGGTTAAATTCCTTAAAAAACTTAAATTTCCAACATGTGGTGATATGGAGCCTACCAGTTTTCGAGATTGCAGGTCCAACACAATGACCCTCTGATGTCGGCGACCACAGGTAACACCTTGCCATTGGCAAAAGTGGATGCTGTCATTCCAAGAGTTCATAACCCGGAGAGGGTCATGAGTTATCTTGGCTTTGAACGCAAGTAGTGCCAACCGGTCCGTCTCATTATTCCCGCCAACAACAGAGGTGACAAACAGGCCAAAGTAGCAGAGAAGAATAAAAGTGTGCATGCAAAAAGCTGAACTCAGGTGTGAAAGCCCCATGCAATGTGGTTGATGAAGCTTTGTTCAACAAAAATGCTGGGTAATTAGATTTTGGAATCTGTGTGTTTGGCTGTTTAGCAGTAGCACCCAAAGAAGCAAATTTATAGCAAAGAAAAGAAGAAAATTAAAGGAAGAAAGTGATGTTCGGACCCACTCCAAATTGCAAGAATAATTTGGGGTGTAATACTCAATTGGAAGTCAATTAGATACCCAATAGTCTGAGCGTGTGACCCCGTCAACTCAAGAATAATTTTTCTTATTTAGGCGTTTGTCTCCTTTCTACTTTGTCCTACTACCATGTAAATTCAAAAGTGTTTGTAATTGTGCCCTCTTGACATCGTAGCGAATAGCTATTTGATGACTAACCCAAAAGTGCTGCAGTCCAAGCCTATGTTATTATTAATCCTTTGATTGAATTCCTCAGAGATTTGTTTTGGAGATACCTGATACAAGCTTAGCAGATAGAAGAAAACACATGTTTAAGGACTAGTTTTGTACATAAAGAGCCCAAGTACCTTCTAAGTTAAAAGAAAAAAAAAAGCATTAAAGCGGTTGGATTTTGGAAGTACTATTGCACAAAGTCACCTCGCATAATGGTTTTAGAAAAGATTATTAAGACGATTGTTGGAGAAGTACTACTACACATGGTGCCTTGCATAGTGGTTAATTTGCTTTTAAGCTTGAGTAGTCTGTTCGTTTGTTTAGGAATTCAATTTCAGATTCTCCCCAACAATGTTACTAAATCTTAAAGACTTTTTTTTTTTTTTTTTAGGACTCAATCATAAAACTTTTGACATAATAAGAGTTAATTTGATCTATTGAATCTATATGCCGTGGGCGAAAATTTGTCCCTGCATCATACATTCTCATAATCATCAATTCAAACGTGTCAGGAAACGTCTGATTATGTTTAAGATATTTATAAACCATTAATTTAAGTTGGTACAAACTTCAAACTCAGAAAAGGTGAAGGAGAAGAAAAACAGAAAAGGGGACCTACATAACCAATTTTCAATCGAGTGGATGATCCCAATTAAATGCACCCGGACCGACTTATTATTCTTGGAAGCAAAGTCCATCTAATTGAATCAGGATGGTTTAAGTTTTCTGTGTTTAAAGACTTGGGTGCCACATTGACATGGATAGGTAGGTGAAAAGAATACGTGACAAGTTACAATTAATGGAGTATAAAGTGAAACACAAAAAAGTGGGATAGAAGATTTTTTTTTAGTCTTCATGGTCCTCTCATAATTGTTCCATGCATATGGTCATGGAACAAGAAAAACAGATAAGAGGACCTACATAACCAATTTTCAATCAAGTGGATTATCCCGATTAAATGCACTGGGACCAACTGATTATTCTACGAAGCAAAGTCCATCGATCTAATTGAATCAGGATTCATGATGGTTGAAGTTTCTGGTGTTTAAAGACTTGAGTGCAACATTGACATCATGACATGGACAGGTCTTCATGGTCCTGATCTCATCGTTACCTGCATAGATGGTCATTAACACAAAAGGTTTAATTATATATTGTTGGATTATTTTAATAAAAATATGATATTTTCAATTTATTTTCCTCATTTATTGAAGAGTCAAATTTGACCATTAGTTTTTACTCATATTGATAGAGTTTTATTTGGATTTATAACCATATTAAACTCATAATTTTATACCATTATTTCATATTTAATTGACATTTTTTTTTTGAGAAGAAATATGTTATACTCCTTCACCTATTTGTAAGGCCATCTCCAGCAGTAGTCTAAATTTATCTCTATCTTTATCTCTAAATTACACTTTTTAACAACTCTTTATTTTTTTTTTTAAATAACTACTCCAGCAGTACTCTTTATCTTTATCTCTATTCTATTAAAAACTACTTTTTAATTATTACTTCCCACCAAAAATAACCAACTCCCACCCAAATTAATTTCTCACAGCATCCAAACAAAGCAACCAAACTAACAGAAATTTCAGCAACCCAAACAGCTGGGACTGGGAGACGGTGACGCTGCAAAACTCATTCCGGTGGGCACGGCAACCCCAGGCGGCAGGCTTGGCCGTGGGTCACCTCCAGACCGGCAGGGATGGGGCACGGCAACCCCAGGCGGCAGCCTTGGCCGTGGGTCACCTCCAGACCGGCAGATCGGGCACGGCAAGCCACGGGTTCAGGCTGGGGTGGTTCTAGCAGTTCGCGGGGTGGGCATCTCCTTCAAGCCGTGGCCGTGGGGTGGGTTATGGGCGGTGGTGAGTCTGCCGGTGAACCCAAGCCCAAGCCGAGACCCACGGCTCCACCACCAAAAACCCAAACCCTTCCAACCACCACGCCGTCAACCCAAGCCCAACCACCACGCCGTGCACCGAAACCCAAGCTGCAAAACCCAGAAAACCCAACCACCACGCGGTGAACCCAAGCCCAAGCCGAGACCCACGGCTCCACCACCAAAAACCCAAACCCTTCCAACCACGCGGTGAACCGAAGCCCAAGCCCGAGTCACCACCACGCCGAGATCGGCAAGCCCAAGCCACCACCGAAAACCCAACCAGTTTTGTGCTTCAACAGAAAGCCGAAAGAGCAAAGAGCAAAGAGAGAAGAGAGAGCAGAAAGCAAATGAGAAGAAAGAGAGAGAAATTTTCGGAAGAAATGAGAAGAGAGAGAAAAAAATCGGTACAAATAGCATGTGGGATGGTGGGGTCGGGGGCTGAAGAAATTGATTTTTTAATTTTTACAAAGTGTACAGTAGCCTTTCATTTCTGAAGGGCTACTGTTCACTTTGTAAAAAAATTTGAAGCTGAAGAGGGGTTTTAAAGGACTGCTGGAGCTCAAATTTTCGGTTTACTCTCTACAAATAGAGATACATAGCAATTTTGAATCACTGCTGGAGATGGCCTAAGACACACCATAAGACATTCTATTAGTCTAATGTGTCTAATAGTTAGAAAGTTCTTTCTACTCTTTATATTCTTTACTCTCATTCTTTACAAAAGCTTAGTATGATAATTCTATAACTATGTTACCTTGGTATAAATGAGAGTACTATTTTAGAGCTTCCTATCTTACTTAGTAATGCAGGCAAATAAGATAACAACAAGGATAGCTGGAATGTGTATCCTGGATTTCTGCATTGGTTGATAAAATATCCCGCAAACAGCAAGTATCGTCTCAAGAGAGCTACATTGTCTGCGCCTCAACTTGGTCATCCTCAATCTCATTGAATCAACGGTAACACATTATATTTCATGTTGTAATATATGTTAAGACACCAATAAGGTAATTTCTCTTAATTTTTCTCTATCTTGAAGTGAAATATGATTTCATGTGAAATATTATTATGTAAAGCATAATTTTATAAATTTCATTAAATTATGAAATTTAGTTGATTTATTAATTCATGTAATAATGGAACAACATATATATTAAAGAAAAAATACAAACAGGTTATTCCATAATAATGGCATAATGAGCGAAGACAAGACTAGAAATTATAAACCATCTTGAGTCTTGACCCTTAATTAGGGAAAATTATTTAGTAGTCCAAGATTACAAATATATACATAGCCCCACTCTCACATGAATGGTGGATCCTACAATGAATTTAATTAGTGAGACCTACATTTATGTGGTGGGACCCACTATTCATGTAAGAGGGGGACTATGCATTTATTTGTAGTCGTGAACTATTGAATAATCACTCATTAATTAGTGGCTGTAGTTCATCTTTATCTCCACAATTTATTGCTCCTAGCAAAAAAAATCTGTAGGGAACAAAGACTGGTGTAACAAGGACCGGACAGGTCTTCTTTGTCATGCCATAAGTCCTCTGGCTCCTTCCTCAGGGTTCCTCACTATCACACAGCTGTGTAGAATAGAGATGTTTTCATGGAAAATCTTAACTATTCCAAGTTCCAATCTTGATAATACGCTAACATCAAGACACTACATCTTTTTTTTTTAATGAAAATTCCATAGGTTTCTATTCCTCATTCAGCTAGGTTGCGTTTGGATATTTGGATTTGGATTGGTATTTGGATTTTAAATCAATAGATTTGAAATGCCTTGATTCAAAATCCATTGATTTTAAAATTTCTTGTTTGGATCCATTTATACAAAGGAGGATTTGAAATTTAGAATTTTGAAACCTATAAATTAACCAAAATATATAAAATTACCAAAATGACCAAAATAACCCAAAAACCTTTAAAATAAAAAAAAATAAAAAAAATCTCCGAAACCTCTAAAATGACCAAAATACCCCTAAAAACATTAAAATCCCCAAAACAACCCTGAAACGTAAAAAATGACCAAAATACCCCAAAAACGCCATGATGACCAAAATACCCCTAAAATCATCAAAATAATATTAAACCTCTAAAACAACCAAAATACCCCCTAAACTTTTTTTTATTTTTTTTTTTATTTATTTATCAAAATGCATGCCTTTAAAATCACCAAAATACCTATAAATTGACCAAAATACATAAAATAACCAAAATAACTACGAAACCTCTAAAATGACAAAATAATCCCAAAACCTATAAAAATGACCAAAATACCCCTAAAATCACCAACATATATATGGTTCTTTTCGTAAAATTCAAAAATGCTTGATCAAAGTTGAGGAAACAAAATTTTCTAAATAACCAACTAAATCAAATATATTTATAATATTTCAAAAAGAAGAAACTCTAATTATTTTCTTTAAATCAATGTATCTAAAATAATTAAAATAATAATCTATAAGAAAAAAAAAAAGAATATTTAATAAATAACATGGGGAAGTTTTAGCAAAATAATTAATTACGGAAAAAGTTATTTACCTCAAGTAAACTTACAAAATTTCAAAATCTCTCTCTAAACCTTTCCTTCTTCTAAAGATCTACAATTCCAACCTCAAAAATTTGCTAGCATCATCTCTTTAAAATCCTCAAGCAACATTCTCTCTATGATTTTTGAGTCAGAAACAAGTAATAGGTTTTATGGCAGCTAGAGTTTCTAATCTAGAGTATATATATTACTAACTCACACTATAAAAATTACTAATTAGTTGATCGTAAAAATAAAGACCCTGGTTTGTTTTTTTGGACCAAGTTATATTACAGTACCCATAAAAAATATGTGGGTACCATAGGCATATAATGATCCTTTAAGCAAATGCATTAGAGGAAAAACCTTGCTGGAAACAATATAAAAAATACTCATGCATCCATCCATCCAGGTTATGGCTGTTTCAGTTAGCATCAACCACATTTCTTCTAAAAATATAAATAAATAAATAAAGCATCAAACCAAAATTAACAAGTGTCTAATTTGTGTGTTTCTGTTAGTTCAACTGGTAAATGTTTTGTCGTCAAGCAAGGGACTTGAGTTCAAATCCCACCTACACAAAAATCCAATTGATGTCTTGGTTTGATGGTAAAAACAATCATCATGTAACGGACGTTATAGATTGAAATTATATTGTAACTATTAAAAAAAAAAATAATCATCTAATTTGATCTTATGTCTCACACTGATGCCTGGCCTGTCACGTGTTTTCGACCACAAACATATATAGGAAGCATCTCGTTGTAATTTATAGTCAATAATTTGATGATGACCCACGACTTTTTCTATGATCCTACGCATCTCTTTCTCATCCATTTTGGACAAAAGAAAATTGAGTAAGGCATCTCTTTCTTATCCAATTTAGACAAAAGAAAATTGAGTAAGGCATCTCTTTCTCATCCAATTTAGACAAAAGAAAATTGAGTAAGCCCTACTTTTTGGACAAAAGAAAATTGAGTAAGTCCTACTTTTTGGACAAAAAAATTACAATACCAATATCACACTTAAATAAAGCAGCGCAATGATATGGTTATGAAGAGAAACCCAATAGGAAAAAACTCTACAAAAGTTTATTGATAACCTTCTAAAGAAACCACTAGAATAGAATTGAAGAATTACACAACAAAGAATATACCTAATCCTAAAGTTGTTACTTTCGTAATGCCACGATGCTTTAACACCCTTGTTGAACTCCTCTATGGCTTTATCACGTAAATCTCTTCAATCCATGAATATCCAATTTGTGAGTAAAACTACAACAATAAATATATTGAGGTAGGTTGGTGCAGCAACTTCTATGTTCTCAACTCCAAAATTATTTTCATATGCTAATTTAATTTTGAATTTCATTATATTTCATATTTTTAAAATGGTCAAATTCTTTTCATGTTTTGGCACCCAAAATAAAAAATCCGGGTTCCGCCCTTTTAGAGATGACAAGAGCAAATGAATTTAAAGAATTTGATGAGCTTTCAATTTGCAAGAAATTAAGATCAATCCTTGCAGTGAGAAGACCAAGGACAATTGAATGGTCTGCCAAAAATTAAAGGTTTTAAAATCAGATGGGATATTGAGCTTTTCCTTTTTAAACTATTTCTCTAAACTAATTAATTTTGTTAATGTACTATAGTTCCACAACTTAAAGCATATGATGGTGGAAATAAATGTCCGCAGCATTGTTTCCATAAGCAAGAAAAAAGTTAGATGGTCAAGCATGGGGTGGTTCAAACATTGATTATTCTTTTAAGACTTGGCTAATGAAATTCCAAGTAGTTGCTGAGACATCAACCCTTTTACAGCAATATGTGTCACTACAACTTGTTGGACTTTTACTTCTTTTTGAAGAGAACAACACCCAATTGGCGTGTTATTGCCACGATAAAGTCAGACTTCATACTATTACTCATTTGTCAACCAATTGCGTGTTACATTTTCCACATTGACTTGGAGATAAAAAAAAATAATAATAATGTTGTAGGTACGATGTAAGTACTAAATACTACTAGTATATATGACAGGAAACATACAATCGAGTTAAACAACTTGATGAACTGTCAATTTGGATAAAAATCTTTGTAATGAAAACGACAATTAATCACATCAATAAGATAATCTGTTTCTCTAAGGTACATACTGGTACTACATCACAATTCACATGGTGTTATTTTGGTCGCATTGGAGTTTTCGAGGTTATTTTGGTGATTCAGTGATATTTTGGTCGTTTTAGGAGTTTTGGGTGTATTTTGGTTATTATGGTATTTTCTGGGGTGAATTTGGTCATATTAGAGTTTTTGGGGTTATTTTGGTCATTTTAGGGGTTCGGTATTATTTTGGTCATTATGGTGTTTCCAAGGTTATTTTGGTCATTTTGGAGTTTTCGGGGTTATTTTGGTTATTTTAGGTGTTCTGGGTGTATTTTGGGGATTATTTTGGTCATTTTTGAATTTTTGAGTTTATTTCGGTCATTTTAGGGTATTGATGTTGTTTTGGTCATTTTTGGAGTATTTGGGTCGCTTTGATGATTCCATGAGTATTTTTTTATCATTTTGGTAGTTTTGTGGGTATTTTGGTCATTTTGGAGGTTTTTTTTTGTCATTTGGTATTTTTGGGGCATTTTGATCATTTTAGAGCCTTTAGATGTATTTTAGAGGGTCCAATGATATTTTAGTCATTTTGAGTGTTGGCATCCAATAAGAGGATTTGTGAAATTCCTACCTTAAAAAGTCATTTGAAATCCATGGATTTGGGCCTTTAAAATCCTGAATGGATTTAACCCAAATCCAAATCCTAATGATTTTAAGTCATCCAAACAAAGAATTTGGATTTGGGCTCTCAAATCCAAATCCATGAGCCCAAATTCACCCCATCCAAACAGACCACTAATGTAATTAATGTCCCACGTCTTTTTTCGTTAAAATACAATTTAGTTCTTCCAAATTTACTTAAGTTGTCAATTTGGTTCTTAAAGTTTTAATTTTATTAATTTAGTCCCCCACGTACATGGAACGGAGGACACCAATATTTATCTAAAATTTATGAACAATTTGTTTTTAAAAAAAAAAATTCTTAATTTTATTTATTAATGGTCACATGCAAAGTTGGAAGCCATTCACCAAAGTGTTGTTACAATAAGTCACTAGCCGTCACGCTCCAACATTGCTGGGCGAAGCCCACTCCTCCTTTGCCGAGAACTATCCCCATCCATCCACAAAATCAAAGCTCACCCACACATAAGGCCGGCCTCAAGGTTGGGATTGTCCAACCCCATCCTAATTTTAGTTGTCAAATTATTATTAACTATTAAAAAATATATATAAAATTAAAAAAAAAAATGTAATCCAAGTTATAATGCTTTATAATTAGCACGATCCGATTAAAATAAAAAAACTTCTCCTTGCATTTTTTTGAAGCAAATTCTTCAATTAAGTTATTGTTGAGTTAACATTATTTGAGGTTGTAGCTAGGAGGTTACATTGAAATGTTCAAGTTGTAGGTAGTGGTTCAGGTTGTAGTTAGGAGGTTACTTTGAAACGTTCAATCTATTAACATAGGACATGAGAAAATTGCACTTTCTCCCCTTTATGTATTAGGTCAGATTCAATTTCCCCCTTTATCTATTGAACTGAGCAATGTACCCCTTTATCTTTTGAAACTGAGTAACTTACCCCTAACGTCTATTTTTCTGTTAAATACTAACAAATTCTCTACAAATTGTCTAAAATGCCCTATTTTTACCCACTTATCCCAACCCACCCAATCTCTTAACCCAGTTTTTAACCCTATTTGATTAACAAAATAACCCATGAAATCCCACGATTAAACAAATCCCTAACATAAAATATCACGCTCTCTCCCCTCTCACTCTCACGGCACACTGGCCATAATCTCATAGCACAGTCTTGTAAAAATTCTGTTGGATTTTTATTTCTTTTTATATTTGTGCATTTTAACAAGCATCTGGAGTGCAGGCGGGTCTTACAAAACTCATTGGACTTGCTGGAGAGACCAATGTTCAGGCAAGTAGTAATTAATATATTTATATTATAATTTTTTTTTTGTATCATATTTATATGTTGTTTTTGTTCGTATCGGGTGAAGAGCAAAAGAACTGGATGTGATTTCGGATGAAGTATTTATCAACAAAAACCTTTTTCATATTCAATATCCAAGTATTTACTTTGAAAACCGACCCAAAAGACCCAAACCCGATCAAAAACCATGGGAGACTAAAACCAGCCTAAGATTAGATAGTAGAGAGTGAGAACAACAACAAACCAGAAAAATATAACCAAAAAAAAAACGGAGCCCTGGGTGAGACCCAAAATTGTTACTGCGTGAAACTGCCATGGGTGAGAGGCGAAGGGAGGAGGCTGTGCGAGGGTGTTTCTTGCAGGGGGCGGTTATTGGGAGGCTGTGAAAGGACTAGCCGGTGAGGGGCTGTGGGAGGAGTAGGCGTGAGAGCGAGACGTCAGAGTGACCGTAGAAAATGAAAAATTAGGGGTGTTTGTTTAATCGTGGGTTTCATGGGTTATTTTGTTAGTCAAATACAGATTAAAAACCAGGTTAAGAGATTGGGTGGGTTGGGATAAGTTGGTTAAAATAGGGCATTATAGACAATCTGTAGAGGCTCTGTTAATATTTAACAGGAAAATAGACGTTAGGGGTAAGTTGCTCAATTTCAAAAGATAAAGGGGAACATTACTCAGTTTAATAGATAAAAGAGGAATTGAAACTGACTGATACATAAAGGGAAGAAAGTGTAATTTACCCTTCTTCTTTTTTTATTTGTATTAGACCTCATCTCTTTAATTAGTCGTGTATATTGGCATGTAATTACTGTCCAAAATTTCTGGTTTTCAAAATAACATAGAGAGGGGGCGGCAGGGAGATAACCTTTTAAAAGAGAGATTGTATCTTCAAGTTTGTCAATATTTTGATTCAGAGCAGTGTGGGTGGGTTTGATTTGGTAAAGAAAGGGGAGTGACCAACAGTGGGGATGGGTTTATTGTATGGGTATGGGTGGGTCAGATTTGCTTAGGTGTCCATTTTAATTATAATTTTTTATGCCACATAATATTAAAAATGACACATTATCTCTACGTTAGCCACGTAGGCAAACTAACTAATATAATTGGATGGAAGGACTAATAGAGCTCTTTTTTAAAACTTGAGGGAACAATAGCGTTCATTTCAAATTTCAGGGACCAATAGTGCTCATCGAGTAAACTTGAGGGACCGATAGCGCTTATTTTAAAATTTAAGGACCAATAGCGCTCACTGAGTAAATTTTAAAGACAAACAATGCATTCACTACTATAATAAAATGCACTCATGAGAAGGAAAAGATTGCACCAAGAAACTCCTCATCCCTTACCCCACCTCAATTGACCCCTATAGTCTCTGGTAGTGACGAACACCATTGAAAACAATAACAGAATGAAATTTACATTAACATTATTCTCTGAAAATTTTAACAACACAAAATAAATCCAAAAGAAGATCACATAACAAATTTGTCAAAATTGGAAATTTTAGTAACAAAAACGATAGACCGTGACCTAACCAAAATGCATTATGCATCTAATGCCAACCAGTGGACCCATCAACCTTCTCACAAGAGAATTTGAAATTAACGAAAACAAAGACACAATCGTGTTAGTTTTTGTTGAGGTGGACATGAAATTGATTTTATTTATTTATTAAGATGCCTAATTTAAGTAATTTTGGTTGGATCAATTCACAATACAGGGATTGCATATTTGCATATTACCAAATTGCATGTGATAATGATATGCTCCAAATAAAAAGTCGTGTATTGCATTGGAATACAAATTAGTAATTTGATGATAAATCTTACCATGCAAGTCCATTTGACTTGCACTAAATCAAACTTGCAAGGGAGAGAAAAAAAAAATCATTACTCATTAGAGAAAACAAAACTGCAATTAAGTCAACAATGAGGACACTTCTTAGGTGTACTTGTTCTTTTTGGTCTTCTTTGGAATGAAACATCACTTGGGTATCCACTTGACTTAGATGGGAGTGTCGTTGGATTCCTAGATGTCCTTTTCTTTTTGGTATTGCCAAGGATAAAGCATCACTTAGATCTCCACTTGACTTGATCTCATCACTTGGATCTTCCTTGAAAACACTCGCAGCTGCCAAGCTAGCAGAATAGAGGAGCACTGTTGGATTCCAAACATCAAACAATCTAGTTGACATGTAAAACCTAAGAGACTTCAGTTTCCCACTCCTAAAATTGTATTTTAACAATGACTTCGCCAGTCGCATAAACAACACATCTTCATGGTAAGCCAAAGGGACGACAGGATAAGTTACAAAACGACTGTGACGAATAAAATAGCCATAACTTTCTTGAGAAATAATATCAAGCAATGCCAACTGGTACTTGAGCACCCACTCAGATGAGAAATAATCTTTCAACATCCAGACACTAAATTCTTGACCATGCACACCAACATAATGAAGATATCCTTCAGAACACCCATGAGTGAACGAATTCGAAGCTTCACCTGGTAATTTTAATCACTCTAGACAACTCTCTTTCAACATCAAAAGTAAAAAGGGTTAATTATACAAAATATTTTTCACTTCACCCCCTAAACTTTAAAAAGGTAAACTATTAAAATTGGTTCTGAGTCATCCAATGGAACATCTTACCAACACAAAATTCTTTGTTTTTATAAATTTGATATTTGCAGTGGCAGACCTCTTTAGAAGTTGTCCATCTACCTGTCTCAGAGGAGTACATCACAAATGAATACAAATGTGGATCCACTTTTGATTGTTGAATGCTTACCAACTTGAAAATAGGGTCAATGTTTGATGAATAACCAAATGGATAGAAAGCTAATCCAATGCTATCACCAACGACACACCCTGTTGGTTTCAATGCAATCCATTCCTTGGTCATTCCAATGTTCCTTGCAAACAGAAATGTATTTGATAGATTCATAGTATTTGGCTGTACAGGTTCTGGGTTCTTCCCTTGAATGATCCACCTTATCCATGAACTTTTGAAAGAAAAGCCCTGAAGGTCTTTCTCGGCCTGACTGTTTGGAATGCATACGCAAGAATGAAGGAATTCCATCCTTTAGAGACACACTTGCTTGTAGAAAGGTCCTTGATTGACAATCGTGACAAAATTTCATTTGTAATATCAACATTAAAGAAAGGGATGTCAGTTTCTTTCATTGCTAGCAATTCTTTCATCACTAGCAGTTAGATCATTCTAAATGTTAATCTAGACTTCAACTTAATGAGCAAAAACCTGTCAATAGAGATCAAAGAAATAAGTCACTCAAAAATTGGGGTAAATCAACATTTGTTCAAATTTACAACTTAATATACACACACACACACAAAAACAGGGAAAAATTTGTTCAAAGGACACCATTTTCACACAAATAAAGTTGGGGTCTGGGGGTCACAAGTCACAACACTCTTAAAGTCACATGCACTAATGAGGCCATAGTATAAGCTAACAAAACCCATTATAAATCCTCTGGGCCAAGCAAGGTAGTACTACTACTACAGTCCAGAGGCTAATTAAATGAAAAATGAAAAAAGAAAAAAAATTGTATTACATTGTAGAATTTAAGACTAGATTTGAATATCTACTTTTAATTAAGAAGAACTAAGAATATATATGAAGGAGTTGGCAAGATTGATTACCAATTGATAACCAACAACAACTATCTTAGTCAAGAATATAAGTTTAAAGGTTATGATGGAAAGAGCGAAGCACAAATTGCAATAGAATCGAAGTGGCAAGATAAAGTGGAGGTTCACTGCCATCAAAACAAGACAATGCACACCTCATGATATAGAAAGTCAAGTAATTAAAAAAAAAAAACTAAAAATCTCGAGCAAGATAATCAGAGATAGTCTAGCATAAAGAGAATCAAATGCATTCATTAATAGGAAAAGACAACACCAAGAGAAGAGAGCCCAAAATGATATGGTATTGTCAATACAAAAAGACAAGAAACATAATTGTGTGCGTTTTGAAAGAATAATCTAGCCTTTTGCTTTTTGCTTATATCCACTTTTTGTACAAAAATTGGAAATAAGCTGTTGGTTATGTGGAGCACTAGTGCAACACATGGGATTATAACCCATCAATCTCCAAAAGTCATACAAGTTGGCTACTTGTAGATTTGGATATCTTTGGCCGAAAATTGTGCTGACAAGATGTTGAAATTGCTTTTGTCACAAGCTCATGTGATAGTTGGCAATTAATGGCTTGTTGAAATTGTGTGTGCACTTTTGGCTGGCATTTATTGAAGTTGATATCATGCCTATTATAAATATAAGCTTTGTAGGTGAGAAGAATAAGAAGCAGCAGTAGGAACAAAAGAAGAGATTTTGTCAGTGTTGTCCTTATGTAAATAAGTGCTGCGTGAGAGAAAGAATAGAGAGAATATTTCTCTGGTATTATTCTTTAGTACAAAGAGCTTATTGGGTGTATTTGGGGTTTGGGTTTGTGAGATTGTTTTTATGCCATTTTTGTAATCTCTTTATTTTATAGTGAAAGATCACTGCAACTCTGTGGATGTAGCCCTAGTGGTGAACCACGTAAATTTTGTGTCGTGTGAATTTTTCTTTTGCGTGTTCTTCTCCATTTTGCATCTCACAAGTTCTAGGAATATTGTCTTTATTCCTAACATAAGCAAGAAACAAAAAGCTAGCGTAGTCATTGCCAAACGCACACAATTTTCTCACAAGAAATAATATCTACACAAATTGGCTGCAATTTATATCACTCACCACAAATTGGTATCCAGATACACTGAAATGGTTAAATGCTAAGTCCTTCCTTAGTAATAAAAATTGGATCTTTAGCATTAATTTGGGCCAGTTATTATTAGTTTTGATAGCTTATCCCCTTTGTGAATAGATGTAATTAAGTTCTAATTTATATAACATAAAATAAAACGAGAGAGTAAATATTGAAAGAAAGAGTTAAAATGTACTGCCTATAGAATGTGAACAGCAACAATCGCAGGTTACAGAAATTTCATTGTAAATTAATTGGGTTTGGACTAGGAATTTTTCTAAGAAAAACGAAACTTTCTGATAAATTTGAATATTTGGTACACCGTGCGCTGAATAAAGTTGCAAACTTTTCAACAAAAAAAAAAAAAAAACATAAAGTTTCCTGACCATATCATCCAAGTATAGAGTTTTACTTTAAAAAGGCCAAAAATCAAGACACATAAAAACTGCAACAACAGATTGAAACCCAGACAAGAAATCAAAGTTAAGAATCCAACTTTTTATCGTCTCTCAGCAAATTCAAGCAATGGATAATCGCAGATTTTCACAGTGAGAGAGATATGGTGTCTGAGTTATGCGGCTTTGGGTTTTGGCTATTTGTATTTATATACTTTTCGTGTGGGGTTATGAATCCGAATTAGAGCTTGGTTTTTTCCGAACTTCTAATTTGATTTTTGGGCCGGGCTAGTTAACACATAAGAGTAGATTTGTAGAATGGGCTTCTATGGGCTTATTTGACCCATTCAATAGAGAGAGAATTTTTTTTTTGAAGGATAATAAAATAATAAACCCAAAACAACTCAACAAATTCTTACAATATTTTTCCAAGATTTCAGCTCAACCCAATACCAAAAAAAATATATATATATATTACACTGGAATCTACCACAACTCAAAACAAGCTTGTTGCAAAAATATTGTGAAGATTTATTATGTCTTCGTAGACTTTCTCAATGGAATATAGCAAGGGTTGCTGTACAAAATTATTTCAACATGGTACTCTTCATTTCTTTGGGAAAATGTAACCTTCATATATAAGCTCTAAACTCTATAGCATATAAGGTCTTTATTGTACACGAGAGCTTGGCTACGAAATGTTAATCAAATAGTACATTTAAAACACAAAAGTTAATTATTGAAGATAATATACTTACTTGATTACAAGAGGAAAAAAAAAAAAAACATTACACTGGAAAAAAAAAAAAGCTTGTTGCAAAAATATTGTGAAGACAGGATTGCTGAATTATTGAAGACTTACTTGATTACAAGAGGAAAAAAAAAAAAAAAACAGGATTGCTGAATGAAACCACTGGGGAGCTACAAATTATTTGCTCCAATTTTATATATCATAAACTAGACAAACTATGATGGCAACCTTCATAATAAGTCTTTAGCCTTGTGCACCTGTGGTGAAGGAAGATAAATTAATGTATTAGAATAATAAGCTTTGGATTTCAAATAATGACGATGTGGTGAGTGAGGATTTCCATACAGTAACATGAATTTAAAAGATATTTATTAACTCATTACCTACAACTTAATTAGTAAATCAAGTATCAATTTTAAAATTTTTGTTTCAACTTTTAGAAATTCAAGATGCAAGAAAACCAATTTGTGGAATAATCAAATCTCAACTCATTTAATATTTATGGAATTGGCAATCCATTTACTTAGAAGATATTTAGAATTATTAACAAGCAAGATTTCTACAACAAATTAGTTAACTTTGTAGCCATTACAATATTACATGTCTATGTCAGCAATTCAGTACATGTGGCAATAATTTAAGCTTATGTCATCAACAGAGATCAATAAGATGCAATTCAGTTTCTTGTGATAGCAATCACTCCAATAGTGGAAATCACCCAAATGAAAATATATTTTAGGCTGTTTTGGAATTTTTTTTTTAATATATATAATTTGAAAAAGCTATTTAAAGGACAAAAGACATATGTTTAGGTATTACAGAAGAGGCCAAGAGCCATCAAGAGTTTTGTAGCTCTGTGACATTGATCGCTCTCCTTTATGAGGAGGATTCGAATCCCCCATTCCCTATTGTTGTAACTAATAACTATTGAATTAAAAAAAATAAAAATAAAAAAACAGGCCAAGAGTCTTGTAAGCTCAATGGTATTACCTGTTATCCTTTATGAGGAGAGCAAGAGTTCAAATCCCCCTCTCCCATTACTCTAACTATAGAATTATATATATAAAAAAAGGGTATCATAGAAGAGAAATTGGGCACATTCCCAATCCTTTAGATCATGTGGTGTGGGTGGATACATTACCAAATTATATCTACCAATGACAAAACAAAATTTACCTGTAGTTTGAAGCCTTTGTCTTTGTCTTTGCGTACTAGTTCTAAGAATGTTTTGTTGAATTTTCTGCAGCTCAACTACAACAGCACTGATGTTCATCCTTTCTCTTGGAAATTCTGTGGAACAAGCAACTCCAATTCCAAGTATCAAAATCAAGCATTCTTGAATTTTGGGACTTCCATTTCGATCCTCATGGCGAGTGTCGTTCATCCTTGTCTCTTCCTCTTGTATTTCCCAAAGAAGAATAGGATCTACAATGTCAATTATTCGTTCTGGCAAAGCCACTTTAACAAAGTCATGAAGGTTTAAGCCTTCTTGGAAAATGCTATTAGTAGGTCTTTTTCCCGTGAACATCTCTAACAATAATATGCCGTAACTATAGACATCACCATATATTGATACTTCGTTTCCCATACCATACTCTGCAATTACACATAACATATATTGGAACATAGACATACTTTCATACCAGAAAAAAAGGGAAAGAAAAAATATTACAAGTTTTAAAGGTTATTTTTCAATGGCATGTAATAAGAAAAAATAAATAAAGAGAAGTGAATTTTTTGTTATAATACATTTTATCTTCTAGATACAATACATCTTTATTAAAACTATCTTTTCACACTTGAAACTATAGTAGGAAGGGAAAAGGAAAAACAATTAAATATAAGAAATGTGAAATATATTTACCTGGAGGAGTATAACCAACTGTTCCTCTAACCCCAATGGAGCTTGATTGATTAGTAGAACAATCTTTGGTAGCATCATGAAGAAATCTTGCCAAGCCGAAGTCGCCTACATGTCCAATCATTTCATCATCGAGAAGAACATTGCTGGGCTTGAGGTCACAGTGAACAATTGGTGTTTGGCAACGATAATGAAGATAATCCAATGCACTAGCAACATCAATAGCGATATTAAGTCTTTGAAGAAGACTCAACTTCTTTGGTTCCTCAAGTGCCTCATTTGTTCTTGGAGTTGGATGTAACCACTCATCTAGGTTTCCATTTCCTAAGAACTCATATACCAAAGCTTTAAAATCATGACCTTGATAATCAATACTCGAACATGCAGTCAACACCTTTACAAGATTTCGATGTCTGATGTTTCTTAGAGCCTCACACTCGGCCATGAAACTTTTGGAAGCTCCACGTCGCAAAAGGTTAAGCACCTTAACAGCAACTGTATGTATAGTACCATGATCAAGAATTCCTTTATATACGGACCCAAAACTACCCACACCAATTAGATTAGTAGAAGAGAATCCATTGGTAGCATTTAAGAGACTTTGGTAAGATACATTCAAAAGGAATTTTACTTGAATCACCTGAGGCATTTTTCTTCCGTTTCTTTCTTAAAAGAAGTAGAAGCGATAAAATCAAAGTTACTCCAAGAAGCCCAGAAAGTATAGAGATTATTAACTTCATGGTAAGTGTCAACTTCCTCTTCTTTGATTCTTTGTGTTTGCATTTAGGAAGTTGTAACTTAGGTATGCCCCCACAGAGCTCACCATTTCCGTTAACTGAAGTTGCACTCGTATTCTTGAAAACTCCATTTGTTGGAACCTCACCCTCAAAATGGTTGTAAGATAGATTCAGTAATTGCAAGTCAAAGAGCTCCAAGAATTTTGGAATCTCACCAGAAAGATTATTGTTGGAAAGATCTAAATATCTAAGACCTCTTAATGATTCCCAAGATGAAGGAATGACCCCTTGGAAGAAGTTTCTTTGCATGGATAGAAATTCTAGCTTTACACAGCTTCCAAGACTTGTTGGGATTTTACCGGACAACATGTTTTTAGAAACATCCAATAACTCTAGATTTTGGAATTTTCCTAATTCTATGGGAAGGACACCCGTGATTTGGTTGGCAGACAAGTCTAGAGCAATTAGTGAGAAAGAGAGATTGATAACTTGTGAGGATATGATACCACTAAGATTGTTATTGCCAAGATACAATCTTATCAAATTTTGGCACTGACCTAGACTTAAAGGGATGTTGCCTTGAAGATGATTCTCTTCTAAATATAACTCTATCAAAGCTGTTAAATTTCCAAGGGAGGATGGAATGTTCTCAGAGAACTTGTTTTGAGATAAATCCAAATATTGTAACTTATAAAGCATTCCAATCTCAAAAGGAATATTACCTGATAATGTATTGTTCCACATTCGAAGGTCCTCCAAGTTGATCAGATTTCCTATCTCAGCAGGAATGTTTCCAGATATTTTATTATTATTTAGATAAAAATAGGCTAGAGTAGTTGAGAAGTTGCCAATGCATTTAGGCAATTCCCCCCCCAAAGTTGTTGCCATCTATAGCCAAAATCATTAGATCGGTGGCATTTGTCAAAGAACAGAGAAAACTCAAGTCATTTGTTCCTCCATTTCCAAGATGGTTGAGGTTTAAGCTTAAAAATATCAATTGATTCAGCTTCTCCAAAGAAGGAACTTTTCCAATTAGTTGATTTTCTCCCAATTCAAATATATTTAGATTTGAGGCATTAGATATTGAAACAGGGATAGATCCTGTAAATTGGTTGTCAGCAAAAATAAATGTTTGGATATTTGGTAGAGTGATACCAATGTCCGACGGAAGAGACCCTTGGATTTGGTTTTCACTTACAGCAAAAGTCATTAAAGAAGAGATATTGAAGATTGAGCGAGGAATTGTTCCAGAAAGCCTATTCATTTGCACACTAAAGAATGCAAGTTTTGTGAGTTGGCCAAAAGAATCAGGGATACTACCCCCCAAATTATTGTAAGTTGCAGAAAACTTTTCTAGAAGCGTTAAGTTCCCAAAAGAAGGCGGGAGACTTCCTGTAAGATTATTGAAATGAATAGAAAAGGATTTGAGCTTTGTCAAGGAGCTAAGCGTAGTAGGAATTTCTCCTACAAGTTGGTTATCACCGACATGGAGGAAAATAAGGTTATTACAACCAGATAAATTGCTAGGAATTTCCCCCTTTATTGTGTTATTGTTCAATTGTAAGACTTGCAATCTACCCAAATGGCCAATTTCTGGAGGGATTTCATTGTGAAAGGTGTTGTTTTGGAGGGTTAGATTCCTCAAAAAACTTAAATTTCCAACATGTGGTGATATAGAGCCTACCAGTTTTTGAGATTGTAGGTTCAACGCGATGACCCTCTCATGTCGGCGACCACAGGTAACCCCTTGCCATTGACAAAAGTGGAGGCTGTCATTCCAAGAGCTCATAACCCCGAAAGGATCATGAGTTATCTTGGCTTTGAACGCAAGTAGTGCCAACCGGTCCGTCTCATTATTCCCGCCAACAACAGAGGTGACAAACAGGCCAAAGCAGCAGAGAAGAATAAAAGTGTGCATGCAAAAAGCTGAACTCAGGTGTGAAAGGCCCATGCAATGTGGTTGATGAAGCTTTGTTCAACAAAAATGCTGGGTAATTAGATTTTGGAATCTGTGTGTTTGGCTGTTTAGCAGTAGCACCCAAAGAAGCAAATTTATAGCAAAGAAAAGAAGAAAATTAGAGGAAGAATTTGAGTGATGTTCGGACCCACTCCAAATTGCAAGAATAATTTGGGGTGTAATATTCAATTGGAAATCAATTAGATACCCAATAGTCTGAGCGTGTGACCCCGTCAACTCAAGAATAATTTTTCTTATTTAGGCGTTTGTCTCCTTTCTACTTTGTCCTACTACCATGTAAAGTCAAAAGTGTTTGTAATTGTGCCCTCTTGACATCGTAGCGAATAGCTATTTGATGACTAACCCAAAAGTGCTGCAGTCCAAGCCTATGTTATTATTAATCCTTTGATTGAATTCCTCAGAGATTTGTTTTGGAGATACCTGATACAAGCTTAGCAGAATAGAAGAAAACACATGTTTAAGGACTAGTTTTGTACATAAAGAGCCCAAGTACCTTCTAAGTTAAAAGAAAAAAAAAAGCATTAAAGCGATTGGAATTTGGAAGTACTATTGCACAAAGTCACCTCGTATAGTGGTTTTAGAAAAGATTATTAAGACGATTGTTGGAGAAGTACTACTACACATGGTGCCTTGCATATTGGTTAATTTGCTTTTAGAGCTTGAGTAGTCTGTTCGTTTGTTTAGGAATTCAATTTCAGATTCTCCCCAACAATCTATATTATAATGTAAAACCGAAACTTTTTTAACTTTTAGTTGACTTTATAATATTGCGCCACATAAAAATTCAAATTTTACACCTCATTATTTTAATATATATTTTTTTAATTAAATTTAAATTTTATTCTATAATTAAACATCTCATTAGAATCTTGACACATTATATTTTCTTTTATAGAAATAATATATTGTTCCATATATATAAAACAATTAAAAATGCCTAATACTTAATATATTTTATATATAAACACAATAATAATAAATGTCTTTTAATAATTATCAATTTTCATATTTAGAGAAAATATAAAAGACAAAAAAAATCATATGTAGACCAATAATTCTTTAGATTTCATTTTAGGTAATTTTTCTATGCATCACACATCTTAAGACTTTTTTTTTATAGGACTCAATCATAAGACTTTGGACATAATAAGAGTTAATTTAATCTATTGAGTCTATATGCCGTGGGTGAAAATTTGTCCCTGCATCATACATTCTCATAATCATCAATTCAAACATGTCAGGAAACGTCTGATTATGTTTAAGATATTTATAGACCGTTAATTTAAGTTGGTACAAACTTCAAACTCAGGAAAGGGGAAGGAAAAAGAAAAACAGAAAAGGGGACCTACATAACCAATTTTCAATCGAGTGGATGATCCCGATTAAATGCACCTGGACCGACTTACTATTCTTCGAAGCAAAGTCCATCTAATTGAATCAGGATGGTTGAAGTTTTTGGTGTTTAAAGACTTGGGTGCAACATTAATATGGACAGGTAACTAAAAAGAATAGGTGACAAGTTATAATTAATGGAGTATAAATTGAAACACAGTGAGATTTAAAGATTTTTATTTAGTCTTCATGGTCCTCTCATAATTGTTCCATGCATATGGTCATTAACACAAAACGTTGTTAAACACCAAAATATTAAAATATATATATATATATATATATATTAATTATATATATATATATATAATATATATATATTAAAAAAAAAAAAAGTCAATACCACTGAATTACTTTTGGCTTAGTTTGACGTCATTTTGGATATTTATTTTTCCGGTTCATCTTTCCCCTATCATTAATTAACTAGATTTCAATTGGCAAATTCTTGTGTCAAAACATGCGTTAACGAGGGTTGTATATATTGTAAGTAATCTATATCTATAATATAAACTAAAAGCTGAAGCTGAGAGAAAATTTTTAAGCTTTCCCAAATACCGCCACGTCAGATTTGTTGCTCCCACACACTTTCACCTTTCCTTCCCTTTATATTATTCTCTCTCACACTTTTATTAAAAAAAAAATCTCTCTCTCATGGTTGTTCCTTTACCTCACCCCTTCATCTACCTCTCTTTCCCTCTCTCCTCTTAAACTTCCTGACCTCTTCATCTCCTCAATTAATTACCTCACCTTTTCATCTACCTCTCTCTCCCTCTCACCTCTTGAACCCCTTGAACTCTTCATCTCCCCAATTAATTGCACCCCTAATTTCCTATTTAAATCCTGTGTTGGGATTTTTTTTTAGTCTCTCTGTGATCCCTATAGTTCTATTGTTGTTTGAGTCTCAAATGTGCGTTCTTTTCCCTTTGGTTTCTTTGTTTATTTTTTGTTGTTATATTCACCTAGTAGTTTTAAGTTGTATGTCATTGTGAATAAAATTGTATAAGGTCATAGTTATGTTTGTAGTTCAGTCTGAAAACATTACATGTCATTAGGAGTTTCCCGCGTATCGTGCGGGTTTGCGACTAGTTAGGTTAATTATCAAGTAATGTTACTATTTGAAGTAAACGAGTTCATGAAGATTCTCTCAATTGATCATTTAAGTCAAATAGAAAGTTCGCTCGACCCTCGCTTGAGCGAGTGTATGGAATTTGAAATCTTAACCCCTCTTGAACATATGTCTACCTAAATCATAAACTATATATAATACCCCTCCACGCACGAATTTTAAGGTGAGAGAGGCAATTGTACTAAGACCATTGAGAGAGCCTTAATTTCCTTTAGCCTAAACTATTAGAAAACCTCTCTCTTGAGTTTCCGTTAGTGAGTTTCTCTCATTAAGTTTTCCTCAAACCACAAATAGCTTTCATGCTTCAACATGTTTAGTAGAAATCTTTCAAAAGGGTTCTTTGGAGCATCAAAGTTGGTTTGATGCGAACGAGTTTGTTCTTTGAGGAAGTTCTACGAAAGAATTCTAGGGTAGTAGAACCATTGTGGTGAAAGGCAAACAAGTCGCTTGCTGAGGTTAAAATTTGTGTCTAGTCTACAAAGGTTTTGTGAGCATAGAATGATTGTAATTGTTTCTTCTATAGTGAAAATTTCTTAAATGGTTAGTTACCCTTGGAGTTCTTCAAAAGTTTTCTAGTTCGTCACCAAAATCCGTGTGTTCTTTATTTTTTATTTTTTATTGCTTTGGATTGTGGTGATTATTATTGTGGTTGTGCTGTTTTTATAATTGTTATCACCAGGCATAAGCAACAATTAATCTGTTAATTAGAACGTTGGGGTCAATCTAGGATTTTTAACTAGTATTGCCAATGGTGCTAAATCAAAGAAGAATGACACAGTGTGAGGTTCTCATGAATGTGGACGTATGTGATTCCCATTGATAAGGGTATGGTGCTAACACACGGTTCACATGGATGGTGTTCAAGAGCCTTTGGATAGATGTGTGTTAAATGTAAAAGAAACTAATAAGTAAGGGGGAGCTAATAGGACTTGTTCGTGGCACCAAAAAAAAAAAAAAAAAAAAGTAGTCTTGAAGCCCTTAGAGAGATAATGACTTGCATGTGAGGGGAAGATTGTTGAATATACACATATAAGTGATGTTCGGACCCAACCCACTGAAAATTGCAAGAATAATTTGGGGTAAATTTTCAATTAGATGCTCATTACAAGAAGAAAGTGATGTTCGGACCCAACCCACTCAAAATTGCAAGAATAATTTGGGGTAAATATTCAATTAGATGCTCATTACTCAAAGCGTATAATGGACGTTGACCCGGTCAACTTCATAAATAAAATGATCATATTTCTTGACAGAATTCGAATGTAAACGTAGGAAACTTTAGATAAGCAACAGTTGCGAGCTAGACTTCCTAGTCCAACTTTGGGATCATTTGCAAGAATTCTTCCTATAATTATTCGGTGTAGACCAGAGCAAGAAATTTTTTTCATGGAGCCAAGATAAATATATCAAAAAAAATATTAATCCAAAAATTAATCTATCATATTTATATTATTCTCCACAACAACAACTAGTGTCAATATTTTTGGAATCGGTAAATTACTAATTCTTAAAATTCATAATTTTTTAAAAAGAAAATAAAGAAAACTTCTATTAAAGAGATTTAAAAATCTATTTATAGGAACATACATTTTAAATATGTATTTATTTAATGAATTATGTATGAAATAAGTGTATTAAGGAAAAATAATAATGCATTAATCATTTATATAAACTTATTTATTTTTAAGAAATATGCTTCAGATATACTTTGATCTAATGAGTTACATATTGTATAAGAGTAATATAAGGAAAAAAAATGATGTATCAATCATTTACATAAATGTAATACAATTTAACAAACAAAAATAAAAATCCAAGGAGGGCATTAATTAATTTTTATACCTAAATTAATATTTTTTATAAATAAAAAAAATACAAGAGGGAGGGGTAAAATTGTAAAAGCCAGGGGGAGACACGGCTCCCCCTAACCCCCTCTCCCTCCACCCCTAGTGTAGACGTAAGAAAGATTAGCCAAATGTTCTAATTAATGTTATAATGGCATAATGAGCGAAGACTAGAAATTAAGCCAATCTTAAGATGGTTGGGAGTCAGGATTGGTTGAATAAATTGCAAGTGTGCAATTTGGGCATGGAAAACTTGGCACCACGCATGAATGACGGAATCACGAGAATTGAATCCAATTTTATGTATGACTGATTTATTAGTTAACTTTTCTCTAGACGACTTATAGCTCCTAGAGGCTAGAAAGCTAGAGGTGGTGGAAGTCATGGGTGTGTCATGTAATCAAGATATTTGTAGTAAAATCTGTATTGAACAAAGACTGGTGTAACAAGGACTGGACAGGTCTTCTTGGTCATGCCATAAGTCCTTTGGCTTCTTCCTCGGTTTCTCACTATCACACAGCGTGTAGACTGTAGATAGAGATGTTTCCATGGACAATATCTTAACCATTCCAACCTTAATTATACGCAACATCAAGACACGACATCTTTTCTTTTCTTTTCTTTTTTGTGTTTGAATTTTCCTCATAATTTGAACCCAGTTCTGTAGACACACCTCACGATTATACATCCACTTTCTGGGAAATATCTTTGCATCGACTTTTTCCACGTGTCAGCATGAACAAAGTGGAGAACCGCGTTTGTGCACGACAGTTTGCCATAATTATTAAAATCCAAGGAAAAGGAAAAAGCTGCTTTTGACTTCAAAGACTTACTGTATTTTTCTGGTGTCAGTAATCATTAGTACCTTGATACGGTGTGGGAAACTGAGTGTTGAGTGTTTGTGCAAGACAATTGGCCCGACTCGACTTTCATGCCAAGCTTTTGTTAATGTGTCATAATGTGCATTACAGCTTATAAGGCGATGGATCAACGTAATTAGTGGACAAAATTTACCTGTGGTTTGAAGTTTTTGTCTTTGTCTTTGCGTACTAGTTCTAAGAATGTTTTGTTGAATTTTATGCAGCTCAACTACAACAACACTGATGTTCATCCTTTCTCTTGGAAATTCGGTGGAACAAGCGACTCCAATTCCAAGTATCAAAATCAAGCATTCTTGAATTTTGGGACTTCCATTTGGATCCTCATTGCGAGTGTCGTTCATCCTTGTCTCTTCCTCTTGTATTTCTCAAAGAAGAATAGGATCTACAATGTCAATTATTCGTTCGGGCAAAACTGCTTTAACAAAGTCATGAAGGTTTAAGCTATCTTGAAAAATGCTATCCTTAAGCCTTTTTTCTGTGAACATCTCTAACAATAATATGCCTTAACTATAGACATTACCATATAATGATACTTCGTTTCCCATACTATGCTCTGCAATTATATGCCATAACACATGTTAGCGAATTCATTCTAAGTTAAAAAATAAATAAATAAATAAATAATTAAAACAAATAAAAATAAAAATAAAAAAGCGATTGGAATTTGGAAGTACTATTGTACAAAGTCACCTCGTATAGTGGTTTTAGAAAAGATTATTAAGACGATTGTTGGAGAAGTACTACTACACATGGTGCCTTGCATATTGGTTAATTTGCTTTTAGAGCTTGAGTAGTCTGTTCGTTTGTTTAGGAATTCAATTTCAGATTCTCCCCAACAATGTTACTAAATCTTAAAGACTTTTTTTTTTTATAAGGACTAAATCATAAAACTTTTGACATAATAAGAGTTAATTTAATCTATTGAATCTATATGCCGTGGGCGAAAATTTGTCCCTGCATCATACATTCTCATAATCATCAATTCAAACGTGTCAGGAAACGTCTGATTATGTTTAAGATATTTATACACCGTTAATTTAAGTTGGTACAAACTTCAAACTCAGAAAAGGGGAAGGAAAAAGAAAAACAGAAAAGGGGACCTACATAACCAATTTTCAATCGAGTGGATGATCCCGATTAAATGCACCCGGACCGACTTATTATTCTTGGAAGCAAAGTCCATCTAATTGAATCAGGATGGTTGAAGTTTTTTGTGTTTAAAGACTTGGTTGCAACATTGACATGGACAGGTAAGTGAAAGAATATGTGACAAGTTACAATTAATGGAGTATAAAGTGAAATACAAAAAATGGAATAAAAGATTTTTATTTAATCCTCATGATCCTCTCATAATTGTTCCATGCATATGGTCATGGAACAAGAAAAACGAAAAAGAGGACTTACATAACCAATTTTCAATCGAGTAGATTATCCCGATTAAATGCACTCAGGCCAACTGATTATTCTTGGAAGCAAAGTCCATCTAATTGAATCAGGATGGTTGAAGTTTTCAGTGTTTAAAGACTTGGACATGGACAGGTAAGTGAAAAGAATATGTGACAAGTTACAATTAATAGAGTATAAAGTGAAACACAAAAATTGGGATAGAAGATTTTTATTTAGTCTTCATGGTCCTCTCATAATTGTTCCATGCATATGGTCATGGAACAAGAAAAACAGAAAAGAGGACCTACATAACCAATTTTCAATCGAGTGGATTATCCCGATTAAATGCACTGGGACCAACTGATTATTCTACGAAGCAAAGTCCATTGATCTAATTGAATCAGGATTCATGATGGTTGAAGTTTCCGGTGTTTAAAGACTTGAGTGCAACATTGACATCATGACATGGACAGGTCTTCATGGCAAAGTTGTGAATATCGTTTCGGCATCCGTTTCGGTTTGGCCATTGGAATGAAATATTTCGGTACCGATCAATACCGGCGTTCCGTTTCGGGTTTACCGCAAATATATATATATATATATATAACACATTTTTACTACCATATAAAATTATCAACTCTAAACAAGTAAAATCAAATAATACAAATAATTCTTAAGTCTTAATATCACATAACAACTCAAAAAAAAAAAAAAAGGTTTTTGATTTAGGTTAGACAAAAAATAAATAAATAAAATATATAAAACACATTTTTAATACCATATAAAATTATCAACTCTAAACAAGTAAAATCAAATAATACAAATTCTTAAGTCTTAATATCACATAACAACTCAAAAAAAAAAAAAAAAAACCTTAAAAGTGTACCAAAATGGCCCGAATGACTCGGAATGGCCTGGAATTTAATCTGAGGTGGAATAGGGGGTACCTCATACTGGTTTGCATATCGGTACGAGATATTCCGCCCGTTTCGGCCGGAATGGAACGGTATCCCTAACTATGCTTCATGGTCCTGATCTCATCGTTACCTGCATAGATGGTCATTAACACAAAAGGTTTAATTATATATTGTTGGATTATTTTAATAAAAATATGATATTTTCAATTTATTTTCCTCATTTATTGAATAGTCAAATTTGACCATTAGTTTTTACTCATATTGATAGAGTTTTATTTGGATTTATAACCATATTAAACTCATAATTTTATACCATTATTTCATATTTAATTGACATACTTTTTTTTTAAGAAGAAATATGTTATACTCCTTCACCTATTTGTAAGACACACCATAAGACATACTATTAGTCTAATGTGTCTAATAGTTAGAAAGTTCTTTCTACTCTTTATATTCTTCACTCTCATTCTTTACAAAAGCTTAGTATGATAATTCTATAACTATGTTACCTGGGTATAAATGAGAGTACTATTTTAGGGCTTCCTATCTTACTTAATAATGCAGGCAAATAAGATAACGACAAGGATGGTTGGAATGTGTATCCCGGATTTCTGCATTGGTTGATAAAATATCCCGCAAACAGCAGGTATTGTCTCAAGAGAGCGACATTGTCTGTGCCTTAACTTGGTCATCCTCAATCTCATTGAATCAATGGTAACACATTATATTTCATGTTATAATATATGTTAAGACACCAATGAGGTAATTTCTCTTAATTTTTCTCTATCTTGAAGTGAAATATGATTTCATGTGAAATATTATTATGTAAAGCATAATTTTATAAATTTCATTAAATTATGAAATTTAGTTGATTTATTAATTCATGTAATAATGGAACAACATATATATTAAAGAAAAAACTCAAACAGGTTATTCCATAATAATGGCATAATGAGCGAAGACAAGACTAGATATTATAAACCATCTTGAGTCTTGACCCTTAATTAGGGAAAATTATTCCGTAGTCTAGGATTACAAATAAATGTGTAGTCCTTCTCTCACATGAATGGGGGGTCCTATTATGAATTTAATTAGTGGGACTCACATTTATGTGGTGGGACCCACCATTCATGTGAGAGGGGGACTACGCATTTATTTGTAGTTATAAACTACTGAATAATCACTCATTAATTAGTGGCCGTTTGATTTGGTAACCTTTTAAAAGAAAGATTGTATCTTCAAGTTTGTCAATATTTTGATTAAGAGCGGTGTGGGTGGGTTTGATTTGGTAAAGAAAGGGGAGGGACCAACAGTGGGGATGGGTTTACTGTATGGGTATAGGTGGGTCAGATTTGCTTATGTGTCCATTTTAATTATAATTTTCTATGCCACATAATATTAAAAATGACACATTATCTCTACGTTAGCGACTTAGGCAAACTAACTAATAGAATTGGATGGAAGGACTAATAGAGCTCTTTTTTAAAACTTGAAGGACTAATAGCATTCATTTCAAACTTCAGGAACCAATAAAGCTCATTGAGTAAACTTGAGGGACCGATAGTGTTTATTTTAAAATTTAAGGACCAATAGCGCTCACTAAGTAAACTTTAGAGACCAACGATACATTTACTCCTACAATAAAATGCACTCATGAGAAGTAAAAGATTGCACCAAGAAACTCCTCATCCCTTACCCCACCTCAATTGACCCCTATAGTCTCCGGCAATGACAACACCATTGAAAACAATAACATAATGAAATTTACATTAACATTCTTCTCTGAAAATTTTAACAACACAAAATAAATCCAAATCACATAACAAATTTGTCAAAATTGGAAATTTTAGTAACAAAAATGATAGACCGTGACCTAACCAAAATGCATTATGCATCTAATGCCAGCCAGTGGACCCATCAACCTTCTCACAAGAGAGTTTGAAATTAACGAAAACAAAGACACATCAAAACTAGAGGATGTAATTCGTAATTTTGCCTTCTTCTTTTTTCTTTTTTATTTCTAGTTCCCATATAGTTATTACATCAAAAGTAGCATTTTTTAAAAAAATTTTTAAAATTTTAATTAATTTATTTATTTATTTTATTTTATGAAAGATCAAAAGTAGCCTATACTTTAAACACCATGTAAAAAAGATTAGGCCTCAGCTTTCTACACCGACAGAAATCCGTGTGGACCTTCATATAAAGGGTCATAAAGAACAAATGTGAAAGCCAGTAAGAAAGATGAAAAAAAAAACACAATCATTCAAATCAATAAGACAAGGAGGTGGGCCAAGGGTGGGCACTCGCACTTTACATTAAGTCATTACATTCTGTGAATTTGATGATTGTTGCATGTTCAAGTATCATTAAAAAAAAAAAGGTAATCAATGGCAATTGGCAAAAACGTAGATGATAGGGAGAGGAAGAGATATGATCGAAAAATTAGAGTTCAAATCTCTTATTTGTTCTCTCATATGCTACCATTTAAAATAAAAATAAAAAAAAAATAATAATAATGAATTTGTAAATGTGATAGTAGTTGTAGATGTGATTATGGATGTACTACTAGAAACAGTAGACTTCACCCATCTAGGTTTTGTCATTGGACTCATTGCATGCTATTAATTTTTTTTTTTTGGCAAAATTGCATGCTATTACATTCAATTGTAGAAAAAACGACCATAAATAAGACCGGTAACTAGTTAAGGTGTTTGCATCCCTGAATTCAAACATATGCATATATAATGTGCCAAATCAATTGGAGTCCAGAAACATATATACATACAAATATACGTACATACACACACACATACATCACAAAAGACCTGATGAAAGTGTGGCCACCAATAACCAACCAAAACCCAGCTCAGTTAGATTTCCTCTAGATAAATCTGGTATCAATTTAAAAAAATTCCAATGCATTCATCATTTAAAACTTTGAATAATTTCCATGGCATTTAAGTTACAAAAATAGATGTATGGAGGTGAATGAACACTATATGGTCACTGGTCACACTTGAAAGAGTTGAAGGAAGGTAAGATGAGAGCAATCGTTTTGTGAGGAGGATGGCTTTAGACAGGGTGATCAATATACACAAGACCCCGCTTAAAGTTCTTGCAGATTATGTTCTGATAATCATTGACAAACAATACTACTATTAAGAAATTCTATATTGGTTAGATATCATAGTCGTGTTAGTAATCTTATGTATAATTACAAAACAATCGTTTTATTAATTCACTGAATGATATTTCGGGATAATTACAATGTATTGTGATGTGTCTTATTTATACATAAGACTATTAACACAACTATGATATCAAATCAACGTGGGATTCCTTAACAACTACTATTAAAAAAAAAAAGCATGAGTCTCATATAGTTCACTTCATTTGTATTAATTCAAATTATTTTTTAGCTTAAAATAGTATATTCTCTTGATTTATTACCGTCTTGCCTAGACCATTTGGGGTCCAAAGCCAAAATTCTACATAAGAATTATTTTTTACTAAAACAAAATTGAGCCTCTTTTATTATAGATTTCTTTACAATATTGTATATAAGGATGTCGTATTTATACATGAAGGCAGAAGATAAATCTCTACTCCAAAACAATATGAAACTTGGATTTTAACATAATATGGATCTTCTAATTTTATTTTTCTTTTCTTTTTTAGGTTGGGTCCTTTTTTATAGGTTTTTTTGCTGGTCCTAAAGCAAACACTTGGTTGGCTTAAGGCACTAGCAGGCCCTGATTTCATATTTATAAGCTTGTGTGATTGTATGACGCAAAAGTAAGAAAACATAGATGCACAGTGCAGTTCTTGCTTACAGTCTAAGATAAATTGCACGCTTTGCTAAAATCTGAACACATATCAAAACATAATAAACAAACAATTAAGTGTTGTAGCATTTGCAATTTTCTATTATCATTTGGTAAGATCAGGATATAAAAATATGTTGTCTTTTTTATTTGGCTTGAATTGTCTGATTCGTGTCTCTTTACTCTCTAGACTATAGTCATGTAAAGGCTGCTAGGCCCCTTTCCTTTTCTCAGTGCTATTTTTCTAATGTGGACAGCAAATTGGCAATAGTGTAATCTAATAATAGAGGTTTGTCTTTTATAACCCATATCAAAAAGCAAATGCAATCAAAATCTATAGAGAATCTATTATAGAGCTTTTTTCGTAAAGCAATCTAAACACTTTAGTCAAGGATGGGAAAGCATAAAAGACGGAGACCATGACAAACGACACAATTGAATAGACTGTAAGTAATTTATAGATTTTAAATGTATGTAGTTGGACAAATTTTGCAAATGATAGACTTGTTCTTCATATATTACTTTTGTAAATTGAAATAATATAGAATATTTTCATACAAAACTAAAATAATGACTGTCTTGTGGTTCAACCAAACTGATTAAACATTTTTTTTTTTTTAATAATGGTTGGTTCAAAATCTGAGGGATGATTATTTTCTATCTGACTCATCATTTCTAATCTTCCCAAAATTGGAGGTTAATAGGAGAAAAATGTCTTAGATAAGTTATTTGATAATCTCTTATCCCTCTAATTCATTTTAAACAATTCAATACAAATGAATATGTTTTATTTTCTCTTCAATTCTCTAAGCACCTACCAAACATTTAAAATGAAAAATGTTAATCTCCTCTTTCCTCTCTCTCTCTCTCTCTTTTTTTTTTTTTTACCATCCTCCTCACATTTTCTTTTCTATCAGTTTTCTATATTCCCAAAGTTATGGTTTATCAAACATCATTGTGTTTTATTCCCCAATCTTACATAAAAGAGATCTAAACTTTTCGCAGCAAATGAATATTAGGACTTGGACCCCTCTCGCCGAAAGACTCTGTGTGGACCTAGTCTTGTATTCTCTTTTTGCATGAGACAGGAAAGGGTAAGTAAAAGAGAGCCAGCCAACCCAAATATGACCTACTGCTGTGAGCCTGTGAGAAACCACGAGCAACCAATTTCGTTCGTTTTAGGCTAAATTATAAATTACACCTTCTAATTTTGATTTGTTTTCAATTCAATCTTCTAAGTGTTTTATTTTTTTTAATCCTATAACTTTAATTTGTTTTCAATTTATTCGATCCAATTTCTCCGTTAATTTTATTATTTTTCACTTTGCTAAATGATTTCGTTTTTGTAGACTTAACTGTACAGATTGGAGGGAAGGGTCATAATCTAAATGACTGAAAAAAAAAGTAATTCGTAATTAGAGGATGTAATTCGTAATTTTGCCTTCTTCTTTTTTCTTTTTTATTTCTAGTTCTCATATTGTTATTACATCAAAAGTAGCTTCTTTTTTTATGTATGAAAGATCAAAAGTAGCCTATACTTTAAACACCATGTGAAAAAGATTTGGCCCCCAGCTTTCTACACCGACAAAAATCCATGTGACCTTCAAATAAATGGTCATAAAGAACAAATGTGAAAGCCAGTAAGAAAGATGAAAAAAAAAACACAATCATTCAAATCAATAAGACAAGGAGGTGGGCCAAGGGTGGGCACTCGCACTTTACATTAAGTCATTACATTCTGTGAATTTGGTGATTGTTGCATTGTTCAAGTATCATTAAAAAAAAAAAGGTAATCAATGGCAATTGGCAAAAACGTAGATGATAGGGAGAGGAAGAGATATGATCGAAAAATTAGAGTTCAAATCTTTTATTCTGTACTCTCATATGTTACCATTTAAAAAAATAATAATAATGAATTTGTAAATGTGATAGTAGTTGTAGATGTGATTATGGATGTACTACTAGAAACAGTAGACTTCACCCATCTAGGTTTTGTCATTGGACTCATTGCATGCTATTAATTTCTTTTTTTTGGCAAAATTGCATGCTATTACATTCAATTGTAGAAAAAACGACCATAAATAAGACCGGTAACTAGTCTAAACTAAAAGCTGAAATTGAGAGAAAATTTTTAGACTTTCCCAAATACCGCCATGTCAAATTTGTTGCTTCCACACATTTTCACCTTCCCTTTCCTTTATTTAATTCTCTCTCACACTTTTATTAGAAAAAAAAATATCTCTCTCATGGCTGTTCCTCTACCTCACCTCTTCATCTACCTCTCTCTCCCTCTCACTTCTTGAACTCCCTGACCTCTTCATCTCCTCAATTAATTACTTCACCTTTTCATCTACCTCTCTCTCCCTCTCACCTCTTGAATTCCCTGAACTCTTCATCTCCCCAATTAATTGCACCCCCAATTTCCTATTTAAATCCTGTGTTGAGATTTTTTTTAATCTCTCTGTGGTCCCTATGTTTTTTTTGTTGTTTGAGTTTCAAAGGTGCGTTCTTTTCCCTTTGGTTTCTTTGTCTATTTTTTGTTGTTGTATTCACCTAGGAGCTTTAAGTTGTATGTCATTGTGAATAAAATTGTATAGGGCCATAGTTATGTTTGTCGTTCAGTCTTGAAAACATTACATGTTATTGGGAGTTTTCCGCACATTGCGCGGGTTTGCGACTAGTACATGTTTATAAATGTGGTCAATCCAATCCTTTGGTTAACTACCGTCTACGGTCTACCGTTATTGTTAAGTACATGGAACGAAAGTACACCAATACTGGTCTATAATTTATAAACAATTTGTTTTAAAAAAAAAATTCTTATTTTTATTTATTGATGCTCACATGCAAGTCGGAAGCCATTGACCAAAATGTTGTCACAACACCAAAAACTATTGGCCAAAACCCGCATTGATAATTCGAAAAAAATATTAATCCAAAAATTAATCTATCATATTTATATTATTCTCCACAACAACAACTAGTGTCAATATTTTTGGAATCGGTAAATTACTAATTCTTAACGAAATTCGTAATTTTTTTTTTAAAAAAAGAAAATAAAGAAAACATCTATTAAAGAGATTTAAAAATCTATTTATAGGAACATACATTTTAAATATGTATTTATTTAATAAATTATGTATGAAATAAGTGTATTAAGAAAAAATAATAATGCATTAATCATTTATATAAATTTATTTATTTTTAAGAAATTATGCTTTAGATATACTTTGATCTAATGAGTTACATATTTTATAAGAATAATATAAAGAAAAAAAATGATGAATCAATCATTTACAGATATTTGTAGTAAAATCTGTATTGAACAAAGACTGGTGTAACAAGGACTGGAGGTCTTCTTGGTCATGCCATAAGTCCTCTGGCTTCCTTGGTTTCTCACTATCACAATCACACAGCGTGTAGACTGTAGATAGAGATGTTTCCATGGACAATATCTTAACCATTCCAACCTTAATTATACGCAACATCAAGACACCACATCTTTTCTTTTCTTTTTTGTGTTTGAATTTTCCTCATAATTTGAACCCAGTTCTATAGACACACACCTCACGATTATACATCCACTTTCTGGGGAATATCTTTGCATCGACCTTTTCCACGTGTCAGCATGAACAAAGTGGAGAACCGCGTTTGTGCACGACAGTTTGCCACAATTATTAAAATCTTATCCAAGGAAAAGGAAAAAGCTGCTTTTGACTTCAAAGACTTACTGTATTTTTCTGGTGTCAGTAATCATTAGTACCATGATACAGTGTGGGAAACCGAGTGGTTTGTGCAAGACAATCGGCACGACTCGACTTTCATGCCAAGCTTTTGTTAATGTGTCATAATGGACAAACTAACAAAAGTAAGATTTTTTTTTTTTTGTTTTTTTGGACAAAAGTAAGATTACTCCAATAAAGCATATAAATAGTGTGATGTAGATGGACGCCCGCCCAACTGGTGTAACAAGGACTGGAGGTCTTCTTGGTCATGCCATAAGTCCTCTGGCTTCTTCCTCGGTTTCTCACTATCACACAGCGTGTAGACTGTAGATAGAGATGTTTCCATGGACAATATCTTAACCATTCCAACCTTAATTATACGCAACATCAAGACACCACATCTTTTCTTTTCTTTTCTTTTTTTGTGTTTGAATTTTCCTCATAATTTGAACCCAGTCCTGTAGACACACCTCACGATGATAACAGAAAACATTAAGTTCCAGAATATAAATATAATCAGATTGTTATAAAAAATATATATATAATCAGATTGTGAACCTACGACCTCACTCTCCACGCACACTTGTGAGAGGAGGAAGTGTCATTTGAGCCACGGCTCATTGGCAGTATAGTCAATTTAATTGAACATCTAAGGGCATAAAATGGTCCATGTAATGCAAAGAGGAATAGCCATCCAAAGATTGATTTCCTTTTTCTTTTCCTTTTTGGCGGGGTAAAGATTTATATTAACAGCTATAGACATAAAATGGATCTTTCTATCGCTAGTAATGATGTTTGCTGCAGTGTTCGTAGTACTTAGCCAATTAGTATTGAGGATATCATAGCCAGAGAAGGTGTGTAAACTGAAGGCCCTTTTTTTAATTTTCACTAATAAATTTAACCTTCATTGAAAGTGGAAGGAATGTAATGTCCATGGGTTGTACTGTGTCATGTGGATGGTGTGGAGGGAGTGAAACAGCTGAGCTTTTGAAGGGATCAAAAGGACAACAATCGAGCAGAAAATGATTCTCTTATGAGCTTTATTTGATTGGATGGTGGCTTTGCACAGCATCTTTCCTATTTCTTTGCTAGATTTCATAGATAGTTGCTTGTTCTCGTGAGATCTTTGTTCTTATTGTATATGTCTTGTTACTAGGCTTTGTCTTTTTTCTTTTTTCAATAAATTTTTTATCACTTATAAAAACAATGTCCAAGGGTTGTACACAAAAAGGCATTGCCTGCAGCTTCCAATCTGATAGGCAAAAGATGAAGCGAACCACCACAAAACTAGTAAAAGCTTCTTAACCTCATAAGTTCTACCCACACACAACACAATAGACTTGCATCTAGACAAATACGAAAAATACCACCCAACGAAAGGCAATTACCATTTTATTTGATATCTATCACTATTATATCCCATGACAATACCTCATTTTTCCATTCTTTTTCTTGTTAGAATTCTTTTTATTGAGATTCATTTTATTTGAACTCTTCTAAACAAAATTGATATATCATATCAATTATCATTTCATGGCTTGAATCATTTTCTTTTCCTTCATCTTCATATCCCACGTCTTCCTATTGCTCTTCGTGTTTCACTATATACACATGGTTTTCGATTTGATGCTTTATTTTACCATTTTTTTTATGAGTAACTTCATTTAAAAAGCGCAAGGGAGTGCAACCTATGTCCAGAGGAAGTATAAAAGAGTTACACCAAAAGTCAAGATAAAGCAAAAAGATCAAGCAATTCGAATAAATCAGAAAACTAAAACATGTGTTGATAGCCATCCAATCATATAATGTCTTCAACGGAGCAAGCTTCAAGTCCAAGACTGATTTCTCACAATCTTCAAAGTATCGAGCATTTCTTTTTCTCCAAATACATCACATGATGTATTAAGGGATTGCATTCCATATCTGTATATTACTATGATGACCAAACCGTGCTTTTCCGACAAGCTAACAGATCCACCACTACATCCAACTCGTTGGGGCTTTAGTGTTCCAGATACTCTAATGCAATTTGATTAGAACTTCCCTCAACTTCCATTTCCCTTCACTCTTATGAAAATATTCTCTCTCGATAAAAAATGACGTATCCAGTACACAAAACTCCCACGATTATTTTTGGAGAGTTTAGGAGAAGTGATTGGTAGGTAGCCTTACCCACGATTTTTGTTGGAGAGGCTAATTCTTGAACTTAAACCCATGACCTATCACTTCTGGTGGAAGGCACTTGCCATTGCATCAAGGCCCAAACTATTTTTTTTTTTTAATAAGTATTTTATTAAAGAAGGACTACTTCAGCGTCAATAAAGCATGAACACAAGGACTCTAGAAAATCACCAACAGAGGCAGTAGAAGTAAAACCCCAAGCACAAGACCAATCAAACAGAGACCCAACCTCTCCATCACCTAAATGCCAATTGGCAACAAATTGAATCGACTCGTTCACAAACTCCCCATCTCTCTGAGTTGACGGTCTTAGAGACTAAAAGAGAGCCACTACTCATCCCTTTTGACCTCCATCACCAACTCCTCCAATAAAGCTCCAATAATGAAGTTGGCCCTCCAAAAACTTCTTCACCCACAACCACCATAAAACAAGGACTTTAAAATTAATTAAGAATTAAAAAAAAAAATTCTTAACATCCAAACCACTCCTATTGACCTCCAAAACAATAGCCGCAAAAAAGAATTATATGAGCCAAAGAAGACAAATCTCCCATTCACTTACAAACTTCATGCCCACCACACAATCTACAAACTCTCCCATCCCAGCACAAATGTTCACAGCAATTTCACAAATAAAAAGTTATTAAAACCACCCTAAACATCCTAACATCTAAGCCACCCTCTTGTAACTATAGGTTGACGTAATATCAACACACACATACAGTCTTTTCAAAATTACTCATCTGATTGCAGCACTTAAATTCTGAGAAACATCTAACATCTAGGATCATTTGCTTAAACTGAATACATCTGAGATAACACTTAGATTTTGAAATTCCATCCAAACAAACTTAGAGTACGTAACTTTCTATGCATTACTACTAAACACACAAGCACACTGGTCATTCATACTAAATACGGCCCCACTCTTTGCCCTTCAAGGCATTGTTAATGCATTGCTGTGCAATTAGGTAATTCTCTGTGCACAGCAATTTTCAAACTTGTCTTAATACCATCCGCAGCATTATATACAATCAAAAGTAGCACAAAGAATCCCCTCAACCCCCTCCTTTAGCTTAAGGGAAACTAATCTATAACCTATCTGTATCATAGTTTAGATAAAAGACAATAAACACAAACACTCTGATTCACTTTCGGCACTGTTAATGCATTGCTGTGAAATTAGGTAATCCTCTGTGCACAGCAACTTTCAGACTTGTCTTAATACCATCCACAGCATCAGATACAGTCAAAAGTAGCACAAAGAATTCCCCCCCCCCCCTCAAAAAAAGAAAAAGAAAAAAAAAAACCCTTCCTTCCTTTAGCATAAATGCAACTAATCCGTAACCTATCTGTATCATAGTTTAGACAAAAGACAATAAACACTAACACTCTGTTTCACTTGCTACAAAAGGAAATAGTAGAGAAAAAGAGATTCAATTTCTTGAGCTTTGTTCTTTACGAGATCCATAACTTGTACTATACTCCTAGTATACTTCTTCTTTTTAATGAAATTTATTATTCATAAAAATAAAAAATAAAGAGAGATTCCTCCTTGTGATTTTATGCAGTGAAAAGGGAGAAATAATAATAAAGAAATTTGATACCTTCCTACCCCTACACCAAAATTTATCACATATTGTTCTCATTATTTCCTTTCTGTTCTCTCCTTATTTTCAAATCAAACTGGTTGGAAAAGAGAAAACACCTAAAACTCTCTTGCTCCTGGGCATGAGTATAAAATGTTTGGCCAGTCAAGGGTGATGCCCCTAGGATTATTCGACAACTGGTTCTGGCGGGAGGATAGTTGTCCATGGGCTTTACTACCTAGAGGCAAATCCAAATGGCTCTTTTTTTAGAAAGAATCCCAAAGTTATCAAAACTAAAAAATAAAAAATAAAAACTCTTAGTGGTAAACTAAACTTAGCATGCAGATTGAAATAAGGCAGAGTGGACAAATAATAATAGTAATGAGTCACAACCTTGATACTATTCTTATACAAGTAATCAGATTTTTTGACTCATTGCCCGACAAGTATCAACCAGTCAACAGGTTGTCCACTTACCTTTTGAAGATGCTTCTTGTTTTTCACATCAACAGCAACATAGTCAACAATAACAGGTTCAGAACCCTTCCGTGAGTAGGTTTTTGTGGAACTTGTTACCTCATCATAAGTGCAATAATAGGGTTCATTTGGTTGTATAATCTGAAAGTCAGTTGTCAGATAGTTGGTCAACCTTAATACCAAAAAATATAATATTTCAATAAGATGAGTAGAAGACAAGACCAACCTGACCAACATTTGGAAGCCCATCCACATCAATCAAAGAATGCATTGACTTGTCAACATTACTTCTTCTAAACATTTTCTGGGAACGATCTGACCTGCTTCTCTGGTCAGCCAAGTCAATAGTTTCCGTCTGCCCAGAAATCGGGTTATTAGGATGAACAAATAGATAAAACATACATTTCCGTATCTATATCAAATTAGAACAAAACATCATAATTTGTAATAGAAAATAATACTAAAAAATGTGTGTATTAAGTATTAACCAGGTGACCCAGCCTTTAACAATTGTTCATGTGTTTTTTTCTTTTTTTCCAAGTATTTTTCCCATATATACATACACAAATACATGCATATACTTATCAATGCAAAATGGACACACAAAAGCATGATTGGTAGTACAGACCACGTAAAGCACAAATTTCAAGCCTTACGTATTCTGAACAGACAAGATAATTATTTAGCAAATTGCTTTAGACCCAATGAACCAGTTTCAATAGAACAACTCTATTGAGAAAATTTGCATTTCATAAAATACAATTCACCTATTTAAAACTTCAGTATAAGAATCCATATATCTGGGAAAGACACAATGAGGGAACAAATAGACTTAACTAATAAAACGCAGGTGAATAGAAGACAAACCAAAGGGGAAAAATACCAAAAGTAAAGGAATTTATCAAGATATGTTGCAATATATGATTAGTTAAGCCAAGAACCTTGTAGCTCAACTAGTTGACGCCTCTTGGTGTTCTCCAAAGGAGACATCCAAGGTTCAAATCCCTCTTCCCCCAACTATTGAATTAGCAAAAAAATATATGATGATTAGTTGACGAGGATCCATTGCCAACCCCAATTTAAATGGGATTAAGCCTTAGTTGAGCTGTATATTACAATATACTAGGTACCAAAAATCATTGACAAAAATGTCAAGAGCTATTTTTTTTGGAATGGAATATCTCCAAAAAACTTAACCTTTCAAAGTGGCACCCAGAAGACAGAATGATGCAAACCTGGTAAATTTGTCCACGACACATTCCACGCTCCACAGATGACTTATTCAAAATCATGGCATCCTCCATGTCGTATCTGAACTTCATAAGGAAATTTTATTTTAAGATGTTACAAAGAAAAAAGAAGAGAAGAGAGAAAAGAGAGGAGAGGGGGAAGGGTTGTCTAAAGATCTTACCCTGTATATGCTAACACTGCAACTATTGCATTTGTGCCTGTTGGATTTTCATAAGAGAGAAAGCAATTCATAAGATCCATTCAGATGAGATGGATTTTCATTTCTAGGATATATTAGGCCACTAGGTTTCACCTTGGACAAGAAATGTAAATAGAAGATTAGAATATCAATATTTTTCCCATCACGAACTCACAACTTTATCCTTCACTTTGTTCTTATAGGGGAAGGAGGTGTCATTTGAGCATTCCTCTCCCACCAAATTCACCACATGATCCATAAAAGGACAGCCTTCAAAATCTCACTACCTCTCTTTGCAAAGATTTCAATGCTTTCCAAAATGTCCTTCCCAAATAAGCAGAACATAAGTGAAGAAGATGATGATCCATTGTCTCCCTACTAACAATACACAGGCAAATTATACTTTCTAAGATTGTCCAATACTAAATCTTTCCCAATGAAATTGTCCACGTGAAAAAGGCCACTGTTAACGTAGCTTCAACCTCCCAAATACTCCTCTAAGGTAATAAGACACCCTTTCCCAAACTAGAAACCACATAATCTCATAACCAAAAAAAGACACCCTCCCAAGATCCCAATTAAGTGGGACCAGCACTGGACAATGACCTTTTAAGAGGCTCAAATAGCAAAGTTGCACTGAGGACAGCTTTCCTCAAACAAATAGAAGAAGAAAAGAAATGGCATGTCCTGACCTGAAGATGGTATAGCTTCTGATCTGCACGAAAGTGAATTGCTTGTGAAGAGAAAGCCATTGTTTGTTTTGCCATCTACAATTTATAAATAAATGAGGAATGTAACAAACTGAACATCAAAGAGATTACAAAAACAAAAGGAGCAACATGCAAAAGTATACAGGCTGAAAAAAAATAAATTAAAGGAAAAGAAAAACACCTGACACTGGTACATATTCCGTGGGCTCTGATTATGATCTGACCAAGGCGTAAGATTAGCAACCACACTGAGCATTCCAGTTGGATGGATTTCTTCATGAGTTGCAGGAAAAGCATTTCTTCTCCCACCATCTCCACCATCAGGACATCTTATTTCCATAAACACCTAAAATGGGATGTAAAACGAGTTAGCTTTCCATTCATGGAAGCCTATCTGCCCGCAAAAGAAGTTCACCAAATGACCAAAACCCAAATTAATCTAAAACAATTTGCGGTAGGAAATGCATTTAAAAATTATGTATTGACCTGCTCGAATGGCCCAATAAGTTCAATATTCTGACTTTCCTCAGAAGGAATTGAAATATTTCTAACCGGCCGAACAAATCTGGCAGGAGATGTGAACAAGTACAGACCAGGATATGCTCCACCTAGACTCAAAGGGACATATCCCACCTCCAGATCATCAGTAATCTGCAAAATATATATCATGCATAGGTCAGCAATAGATCCAAGGAAGTAAAATATATGGAGAAAGGCAAATAAAATTTAACAAGAACAAACCATTGAAGTAGCTGAAACTTTCAGTCTCCGTAAGTGACCCACAACTTTCTCAACTTCACTGGAAGGTATAGAACCAACAACACGACCATCTAGAAGGACAGAAAGAACTTCAGGAGGGCCAGCTTGAACTAGCTTTGGCAGTGAAGGTGTCATTCCAACCCCAATCAAAACATTGAGAATAGACTTTCTTATTTCCTTAAAATCTCTAATATTTCCTTTTGAATCAAAGTATGATGTAATTCCTGAAAAATATCAGATAGTATAAGACTATTAGATGTTACATTCATTCAAATGGGTATGCTGATATACAGAACAGTATCTTGAATATTTAGTATCAATAAGTTACACATGCATCCCATGGATCTTGAACCCACGACTCTACCTTCCATCCCATTATTAAAAGAGGAGGTAGTGATAGAGCTCACTACCAGACATTATCTTGAATACTAGTTTAAAGATCACCAGGGACAAACAATAAATATATAGTTAATTCAACAATACCATACACAAAATGACATATACCATATTCATTTCACTCCCACCAATATTTACATGCAGTCTTGTATAATAAAAGCATCAATATAATAACGTATATAAATTGGGGAACACAAGCAAAATTGAAAGATGCTATGCAACTCAATTATAGTCTGATGAAAAGATTATGCTTTTATTTTCTCGTTTTTATGCTATCATCACTTTTAGATTGTAATTGCCATCCAGAGTAACTTCCACTGATAAATGGTATCATTCTCTTTCAGCCTACTAAATTCAATTCCACTCAGCCTTAATTCCCACAATATAGGGTCAAATGAAAGAACTTTTGGTGCCAGTGTGTCTACTATTTCAAGGGCATACACCTCCATTATGTATCTCACTGTCTCTATCCAAATCTTTTGGCCTTTTTCCTCTTTTGATATGTTGGTTCTATATATTACAATTGCAAAACTTCTCTGTTGGTGAATTTGTAGGTTTTGCTGCAGAAGGTCACACCATCTTAGAATTCTGTCTTATCTCGTCCCCTTTGAAAGAGGCATTCCCAGAGCTTTTTAATATTGCTCAGATTAGAAATGCTTCGGTGGCAGACTTATTGCGGCTCTCTAATGGTGTTATTCATTGTAATCTAACATTTGCCCAGTCCGTGCAAGATTGGGAGTTGGAATCTTTATCGGCTTTTATGGAATTGCTATGCTCCAATTCAGTGGGAGGTAGTGGGGTTGATACTATTTGTTGGAGGCCAACCAAGGGGCAGCAGTTCACGGTTGGGACTTATTTCAGATCTTTGTCTGATTCGGTAGATGTGTCTTTCCCCTGGAGAATTATTTGGCGATCCCGGTTGCCTCCTCGCGTTTCATTCTATGTATGGACGGAAGCATTGGGGAAAATTCTGACAATCGACAACCTTTGGAGGAGACATACTGTGGTGATAGATTGGTGTTGTATATACAAGGACAGTGGGGAGTCAGTGGATCATTTTATTGCTTCATTGCCCTATAGCTAGAGAGTTGTGGTCTATGTTATTTGGCTTATTTGGCGTTTGTCGGGTTATGACCAGGAGTGTATTAGGAAAATCAATGTTTGGAGGGTTGTTCCTCATTGCTTGATGCGGTGTCCTTGGCGGAAGCGTAATGAGTTTTGAGGATTGTTTGATTGGGTGTCTGTGAGGGGTTCTGTTTCTTGTTTGTCTTTGCTTACATTTTTGGAACTCTGCACTTTACAAGCCTGATTTAGTTGTATTCCTAGTATACTAGTGCCTTCTAATTTTCAATAAAGCTTTGTTATTTATTTAAAAAGAAAAATTGGCTTATTGATGCAGGCTATTGAGAGAATGGTTTGTGTTTAGAAGGAAAGGTTAGGATGTGAGTTAATTCGAGTAATTTCTAGGTGATACAATACCTCTGCATAGAGAAATCCATCTCTAAAGGAATAGCTCTATGGCTTTCACAAAATTCATCTATCATTCATTATGAGTTCGAATACAAGGCAGTCAGTTTATATACTTGGCTTGAATTACAATTGGGTAATGCCTTTTCAAGACTCATGCTATTGGCTAACGCATGTTGCATGCCTATTGGCTGCTAGCATAACAAGTAACTAACTCTAACCACTAAAGCTCAAGTTATTATAACAGGTATATAACTAACTTGGCTGTCCAACTACTTATCAATTGACCAACTTTCAAGGCTGCTTGAGATGCTCCTGCATCACTTATCTCGTCTCAATCACAAGCTAAGCAGTTTATTCTCCCTTTTCTTGTATTTCTACACATCTAGCATAAGTTCATAAAATCCACATTCCAACTAAACCCGTTC
>OU015762.1:9297227-9325820 GCA_907173295.1 Fagus sylvatica | reverse complement strand
CTTCAGCTATTAGTTTATATAATAGATTTGGCGTTTGTCGGGTTATGACCAGGAGTGTATTAGGAAAATCAATGTTTGGAGGGTTGTTCCTCATTGCTTGATGCGGTGTCCTTGGCGGAAGCGTAATGAGTTTTGAGGATTGTTTGATTGGGTGTCTGTGAGGGGTTCTGTTTCTTGTTTGTCTTTGCTTACATTTTTGGAACTCTGCACTTTACAAGCCTGATTTAGTTGTATTCCTAGTATACTAGTGCCTTCTAATTTTCAAGAAAGCTTTGTTATTTATTTAAAAAGAAAAATTGGCTTATTGATGCAGGCTATTGAGAGAATGGTTTGTGTTTAGAAGGAAAGGTTAGGATGTGAGTTAATTCGAGTAATTTCTAGGTGATACAATACCTCTGCATAGAGAAATCCATCTCTAAAGGAATAGCTCTATGGCTTTCACAAAATTCATCTATCATTCATTATGAGTTCGAATACAAGGCAGTCAGTTTATATACTTGGCTTGAATTACAATTGGGTAATGCCTTTTCAAGACTCATGCTATTGGCTAACGCATGTTGCATGCCATTGGCTGCTAAAGGAATAGCTCTATGGCTTTCACAAAATTCATCTATCATTCATTATCTTTCTTGTGAGTTCGATTTTTATAATTTTAATACAAGGCAGTCAGTTTATATACTTGGAACAATTCAATTCCTTGAATTATTTGTCGCTGTCTTTTTTTCTTTTGGTAAAATTGGGAAAATAAATCAATAATGCAAAAAAATTATCTTTTCAAGATTAACATAATACTTTTTCAAATTATCATAATTTAGTGAATGCTTCTTCACATCAAATAATTACCAAAAATTATTCTCATACTATTGGCTAACTTGTTTTAAATATATGTTTTTTAATTTTTGTATATATAAATATATTGAAACTTTCATGCCTTAAAAAATTTTTGCTAATTTTGATGCTAGGGCGGTCGCCCACCTCGCCCTTGCCCAGGGCCACCCCTGTAGCTAGCATAACAAGTAACTAACTCTAACCACTAAAGCTCAAGTTATTATAACAGGTATATAACTAACTTGGCTGTCCAACTACTTATCAATTGACCAACTTTCAAGGCTGCTTGAGATGCTCCTGCATCACTTATCTCGTCTCAATCACAAGCTAAGCAGTTTATTCTCCCTTTTCTTGTATTTCTACACATCTAGCATAAGTTCATAAAATCCACATTCCAACTAAACCCGTTCAGCAATTTCCTCTAGCCTCTCCTAAATTTCTTATATATTTAGCTAAAAATCTATGATCCTCATCTTTAACGCACTTGATGCAACTCTTTCCACAAATTTAAAAAAGATCTCACATAAGAAACACACCCGAAAAGCATACAGAAAATTATCTGTATTAAAATGAATAGACAAGATGAGACTCCAGTTTGTAAGAAGGAAAAATTCTTAATGTGTGCTTTAACTATTATATCATCAAATATTCTGTAAATAAATTTAAAAGTTAACTTGAAATAAAGTATACATAACACTTTTTTTTTTATAAATAAAAATACATAAGAATACATTAAAAATTTATTTGCATAAGCTTTCTTCAATTCAAGTAAGCTGAGAGAGAGAGAGAGAGCAGTAGGGCACCATATTAGTCATAAAAATGTACATAGAATCTTAAAAAATATAGATAACTTCATCCAAAAAAGAAAATATATGAACTTACGACAGTTGCTAGTCATATGATTCAGCAAGCCACATGGTTCCCCATCAGGTGTGTGCACGGGGCAAAGAAAACCCCAAGACCTACAAATAAAAATAAACATAAAAATAGATCCATGAAGATGAAATACATGTTAACTATCAATTAAGCTAGCCAATAAATGCGTACTCAGGTAGCAACTTCCGAACAGTTGTGGTGCGAAGTCCAGCAAATGAAGCCCCTCGATGAACAGCACGAAAATGCGAAATAAAACGTAAAAAATTAAGCCTTTCCGCCTGAACCGTAAAGCCTGCCCTCTAGCAAAGCCAAAAAAAAAAAAACCTCAGAAGGGATAATCCTACTTCAGTATGAAAAATAAGCTAGTGGACTTTCATTACAGAGACAACAGTAACCAGATAAAACTGCAGAGTATGTTTTTTATTATTTCCAGCATTCTGATATATTACATATGAAAGAAAAAAAATTCAGAGCAAACAGAAGGTTTGATGTAATAAAATCACAAGGCATTGACACTTGCCTTTTATTTTAATTTTGATGTTTTTCTAGCATATCTCTTGTATGTTCGGAGGCATTCCTCTCTTTTTTAATTCGGGAAAATTACATATACCACCCCTGCTTTATACCCTTAAAACATGGCCCTTGTGAATTATTATGTGATACTTACCTCCCATGTGGTTTGTTCGGTTAGACATTTCCTTTATCTTTAACAGAATTTGATAATGTGGTAACTGCCAACTTCAACTACTAAAAATTAATTAAAATGAAAAAGACCATTCTACCCCATATTAAACGCAGTCAAATAAAGCTTAAAAAAAATAAAAATGATGCAGGCTCATGTTTCTGTAGCTTTATTGTATCGTGTATTGCATATTCTCTAACATTTGTGAGTGTGTATGGCCCTCTTTTTTGTGATATATATTACCATGGTAACTGGGAATATATAGGGATTATTACCATGTCCCACCATCTGTTTATATGGACCGAGAAAATGGAATATGCAGATTACTAAGTATGACTAGACAAATGGGTTCTAGGCATTCAAAATGGAACAGAGTATAGAGTGATGATTTACAATTTTTGTTTTTTTGCTAATGAGTGGTGATTACCTACTTCCACTAGGTCGTGGGGTTTCCAAGACCAGAAGCTACGATGGATGGGGAACAAAAAAATGCATCCTTTTAATGTTGGTTTTTCAGTGGGAAATGCAAGTCCACGGCCTCTAGTTATCTCTCATCTTCTTTTTGCAGACAACATGCTCATTTTTTGTGACAACAATCTGGACCAGATCCAATTTTTGGGGGATCTTCTCACTTGGTTTGAAGCTATCTCAGGTCTAAAAATCAACTTAGGAAAGTCAGAGTTGGTTCCTATTGGAGATGTTCACCATATTGAAGATTTGGCCGGAATTTTGGGTTGTAAAACTAACATTCTTCCCATGAACTATTTGGGGCTGCCACTTGGAGCTAAGTATAAGGCAAAGGCTATTTGGAATTGGATTTTAGAGAGGCTTGAGCGTCAGCCGGCTGGTTGGAAACGGATGTACCTCTCTAAGGGCGGCTGGATTACTTTGATAAAATGCTCACTTTCTATCCTTCCAAAATATTTCCTTCTCTGTTTCCTATTCCTGCTGATGTGGCCAGCTGCATTGACCGTATCCAAAGGAATTTCCTTTGGAATGGGATAGGGGAGAAGCATAAATTTCCTTTGGTCAAGTAGAATAAAATTTGTACCCCTTACAATCAAGGAGGGCTGGCTGTCAAGAACCTGAGACTCTTTAATGAGGCTTTATTGGGGAAGTGGTTATGGAGATTCAGAGTGGAGAGGGAAGCACTTTGGAGGTAGGTCATTGAGGGGAAGTATGGTTCCTTAATGGGTGGGTGGTCTTCTAAAAATGTTCAGGGTACCCATTAGGTTGGGTTGTGGAAACACATAAGGAATGGTTGGGAGAAATTCTCACAGTTTTTCAAGTTCGAGATTGGAGATGGGACTCGAATCAGATTCTGGCTGGATTTTTGGTGTGGTGAGGGTCCTTTAAAAGACGCTTACCCTGAACTCATTCAGTTAGCCAAGAAAAAGAATGCATTAGTGGGGGATCATATGGATTCCCACAATGGTTGTATACATTGGGAGCTTCAGTTCTCTCGTTCCGTACATGATTGGGGGCTGGAGTCTGTTTCGACTTTTCTGGACCTATTATATTCAGCCCGAGTTAAGGAGCATGGTGAGGATACTCTTATATGGAGACTCTCAAGAAAAAAAGACTTTTCTGTTAGCAGATTTTACAAAGCTCTAATTCCCAGGGTGGCTGTGGAGTTTCCTTGGAAAGCCATTTAGAAACCCAAAGCCCGCCACGGTTTGCCTTCTTTCTTTGGACAGCATGCTTGGGAAAAATTTTAACTGCAGATTTTCTTCGGAAATGAAATATCATCCTTGTGAGCTGGTGTTGTATGTGCAAAGCAGATGGGGAGTCCATTGATCACTTGTTTCTTCACTGCCCCATAGCCTATGATCTGTGGTCTTTTGGGTTTCTTGGGTCATGCCATGTAGGGTTTGTTGGCAAGGTACATTTGGGAGGCAACAGAGTTATGAAATTTGGCAGCAATTCCGCATTGTTTATTGTGGTGTTTATGGAGGGAGAGAAATTCAAGGATTTTTTAGGATTGTTATTGAAGCACTCTTGATCTCAGATTGCTCCTCCTATGAACACTCTTTGATTGGATGATGGCAACTGGGGTGTTTTCATTCCATTCTTTCTTAGAATTTCTTGATCGCTGTAACTTCATAAGCTAATTGTTTGACACTACATGTTCACATCTAGTGCATTGATTTGATAGCTTGCTGGCATGGGCCCTTGGGTTGCCAGAGTTATCAGTGATTTGGAAAGCTATCCCTCATTGTCTTATGTGGAGTATATGGCGGGAACGTAATCTCTGGACTTTTGAGGGAAGGGGACTGTCTTTACCTGAGTTGCAGTCATTGTTTTTTGGGATGCATTGGATGCAAGTGACAGGCTTATTTTCTTTTTCTTCATTTCAAGATTTTATCGATTCTTGTAGTCCAAATTCTTTGCTGCCCTAGTATACATCTAGTATACAGGATGGTCTTTTTCTAATAAAACATATTATTTGAAAAAAAAAAAAAAAAAAGAGTGTATGGGAAGGACTATCAACTATGGCCTGTTATGTAGCCCAGTTTTTGGACCCAAAAAAGGAAAAAAAAAATTGAATTTTCATTTGAATAGATTCCATAAACTTCTCGCACTATTTTTTTTTTAATGAAAAATATTGTTTTTGGCACTATGGACCATGGATTCATATATTCTGGAACCAACTCTAATTCCTAGATTAAGGTTTAACCTTGCTTAACTTTTTGGCTGGAAACTTCTAATTGTAAGAATATTAACTTTACTGCTTGAATCTACTTATTTGATGCACTAATCCCAAAATAATTTTGTTTATTTATATAAGCGCATATGTATATCTATATTGCTGTATGTAATATAAGCATATTGATGCATACTAATTCAGTGACATTTAGAGAGCGGTTTTTCTTTATTATATTTTTCCTTCACGTGGGACAGAATTGAAATTGGAATCTATTTTTTTTCCTCTTAAATAAATGTAAAACACCTTTAGTAAATTTTATAGCATGTAATATGAATCTTGTTTGAGCATTTTATGTAAAATGCTTTTATTTTTTTGACTTCAGACCTTTGACTTGGCAACAATGAATCATGATGATGTGGATTTCACTGCAAGCGTTGAGCTGGAACCATATCTTGGTAGTTCTACAGGCATGTCAAAGGATTTGGAATGTCAAACAAGATGGTGTTATGGGGTTGTCTTGTGGTTTGAGACTGGTTTTACCAGTAGGTTCTGCAAAGAAATGCCAGTTGTGTAGTCAACATCCCCACACACTCCAAAAACACATTGGTCGCAAACAATTCTTACCTTCCCGGAGCCAATTGCCATGGCATCAGGAAAGCTGAGTGATGATAGATTGGCTGCAGTTGGCACCGATGCATGTCCTGCCATGAAGATTCATTTGCGCATTAGCATTGCTCGTGCTGTTGAACATCGAAGCATTGACATTTCCTTAGAGAATAGAGACTGCTGGGATCGGTTCTGATGGTAGTAAACGCAAGTGGCCTGTACAAATTTTTAATCTTTGTTAGGTCATATGCAATGGATCAAAAGCTGAGATCATACCACTGGCATTTTCTGTCCTAGCAGCCTGTGGATTAGTTTTGCAGCGTGTTTTCTTGTATTAATAATTCTATTGTTTTCTATAATTTGTTTAATCTTCCCAAATGGCTTTTACTATTTGCATTATATTTATGTGCGTTTTATCCATAAAATATCATGTTGAAATGTTGTCAATTTGTCCGTGGACCTCCTGTGTACTTCGAGGTCCTTACCCTTAATACACAGTCTACCAGTGACATTGGTTGGGCAAGGGATCTTGCCCCGTCTCTCTCTCTTGAAATTAATTAATTTTTTTATTGGATCAATCTTATTAAGGATTTTGTTTTTTTAATTACAAAAAGCAAACTTTGGGATTGAAATATATATATATACTGTTCGTTAGTAGTTTTCTAATTTTAGTAAAAGAGAAGAAAAAAAAAAGAGTGAAGGTTTGGCTCTTGATATAGCTAAGAGAATAGAGAACAAATTATGTTTTGAAAATTATATATTTTTGAGAGAGATAGAATATAGGAGAGAGAGAGAGAGAGGTGATTTAGGGGAGGCTGTTAATAGCTTTTGGTTATGTTAAATCTTTTAAGTTGCTTATGTGAGATCCAATGTGCAGTATCTCTTGCAGTGTTGTTTCCCTCCTTTACTTAATCCTCATCTCTCTTTGAGGGTGTAGGTTCAAGCCTTCACATAGACACTTAGACTAGGCTTGTTAGAACTTTTTATCTCCACTCCAAAGGAGTGGTCTAAAAAAAAAAGTTGGTTATGTGAGATGAACATGACCAGATACATGTCAAGCTTATAATGTTGCGTAGTTTGTAGCTAAAACTATACTAAATTGCGGAATACTCATTCAGGTTTTTATTCTTGTGTTGTCATTAAACATATGAAATAGTAATAGGTATTTTATTTTTTGTATTGTAATACTGATTTCTATTCCCATGTAATCATCATTACAGTTTTACCTTAAGAGTCAATTTGACATTGTTGTAAGATCTAGAACTTTAATAGTACAACTTTTGTGTTATAGAGCTTTATTTTGGATTTATAAGACATGAATAATAAATTGTAGAACTTTTTTAAAAAGCTCTAAAAAAAACTCCAAGTTTTGGAGCTTACCAGACACTAGCATTCTTTTTACTTAATGCAGAACCCGACAGAGCCTAAGACTGTCATGGGACTGCGGAAGGAATGGGCTGCTGTACAAAAATCATTTCTACATGGTAACGATCTTTGTTTTCTTGCGAAAATGTAACCTTCACATATAAGCTCAAATTTTATTAAGCATCTAAATTCTGTAGCCTATAAGGTTTTATGGTACATGAGAGCTTGGCTACAAAATCTTAATCAAATCAAATAGTACATTAAAAATACAAAGTTAATTATTGAAGGTAATTTACTTACTTGATTACAAGAGGAAAAAATAAAAAAAACACACACACATTGCTGAATTATTTGCTTCAATTTTGTTTATATATCATAAACTAGACAAACTATGATGGCAACCTTCATAATAAGTCTTTCAGCCTTGTGCTTGTGCACCTGTGGTGAAGGAAGATAAATTTCAATGTATTAGAATAATAATCTTTGGAATTTCAAATAATGACAATGTGGTGAGTGAGGATTTCCCTACAGTAACATGAATTAAAAAAGATATTGCATTAACTCATTACCTACAACTTAATTACTAAATTCAAGTAAATTAATTTATAAAATTTTTGTTTCAACCTTCAGAAAATTCACAGATGCAAGAAAAGCCCATTCTGTGGAATTATCAAATCTCAACTCATTTAATATTTATGGAATTGGCAATCCATTTACTTACAAGATATTTAAAATTATTAAACAACCAAGATTTCTCCAACAAAATTAGTTAATTTTGTAGCCATTACAATATTACATGTATATGTCAGCGATTCAGTACATGTGGTAATAATTTAAATCAACAGAGATAAGATATGCAATTCAGTTTCTTGTGATAGCAATCACTCCAATAGTGGAAATCACCCAAATGAACTTACTGGGGACACATTTTTTCAACAAAAAAATCACACTTCACACACATGAACCCTCACTTGGCCCCACCACAACACGCTAGAGTTTAAGCAAGGCATCGAAAATTTCTGTGCGCCTAGCTTTTTTCATTCGAAAATTTCTGCTCTCACATAAATGATGAGTTCTACTATGAATTTAATTAGTTAGACTCACTATTCATGTGAGCAGAAGAGTATCATATTATTGTACTTTGAAAGTATTGAATAATTACTTCGTGTTCGGGTATTATAGAAGAGTTTATGGGCTCATTCACAATCTTAGAAAAATGAGCTTATCAAATTTCAAGAGGCTCCAATCTTTTCAGTTTTACTAGGGAAAAAATAATAATAATAATAACAACATGAAGACATGTGGTTTTCTAATCCCTATACGATTCCATATCCCCTGTTAAACATTTGGAGTGGCACTTATTCCCAATCCTTTAGATCATGTGGTGTGGGCTGGATACATTACCAAATTATATCTACCAATGACAAAACAAAATTTACCTGACGTCTTTGTTTGTGTACGTACTAGTTCTAAGAATGTTTTGTTGAATTTTCTGCAGCTCAACTACAACAGCACTGATGTTCATCCTTTCTCTTGGAAATTCTGTGGAACAAGCAACTCCAATTCCAAGTATCAAAATCAAGCATTCTTGAATTTTGGGACTTCCATTCTGATCCTCATTGGTCGAGTGTCATTCATCCTTGTCTCTTCCTCTTGTATTTCCCAAAGAAGAATAGGATCTACAATGTCAATTATTCGTTCTGGCAAAGCCTGCTTTAACAAAGTCATGAAGGTTTAAGGCCTATCTTGGAAAATGCTATTCAGTAGGTCTTTTTCCCTGTGAACATCTCTAAGCAATAATATGCCGTAACTATAGACATCACCATATATTGATACTTCATTTCCCATACCATACTCTGCAATTACACATAACATATATTGGTAACATAGACATACTTTCATACTAGAAAAATATAAGGGAAAGAAAAAATATTACAAGTTTCTAAAGGTTATTTTTCAATGGCATGTAATAAAAAAATAAAATAAAGGAGAAGTGAATTTTTTGTTATAATACATTTCTATCTTCTAGATACAATACATCTTTATTAAAACTATCTTTTCATGCTTTAATCTATGAAACTATAGTAGGAAAATATGGGAAAAGGAAAAAACAATTAAATATAAGAAATGTGAATATATATTTACCTGGAGGAGTATAACCAACTGTTCCTCTAACCCCAATGGAGCTTGATTGATTAGTAGAACAATCTTTGGGTAGCATCATGAAGAAATCTTGCCAAGCCGAAGTCACCTACATGTCCAATCATTTCATCATCGAGAAGAACATTGCTGGGCTTGATGTCACAGTGAACAATTGGTGTTTGGACAACGATAATGAAGATAATCCAATGCACTAGCAACATCAATAGCGATATTAAGTCTTTGAAGAAGACTCAACTTCTTTGGTTCCTCAAGTGCCTCATTTGTTCTTGGAGTTGGATGTAACCACTCATCTAGGTTTGCCATTTCCTAAGAACTCATATACCAAAGCTTTAAAATCATGACCTTGATAAGTCAATACTCGAACATGCAGTCAAGCACCTTTACAAGATTTCGATGTCTGATGTTTCTTAGAGCCTCACACTCGGCCATGAAACTTTTGGAAGCTCCACGTCGCAAAAGGTTAAGCACCTTAACAGCAACTGTATGTATAGTACCATGATCAAGAATTCCTTTATATACGGACCCAAAACTACCCACACCAATTAGATTAGTAGAAGAGAATCCATTGGTAGCATTTAAGAGACTTTGGTAAGATACATTCAAAAGGAATTTTACTTGAATCACCTGAGGCATTTTTCTTCCGTTTCTTTCTTAAAGAAAAAAGAAATAGAAGCGATAAGAATCAAAGTTACTCCAAGAAGCCCAGAAAGTATAGAGATTATTAACTTCATGGTAAGTGTCAACTTCCTCTTCTTTGATTCTTTGTGTTTGCATTTAGGAAGCTTGAAACTTAGGTATGCCCCCACAGAGCTCACCATTTCCGTTAACTGAAGTTGCACTCGTATTCTTGAAAACTCCATTTGTTGGAACCTCACCCTCAAAATGGTTGTAAGATAGATTCAGTAATTGCAAGTCAAAGAGCTCCAAGAATTTTGGAATCTCACCAGAAAGATTATTGTTGGAAAGATCTAAATATCTAAGACCTCTTAATGATTCCCAAGATGAAGGAATGACCCCTTGGAAGAAGTTTCTTTGCATGGATAGAAATTCTAGCTTTACACAGCTTCCAAGACTTGTTGGGATCTTACCGGAGCAACATGTTTTTAGAAACATCCAATAACTCTAGATTTTGGAATTTTCCTAATTCTATGGGAAGGACACCCGTGATTTGGTTGGCAGACAAGTCTAGAGCAATTAGTGAGAAAGAGAGATTGATAACTTGTGAGGATATGATACCACTAAGATTGTTATTGCCAAGATACAATCTTATCAAATTTTGGCACTGACCTAGACTTAAAGGGATGTTGCCTTGAAGATGATTCTCTGTTCTAAATTTAACTCTATCAAAGCTGTTAAATTTCCAAGGGAGGATGGAATGTTCTCAGAGAACTTGTTTTGAGATAAATCCAAACGTATTGTAACTTATAAAGCATTCCAATCTCAAAAGGAATATTACCTGATAATGTATTGTTCCACATTTGAAGGTCCTCCAAGTTGATCAGATTTCCTATCTCAGCAGGAATGTTTCCAGATATTTTATTATTATCTAGATAAAAATAGGCTAGAGTAGTTGAGAAGTTGCCAATGCATTTAGGCAATTCCCCCCCAAAGTTGTTGCCATTTATATCCAAAATCATTAGATCGGTGGCATTTGTCAAAGAACAGAGAAAACTCAAGTCATTTGTTCCTCCATTTCCAAGATGGTTGAGGAAAATGCTTAAAAATATCAATTGATTCAGCTTCTCCAAAGAAGGAACTTTTCCAATTAGTTGATTTTCTCCCAATTCAAATATATTTAGATTTGAGGCATTAGATATTGAAACAGGGATAGATCCTGTAAATTGGTTGTCACCAAAAATAAATGTTTGGATATTTGGTAGAGTGATACCAATGTCCGACGGAAGAGACCCTTGGATTTGGTTTCCACTTACAGCAAAAGTCATTAAAGAAGAGATATTGAAGATTGAGCGAGGAATTGTTCCAGAAAGCCTATTTCCTTGCACACCAAAGAATGCAAGTTTTGTGAGTTGACCAAAAGAATCAGGGATACTACCCCCCAAATTATTGTATTGTGCGGAAAATCGTTTCTAGAAGCGTTAAGTTCCCGAAAGAAGGCGGGACACTTCCTGTAAGATTATTGAAATGAATATGAAAGAATTTGAGCTTTGTCAAGGAGCTAAGCGTAGTAGGAATTTCTCCTACAAGTTGGTTAAAACCAACACTGAGGGCGATGAGGTTATTGCAACCAGATAAATTGCTTGGAATTTCCCCCTTCATTGTGTTATTGTACAATTGTAAGAATTGCAATCTATGCAAATGGCCAATTTCTGGAGGGATTTCATTTTGAAAGGTGTTGTTTTGCAGGGTTAAATTCCTTAAAAAACTTAAATTTCCAACATGTGGTGATATGGAGCCTACCAGTTTTCGAGATTGCAGGTCCAACACAATGACCCTCTGATGTCGGCGACCACAGGTAACACCTTGCCATTGGCAAAAGTGGATGCTGTCATTCCAAGAGTTCATAACCCGGAGAGGGTCATGAGTTATCTTGGCTTTGAACGCAAGTAGTGCCAACCGGTCCGTCTCATTATTCCCGCCAACAACAGAGGTGACAAACAGGCCAAAGCAGCAGAGAAGAATAAAAGTGTGCATGCAAAAAGCTGAACTCAGGTGTGAAAGCCCCATGCAATGTGGTTGATGAAGCTTTGTTCAACAAAAATGCTGGGTAATTAGATTTTGGAATCTGTGTGTTTGGCTGTTTAGCAGTAGCACCCAAAGAAGCAAATTTATAGCAAAGAAAAGAAGAAAATTAAAGGAAGAAAGTGATGTTCGGACCCACTCCAAATTGCAAGAATAATTTGGGGTGTAATACTCAATTGGAAGTCAATTAGATACCCAATAGTCTGAGCGTGTGACCCCGTCAACTCAAGAATAATTTTTCTTATTTAGGCGTTTGTCTCCTTTCTACTTTGTCCTACTACCATGTAAATTCAAAAGTGTTTGTAATTGTGCCCTCTTGACATCGTAGCGAATAGCTATTTGATGACTAACCCAAAAGTGCTGCAGTCCAAGCCTATGTTATTATTAATCCTTTGATTGAATTCCTCAGAGATTTGTTTTGGAGATACCTGATACAAGCTTAGCAGATAGAAGAAAACACATGTTTAAGGACTAGTTTTGTACATAAAGAGCCCAAGTACCTTCTAAGTTAAAAGAAAAAAAAAAGCATTAAAGCGGATTGGATTTTGGAAGTACTATTGCACAAAGTCACCTCGCATAATGGTTTTAGAAAAGATTATTAAGACGATTGTTGGAGAAGTACTACTACACATGGTGCCTTGCATAGTGGTTAATTTGCTTTTAAGCTTGAGTAGTCTGTTCGTTTGTTTAGGAATTCAATTTCAGATTCTCCCCAACAATGTTACTAAATCTTAAAGACTTTTTTTTTTTATAGGACTCAATCATAAAGACTTTTGACATAATAAGAGTTAATTTGATCTATTGAATCTATATGCCGTGGGCGAAAATTTGTCCCTGCATCATACATTCTCATAATCATCAATTCAAACGTGTCAGGAAACGTCTGATTATGTTTAAGATATTTATAAGACCATTAATTTAAGTTGGTACAAACTTCAAACTCAGAAAAGGTGAAGGAAAAAGAAAAACAGAAAAGGGGACCTACATAACCAATTTTCAATCGAGAGGATGATCCCGATTAAATGCACCTGGACCGACTTACTATTCTTCGAAGCAAAGTCCATCTAATTGAATCAGGATGGTTGAAGTTTTCGGTGTTTAAAGACTTGGGTGCAACATTGACATGGACAGGTAAGTGAAAAGAATAGGTGACAAGTTACAATTAATGGAGTATAAAAGAAACACAAAGTCTTCATGGTCCTCTCTAATCCATGAATCAAAGGATGGTTAATGACAAGTTTTCTGTGCATTTAAAGGATACTCATGCCAAAAAGTCCTCTGGCTTCTTCCTATGTTCCTCACTATCACCAGCATTGACAATGGACAATATTTATAGGAACTGAAGGACAAGGACACCAAGGTAGACCTACATAACCAATTTTCAATCGAGTGGATTATCCCGATTAAATGCAACCGGACAATCTGATTATTCTACGAAGCAAAGTCCATCTAATTGAATCAGTATGGTTGAAGTTTTCGGTGTTTAAAGACTTGGGTGCAACATTAACATGGACAGGTAAGTGGAAAGAATACATGACAAGTTACAATTAATAGAGTATAAAGTGAAACACAAAAAATGGGATATAAGATTTTTATTTAGTCTTCATGGTCCTCTCATAATTGTTCCATGCATATGGTCATGGAACAAGAAAAACAGATAAGAGGACCTACATAACCAATTTTCAATCAAGTGGATTATCCCGATTAAATGCACTGGGACCAACTGATTATTCTACGAAGCAAAGTCCATCGATCTAATTGAATCAGGATTCATGATGGTTGAAGTTTCTGGTGTTTAAAGACTTGAGTGCAACATTGACATCATGACATGGACAGGTCTTCATGGTCTGATCTCATCGTTACCTGCATAGATGGTCATTAACACAAAAGGTTTAATTATATATTGTTGGATTATTTTAATAAAAATATGATATTTTCAATTTATTTTCCTCATTTATTGAATAGTCAAATTTGACCATTAGTTTTTACTCATATTGATAGAGTTTTATTTGGATTTATAACCATATTAAACTCATAATTTTATACCATTATTTCATATTTAATTGACATTTTTTTTTTTTTGAGAAGAAATATGTTATACTCCTTCACCTATTTGTAAGACACACCATAAGACATTCTATTAGTCTAATGTGTCTAATAGTTAGAAAGTTCTTTCTACTCTTTATATTCTTTACTCTCATTCTTTACAAAAGCTTAGTATGATAATTCTATAACTATGTTACCTTGGTATAAATGAGAGTACTATTTTAGAGCTTCCTATCTTACTTAGTAATGCAGGCAAATAAGATAACAACAAGGATGGCTGGAATGTGTATCCTGGATTTCTGCATTGGTTGATAAAATATCCCGCAAACAGCAAGGTATCGTCTCAAGAGAGCGACATTGTCTGCGCCTCAACTTGGTCATCCTCAATCTCATTGAATCAACGGTAACACATTATATTTCATGTTATAATATATGTTAAGACACCAATAAGGTAATTTCTCTTAATTTTTCTCTATCTTGAAGTGAAATATGATTTCAAGTGAAATATTATTATGTAAAGCATAATTTTATAAATTTCATTAAATTATGAAATTTAGTTGATTTATTAATTCATGTAATAATGGAACAACATATATATTAAAGAAAAAACACAAACAGGTTATTCCATAATAATGGCATAATGAGCGAAGACAAGACTAGAAATTATAAACCATCTTGAGTCTTGACCCTTAATTAGGGAAAATTATTCAGTAGTCCAAGATCATAAATAAATGTGTAGCCCTACTCTCACATGAATGGTGGATCCTACAATGAATTTAATTAGTGGGACCTACATTTATGTGGTGGGACCCACCATTCATGTGAGAGGGGGACTATGCATTTATTTGTAATCGTGAACTATTGAATAATCACTCATTAATTAGTGGCCGTAGTTCATCTTTATCTCCACAATTTATTGCTCCTAGCAAAAAAATCTGTAGCGAACAAAGACTGGTGTAACAAGGATAGGACAGGTCTTCTTTGTCATGCCATAAGTCCTCTGGCTCCTTCCTCAGGGTTCCTCACTATCACACAGCAGAGATGTTTTTGATAAAGCCATGATAAAGCCATATTCTAGAATATGGCTTTATCAGTTTTCATGGAAAATCTCAACTATTCCAAGTTCCAATCTTGATAATACGCTAACATCAAGACACTACGTCTTTTTTTTTAATGAAAATTCCACAGGTTTCTATTCCTCTATCATGTCACCTTAATTAATAGATGTGACAAATATCACTTCTTAAACATATTGATTACTGAGTGAATTTATGAGCATCTAATCTTTTTATTTTTATAGCAATACTAGAGATACAATATCAGAACTTGCATATACCAACAATTGAAATTAGAACTTGCATATCTAACAATTACCCAAATATTATACTTTCCCATAATCATCATATGTTAGGGTTCAAAGATGTGTTGGTAAATTCTAAGTGCCAAAGCAGGTCAAAATTGAGTTGTATCAATTAAATTGTGTAAGAGTTGAGTCAGGGTCAAAAACTGCTAAATTGACATAAATTTGAGCCAATTTGGATTTAAAGTAAGGGGATATGTTTGTTTGAAGTTAAACAACTATACTGTCTTTAATATTTTCTCTCAAGCGAACAAAGCTTCTGCTTAAGCCAAATCGCTGCGATTTGGCATCCTAATTCTGCTAGAAAAAGAAAATTTTGCTTAGTTTTAACCATAATTTGTGCACCTATATAAACCACTTGTTGCGCAAATTTTAGAGGCAAGAAAGGAGGCTATATGTACAAGAACAAAATAGATTAACTTTCTTACTCATCCTAAATAGAGAAATCAACGTTGTTATGTTCCTATAAACCTTACGCTATAAACATTTCTTGAAACCACAAAGTTTGACTCCGGTGAGGGGGTGGAGTGTATGTAATTTTTCAAAATAACAAGGGGTTACTGTTATTTTGCAAAACTTCAAGAGAAGTTACTGTAATTTGCCGTTAAAAAATTAATGTTAGCAATTTACATTCGTTTTCTTTTTAATGACGTGTAATATAATTGAAATTAAATCTCCAAATATTATAACATATAACGAGCTAGTATTATACGTGAACCATAAAATAATCTCTTATTCAATTTTTCATAATAAACTTATAGTGTACACGTGCATCGCGTGGGACATCAACTAGTATATAAAACTGAAAACATTTGACTTTTAGTTGATTTCATAATATTTTGTCGCATAAGTTTTTAAGACCTTCACAATTTTACACATCACTATTTAAATATATAAATATATATTTAAAATAAATTTAAAATTGTATTTTATATTTAAACCCTTGTGATCTTATTGAAGTCATATTTTCTTTAGATAGTAGAATATATAAGTAAAATCATAATAAATATCTATTAATAATTATCAAATTTCATATTAAGACAAAAAATAGAAGAAATAAAAAATCATATTTTGTTAAAACTCCCCAAACATTGTACACTATGAAAATATATTGAGTACTGTTGATTGATTTGCATGGTTAAATTTATGGATCAAGATTAAAAGTTTTTAATCTATAGTGCGTCTAGATGATGTGGGCGAAGCATCATATATCCACTCCCATAATTCATCAATTCAAACTTTGGGCAGGAAAAAAAAAACATGAAAAAATAAAAAGGAGGGGGGCGGCGGGAGGGCTTACATGAGCAATCCTATCCCAGTGGATATCCCTATCAGCAAATGCATCGGGACCAATAGCTTTATGTTCTTATGGTAGCGATAAGTCCAACAAATTTGGCCACTTATTCGGTCGTGTAATCCTTCCTCTCAAAAAGCCTCACTCTTCTATGAGGAGATTATCTCTGAGTCAAAATATACGTGTGTGTGAATTTATATTAGAAACAAATTGAATCAGAAGCAGCTTAAAAGTTGAATAAGAAAACAAACTGAAATTTTCTATGGCCAAAGACGTGCAACATCAAGATGGACAGGTCGTCGTCGTTGTTCCGTCATTGTTATAAATGTTATCCTACTTGAATCTTGATAATCAAACTAGCTAGCGCACACTTTTTTTTATGTAGCTGGGAAAGTCAGGATTGGTTGGCTTCCACCACTAAATCACAAGTGAGCAATTTTGGCATTGAAAACATTGAAAATAACAGAGCTAAATGAGTAAAGTGTACAAGAGAAAGAGTAAAAGTGAGAACTTATGAAAAGTATTCGTATATTGCACCTAATCAAGGGAAGTATTATATTTATACAGAATTATTGCTACTGAGAGCCACTAATTAACAAACTCTAATCTGTTCAACAAGTCCAATAATTATGCTAACCATTTGAAGATATTTTAGTAGCACGTGGTAGTCTTGAGGCTTGTAGAAGGATTCAGAAGAGCTGGATAAGACTAAGCAAAGGCATAGAATTAAGTTTTCTGACTTTTTCTTCCCTGAATTGTTTTTGATTACCTAAAGGTGGTGGTAGGTAGGTGTCTCATACTCTCATCTAATCAAAGAAAATTAACTAGGGGATCTGTAGCGAACAAAGACCTGATGAGAAGCACATAACAATGACGGGTAATCAATTCACACCATAACTCATATGTCCTATATCTCCTTCCACAGTCCTATATCTCCTTCCACAAGGCTGATCCTCACTATCACACACTGCATGTTGTTGTAGCATTAGAGATGTTTGCACGAAGAATACTAGCACGAGGAAAGGTGATGGATATCAATAGTCTTTAAAAAAAAAGTAAAATTAATTATTACAATAAGTGAGAGAAGAGAATTTTGAACTCTGATTCTCGTTATGAAAGAGACCAGATAATACCATTAATTTACAAAACGATATATATTATATAATTAGATCTTCCTTTGACTTAAAGATAATGGATGTGGTCAGTTGCTGCCGATAAACTAGGAGTGTTTGAAACCTTTGTGACTCAAAATTCAAATTTCGGTCCTTGGTTAAGACTTTCTCCGCTAAACATGTAAATTTATTCTGAAGAAGGGATTTCGAGAGCAGGGTTATAAATCTTGGTGCCTTGAAATGGACAAATTCTTTGTGCCTCGAATAATTTAACATAAAGATAATTAGGTGGAACTGAAAGCTTGAATATTCTATAAGAAATTTTTGTTGTTGTTCATAATTCGATAGTTGGAGAAGAGGAGATTTGAACCCAAGTTCTCCTTATAAAGAATATCAGCCAATGCCAATTAACTGAATTAAACCTGTGTTTGGATCCTCTATTTTGGGAATGCATTCTAGAGAATGCATTCTTGCTAAAATGTATTCTCAATAATGCATTCTTTAGAATGCATTTTGATGAAAATAGTGCGTTTGGTAAAATATTGAAATTATTTATAAAAAGTGATTATGCTGAAAAGAATTGTGTTTGGTTGATATTTTAAATAATGCATTCTTCCTATTAAATAATATATTATTAGTATATATTATGTAATTAACATTTTTTTTTAATATCTCAATACAAGGCTAAAAATACATTTACTATCAATACAAAATTAACAATGTAATAAAGAAATAAAGTATTACGTTGTGATTTAAATTAATGTTTTCTAATAAAAAAAATAGGTCACGATTTATGCACATCTCCTTGACATTTTTATAAAATTTGAACAATATAATAAAAAAATATAGAGAAACATGTATTATTTGTGCAATAGAGATATACACAAACCATTTATGATAAAAAAAATATCATAGACATCCTCTAAAAAACCAATTTAGTTTTTTCCCTTTCAAATTTTTTTTCTTCTTTCTTTTCTACTCCCCCTTTTTTCCCACCATACACGTAAACCCCACTCCCCATTTATTTTTTCTTTTTTATTTCCTTTCTTCTTCTTCTTCTTTTTCCCAACCACCCATGTACCCCCCTACCTTTCTTTTTTCTTCTCCCCCACCACACACATACATCCCCCCTCACCCATCTCATTTTTTTCTCTCATTTCCTCCTCATAGTTTACACCCCTCTCACATTTCTCAGTTTTTTTTTTAAACATCCAAACATTACAAATAAAAGAAAAAACATAATGTGACATAAAATCCAAACATTACAAATAAAGTGCTGAAAAAGCACATCATAACAAGTTTACATTAAACAAAGAAAAAAATATTACTAACGATCATTCCAAATCATCCCTGGTTCTTTGATATAAAATGAGAAAATAAGAATACTTTTTCAAAGATAAAAGAAAGAAAGAGAAAAAATAGGGAACACATAATAATAAAAAAAAAAAAAGAGAAAAAGTAGGGAACAAAAGAGAGGGAAGGAAAATAAAAGAAAGAAAGAGAAAAATTAAGTAAGGAAAAAAGAGTTGTTCAAGTAATAAACTGTTGTAAGTGGGTCCCATTACTTTAGTGGAACTGAAAGCAAAATTTTTGAATATTCTATAAGAATAAATTCAAAATTCAAAATATTTTGGAATTTGTTCATAATTCTGCTCTAGAAATGAGAATTTGCAAAGATGCATTCTGCCTAAAGGAGATTTGATGCACCCAATGCAATTCTCCTTATCCCAAACCAAATACCTTAGATTTTTTGCAGCCAATGCATTCTATGCATAAAAATCCGTAAAATCACTTTTAAATAGAGGATCCAAACACAGGCTAAGTTACAAAGTTCTTGACCGAGGCAAGCAGATTGTAAGACAAACTTATCCACAAATAAGATAAAATATGATTTGTTAACTAGCGAATTCAAATCATCCTAGAGGGGTCTAATTTATCTACTAATGAAAAAAAAAAAAAAAAAAAAAAAAAAAAAAAATAAAAAAAAAAAATCCTAGAGGGTCCACTCGCTCTCTTGGTAATTTTGCAAAACAAGCTATTTATCTACTAATAAAAAAAAAAAAATTCAAAAGCCCACTCCAATTTCCTTCCTTTTGTAATGGCACTTCTGTTGCCAATGTTTTTATAGTACTCCACTTTTCGCTCTCTTAGGCAGCCTCTCAATCCCCAGCTTTCTTGGCAATAAATCTAGAAACAAATCTTGTTGAGTTTGAAGTGAATAAACTCACTAAGAAAACACTCTTTATTACAAATATTTATATTCACTCAAATACACCAGCTTACAACACATTACTCTTATATAAGACCACTTGTACACACCTCACTCTTTAGACACCTAAGCACTCACACTAAGACTTTACTCTTTGCTTTACACTACTTCACTTCACTTCACACTACTTCACACTAATACTTCACTCATACTTCACTCTTTCACTCTACAAAATGGGATCATCTCCCATTCCAATTTCTTATACTTCCTTTTTCTAGGACATGGTTCTTACTTCTAATTGCCGTTTAATGCAACTCTTCACCAAGCTTCTAGCACATTCTTGTGTGTGTGGAAGTCTCTAGATAGTGATATCTTGTAGAGACTTCTAGAGAGATAGAGAAATTTCTAGAGAGGGTTCTAGAAATTTCTAGAGAGAAGGAGAAAACTCTAGAAAGCTCTAGAGAGAAGCTTCTAGAGAGACTTATAGAAATTTCTAGAAATCTCTAGATAGAGAGAGAAATTTCTAAAAACTCTAGAGAAGATTCTAGAGAGAGAGAGAGAGGCGGTGCTTGACTTTTAACAAATCTTAGTCATGTATGTAAGGTTAAAGGTTAAGATGGAAAGACAGAAGCTCAAACTGCCAATAGAATCAGAGTGGCAAGAGAAAGTAGCAGAAATAGTATGGTTCACTGCCTCTGTTCAAAACAAGACAATGCATACCTCATGATACAAAATGCCAAGAAAAGAAAAAAAAAAAAAAAAAAAAACAAAGAAGCTCGAGCGGGACAATTAGAGATAGTGTAGCAGAAATAGAATCAAATGCACTCATTAGAAGGAAAAGATTTCACCAAGAAACTCCTCATCCCTTACCCCACCTCAAATGACCCCATAGTCTCCGGCAATGGCAACAACAATGAAAACAATAACAGAATGAAATTTACACATTATCAATCTTCTAAAAATTTGAACAACAGAAAATAAATCCAAAAGAAGATCACATAACAAATATGTCAAAATTGGAATTTTAGTAACAAAAACGATAGACCGTGACCTAACCAAAATGCATTATGCATCTAATGCCAACCAGTGGACGCATCAACCTTCTCACAAGAGAGTTTGAGATTTAACGAAAACAAAGACACAATCGTGTTAGTTTTTGTTGAGGTTGACATGAAATTGATTTTATTTATTTATTAAGATGCCTAATTTAAGTAATTTTGGTTGGATCAATTCACAATACAGGGATTGCATATTTGCATATTACCAAATTGCATGTGATAATGATATGCTCCAAATAAAAAGTCGTGTATTGCATTGGAATACAAATTAGTAATTTGATGATAAATCTTACCATGCAAGTCCATTTGACTTGCACTAAATCAAACTTGCAAGGGAGAGAAAAAAAAAATCATTATTCATTAGAGAAAACAAAACTGCAATTAAGTTAACAATGAGGACACTTCTTAGGTGTAATTTTTCTTTTTGGTCTTCTTTTGGGTATCCACTTGACTTAGATGGGAGTGTCGTTGGATTCCTAGATGTCCTATTTCTTTTTGGTATTGCCAAGGATAAAGCATCACCTAGATCTCCACTTGACTTGATCTCATCACCTGGATCTTCCTTGAAAACACTCGCAGCTGCCAAGCTAGCACAGGGTCGGTCCTGGGAATTATGAGACCTGGGACAGTTCAAAAAAATGAGGCCTTATATAAAAAATAAAATCATTGAAAAATATCTCTACGCACGGTTTGTGCTGCAAAATTACTAATTAAACTTTTATATTCAATATTCTCTAACAAATCTTGTTCAATAGATAATATGGCTAATTCATTTAATCTTTCTTGTGACATAGTTGATTGCAAGTAAGGTTTTAATAATTTTAACTTTGAAAAACTTCTTTTAGTAGACGCGACTGTGACAAGTATAGTCAATAATATTATATATGCAATAGATGCATTTGGATACAATGTATAAAACCTGAATAAAATAAAAAAAATAAAATTTGTTAGATGTTAATAACACAATAATAAAAATTATATATATAAATAAAATACTCATAAACTATTATATAAAAAAATGTATTAAATACATACCTCAAAAATCAAAACTCAAACTTGATGGAGATTTGAACTTTTCACTTTCAGAATAAGATGAGAGAGTAATAAAATAAATAAAGATTAGAGAGTAAGAGATGAGAATACTAAAATAGAAGAATAAAAGTATCATGTAAACTGTAAAAAGTGAGAGAGCTAGAGAATAAGAGAATATAAGTGAATGACTTTTAAAATTAGGTTTGTCAAAGTGATGACGGCTAAGTTATAGAGAGAGTGAAAAGTTTACTTACTTTTACTTCTTTTAAGGTTACATAATTTTAGGACTTGGGCTAGAAGAAATAAATTATTATTGGGCTTATTTTAAAAGGTTTGTTTAAAATATATGGGTCTTTTTAATTTTTTGTATAGGATTATATTTTTTTTGTTTTTGGCCTTTCAAAATTATAAGGGCTTTAAAACTTTTTGAGATGAGGCCTAATTTTGAGGTGAGGCCTGAGGCGGTCGCCCACCTCGCCCTTGCCCAGGGACCACCCCTAAGCTAGCAGAATAGAGGAGCACTGTTGGATTCCAAACATCAAACAATCTAGTTGACATGTAAAACCTAAGAGACTTCAGTTTCCCACTCCTAAAATTGTATTTTAACAATGACTTCGCCAGTCGCATAAACAACACATCTTCATGGTTAGCCAAAGGGACGACAAGATAAGTTACAAAACGACTGTGACGAAGAAAATAGCCATAACTTTCTTGAGAAATAATATCAAGCAATGCCAACTGGTACTTGAGCACCCACTCAGATGTGAAATAATCTTTCAACATCCAGACACTAAATTCTTGACCATACACACCAAAATAATGAAGATATCCTTCAGAACACCCAAGAGTGAACGAATTCGAAGCTTCACGTGGTAACTTAATCACTCTAGACAACTCTCTTTCAACATCAAAAGTCAAAATATGGTGGTTCTTTGTTTTTATAAATTTGATATTTGCAGTGGCAGACCTCTTTAGAAGTTGTCCATCCACCTGTCTCAGAGGAGTACATCACAAATGTATACAAATGTGGATCCACTTTTGATTGTTGAATGCTTACCAACTTGAAAATAGGGTCAATGTTTGATGAATAACCAAATGGATAGAAAGCTAATCCAATGCTATCACCAACAACACACCCTGTTAGTTTCAATGCAATCCATTCCTTGGTCATTCCAATGTTCCTTGCAAACAGAAATGTATTTGATAGATTCATAGTATTTGGCTGTACAGGTTCTGGGTTCTTCCCTTGAATGATCCACCTTATCCATGAACTTTTGAAAGAAAAGCCCTGAAGGTCTTTCTCGGCCTGACTGTTTGGAATGAAAGATAAAGCCCTGAAGGTCTTTCTCGGCCTGACTGTTTGGAATGCATACGCAAGAATGAAGGAATTCCATCCTTTAGAGACACGCTTGTAGAAAGGTCCTTGATTGACAATCGTGACAAAATTTCATTTGTAATATCAAAATTAAAGAAAGGGATGTCAGTTTCTTTCATAGCTAGCAATTCTTTCATCACTAGCAGTTAGATCATTATAAATGTTAATCTAGACTTCAACTTAATGAGCAAAAACCTGTCAATAGAGATCAAAGAAATAAGTCACTCAAAAATTGGGGTAAATTAACATTTGTTCAAATTTACAACTTAATACACACACACACACAAACAGGGAAAAATTTGTTCAAAGGACACCATTTTCACACAAATAAAGTTGGGGTCTGGGGTTCACAAGTCACAACACTCTTAAAGTCACATGCACTAATGAGAGCATTCACATCCCACCATTTAAAACACCCTATTAGTTATAATAGATAACACTATTTACCAAAATCACAAAAATTATACTCACATCCGGTTGTCTAAAGTTGCTAAATTTTTTACAAGATGCTACAGTAGTTGGTAAAGATACCGACTACTGTTGCTCATGTAAACTTGCTTTCAACCATTTTTTATTCGTTCTTTCTCTCTCCTCTGAAAATCTCGGCACAAGCAGCGGCATCATGGGGGCTTCGGGCATTGGCGGTTTGGAGGTTTTTTATTTGAAGGTTGTTGGGTTTTGGATAGTGGTGGTGGTGCTGCCGGCGTGGGTGTGATGGTGGTGTTGCCAATGTGGGTGTGGGTTTGATGGGTTTGATGGTGGTGCTGCCGGCGTGGGTGTGGTTGGGTTTGTATTTCGGTGGGTTTTGTGGTGCTGGCATAGGTGTGGATGAGATTGTGGGAAAAAAAAGAAAAAAAATAATAATTGTTTTTATAATATTTTAATAGAATATTGTGTAAAATAAAGAATGGGATGTGAGGTATGTTATAAATGTTGAGAGGTAAAATAAATAAAGTAAGTTTTGAAGAGGTAAAATAGCTAAAAAATAAAAAACCGGATGCGAATGCTCTGAGGCCATAGAATAAGCTAACAAAACCCATTATAAATCCTCTGGGCCAAGCAAGGTAGTACAGTCCAGAGGCTAATTAAATGAAAAATGAAAAGAGAAAAAAATTGTATTACATTGTAGAATTTAAGACTAGATTTGAATATCTATTTGTAATTAAGAAGAACTAAGAATATATATGAAGGAGTTGGCAAGATTGATTACCAATTGATAGTTTGATACCCAACAACAACTATATTAGTCAAGTATATAAGTTTAAAGGTTATGATGGAAAGAGCGAAGCACAAATTGCAATAGAATCAAAGTGGCAAGATAAAGTGGAGGTTCACTGCCATCAAAACAAGACAATGCACACCTCATGATATAGAAAGTCAAGTAATTAAAAAAAAAAAACTAAAAATCTCGAGCAAGATAATCAGAGATAGTCTAGCATAAAGAGAATCAAATGCATTCATTAATAGGAAAAGACAACACCAAGAGAAGAGAGCCCAAAATGATATGGTATTGCCAATACAAAAAGACGAAGAAACATAATTGTGTGCGTTTTGAAAGAATAAGCTAGCCTTTTGCTTTTTGCTTACATCCACTTTTTGTACAAAAATTGGAAATAAGCTGTTGGTTATGTGGTGCACTAGTGCAACACATGGAGCTATAGCCTATGTTACTAGGTGGTTTGAATTAATTGCATGTGTGTGAATCACATGGGATTATAACCCATGAATCTCCAAAAGTCATACAAGTTGGCTACTTGTAGATTTGGATATCTTTGGCCGAAAATTGTGCTGACAAGATGTTGAAATTGCTTTTGTCACAAGCTCATGTGATAGTTGGCAATTAATGGCTTGTTGAAATTGTGTGTGCACTTTCGGCTGGCATTTATTGAAGTTGATATCAAGCCTATTATAAATACTAGTTGCAAACCCGTGCGATGCACGAAAAACTTACAATATAAACTCTAAAGAAATATTGTGTTATTTTTATTTTTCTAAATATTGTGTTATATTATATGTGCCTCTAAAGAAATATTGTGTTATTTTTTATTTTTGTTTTTGTTTTAGAGATTGCTTTAATCATATCATTATTAAGCACCACCCAAGAAAAATAACAAATTTATTCTCTCTTTCCTTTCAAAAGATTATGAGAAATGAATGGTTACAAATAACATTTCCAGAATAAAGACACATGTGGGCTCTAAAAGGTGAAAATTCAGAACCCCATCTCTTCATGTATTAATACAAAGCAAACCGAATTCACAATTAAATCTAGACCATGATTAAACCAACGATTGTTTTCATATATATATATATATATTAGAATCAAGAACTTCGTGGGACAATAACACCAACCTACACATAAACAGTCACCATCAAGATACAGAAAGATCATATAAAAGTAAAAGGTTCATAGCAAGATAGTGTATCTGAGTCTTTAATACACTCCATAACATTTACTACACGAATAAACCACATTCATTACAAATTGTTTATGTTCTGCTTCATGTGTCATATTGTTAAGTAGTTAAAGGAACATAGTACTAAACCGAAAACAGGACACTTAATATAAGCTTACACATCAAAATTGTTAAGGTAATAAAAAGTTTGCCTAAAACAGACTAAAGGATAAGAAAGTGAAAATGCCTATACTTTTGGCTAATGGCAAGACATCCTGAAGGATCACTAAATTAAGTCTCCAAGACAAAAATGGTTGAGGTGGATTTAACATGTGAATTAATGGTATATTCAAGTTGCTCACAATTATTTGAAATAACCAGTTACTACTGAACCAAATATTGAGTGGGTTTTTGCAGTCAAAAGATATGAGCCTCCAATGCATTCATTCTCATTCTCATCTCATCAAAAAACACACACACACACACACACAAAACAGTCAACAAATCTATTCATACATCTCACTCTTTCAATGCACTTTTTTTTTAATATAAAAAAGAAAAAAGAAAAAAATACATATCAATTACAAAGATTGTTCTACATGATAAGTTGATATTAATTTATTAAGGATTTGGAGTTAATTGAACCTAAGTACCTAACAAACTGGATTTACAATTTTAACCATTAAAAAGATGATAAATAAATAATAATAAAAAATATTTATACATGCTTTGAAGAGATGTCTCATGATGTCCACGTCTAGCTCCATATCTCATTTCTTCTAGTTCCTCTCATTATTGCTAACCTTTAAAGCAACATATGAAAAAAAAAAATAGAAAAAAAAAAGTCATAAGATATTTGAACAGAACCATTTGTAACCATTTCAATGGAAAATTAGAGTACATCCATGGAAATCAAAAATAGGAAAGGAAAAGGAAAATAAAGTTAATTAAAAGTTATGAACATGAAATTTGGTCTTCGCCAAAGAACTATGCTTGGCAATGAATGTTATATTGGAAAGGGCAGATTCGTAAGCTTGCTTCTTCTCCTCGCATAGAACCTATATGGTGCAATCTGCTGTTGCAATTTTTGGTTTGGGAAGACAGCCCTATATATATGAAAAACTCTATGCAATATAGATACATTCAACATTTATGTTTTATCTATATACAATATAACGTTGGAAACATTAATATCTATATAATTGCAGCTATATAACGTTTAGTTATTCACCAAAAAATGTAACGATTAGCAATCATGGAAAACGATATTTATGGCATGAATAATGGGATCTTTTAATTTTGGAATTCAACAATAGAAATTGACTCATTTTGGTCCCATTATCTACATTAAATACTAATCAATTATTCCCTCTATTTATGTCTATATTCAACATGTTTATAAAGTAATTTAGATGAGAAGGATTTTATCTACAATTTTTTTTTTTTTTTATCAAATACAAAGTAGTGTGAACGTGGAACTGAACATGAGTCTCTTTATGAGATTTCCTTTCAAATTGAATTTCCTTTTTGACAATAACAAGTCCAATTATAGAACTCACGTTGAGTTTCCAGCTTCATGACCCCTCTTTATTTTGGTCCCATTATATACCTTAAATACTAATGAATTATTCCCCTATGTATTTCTATATTCAACGTATTTATAAAGTCTCAATTTCCTTTTTGAATTCCAAAAATAAAACATCTCATTAATCATGCCATAAAGTGAGGTGAAGAAGAGAGATAAGGGAGAGAAAGGGTTTGGAAATTGAAGGATTCAAAGAGATTATTAAGTTGTGACTGAAAGAGAAGAAGTTGAAAAGGTAGGAAGAGAGGGAGGGGGAGCAGTTACGTTAGGAGGAATTAAACGTGGATGATGAGGATAGAAAGAGAGAGAATAAAATTGAGGGGAGAGAAATTGATGATATGAAATTATAAGGAAAGAGCAAGTCTGATATGGCAGATTATGGGGAAGCTAAAAACTTTTCTCTCAGCTTCAGCTTTTAGTTTATATATAATAGATAATAGATAAGGTGGGAAGAATAAGAAGCAGCAGTAGGAACAAAAGAAGAGATTTTCTCAATGTTGTCCTTCTGTAAGTAAGTGCTGCGTGAGAGAAAGAATAGAGAGAATATTTCTCTAGTATTATTCTTTAGTATAAAGAGCTTATTGAGTGTATTTGGGGTTTGGGTTTGTGAGATTGTTTTCATGTCACCTTTGTAATCTCCCTATTTTATAGTGAAAGATTGTTGCAACTCTGTGGACGTAACCCTAGTGGTGAACCACGTAAATTTTGTACATGTGAATTTTTCTTTTGTGTGTTCTTCTCCATTTTGCATCTCACAAGTTCTAGGAATGTTGTCTTTATTCCTAACATAAGCAAGAAACATAAAGCTAGCTTAGTCATTGCCAAACGCACACAATTTTCTCACAAGAAATAATATCTACACAAATTGGCTGCAATTTATATCACTCACCACAAATTGGTATCCAGATACACTCAAATGGTTAAATGCCAAGTCCTTCCTTAGTAATAAAAATTGGATCTTTAGCATTAATTTGGGCCAGTTATTATTAGTTTTGATAGCTTATCCCCTTTGTGAATAGATGTAATTAAGTTCTAATTTATATAACATAAAATAAAACGAGAGAGTAAATATTGAAAGAAAGAGTTAAAATGTACTGCCTATAGAATGTGAACAGCAACAATCGCAGGTTACAGAAATTTCATTGTAAATTAATTGGGTTTGGACTAGGAATTTTTCTAAGTAAAACGAAACTTTCTGATAAATTTGAATATTTGGTACACCGTGCGCAGAATAAAGTTGCAAACTTTTCAACAAAAAA
>OU015762.1:9152080-9297127 GCA_907173295.1 Fagus sylvatica | reverse complement strand
TCACAAAACCTTTGTAGACTAGACACAAATTTTAACCTCAGCAAGCAACTCGTTTTCCTTTCACCACAATGGTTCTAGTACTCTAGAATTCTTCTGTAGAACTTCCACAACGAACGAACTTGTTCGCATCAAACCAACTTTGATGCTCCAAAGAACCCTCTGAAAGATTTCTACTAAACATGTAGAAGCATGAAAGCTATTTGTGGTTTGAGGAAAACTTAATGAGAGAAACTCACTAACAGAAACTCAAGGAAGAGGTTTTTTGATAGTTTAGGCCAAAGTAAATTAAGGCTCTCTCAATGGTCATAGTACAATTGCCTCTCTCACCTTAAAATTCATGCATGGAGGGGTATTATATATAGTTTATGATTTAGGTTGACATATGTTCAAGAGGGGTTAGGATTTCAAATTCCATACACTCACTCAAGCAAGGGTCGAGCGAACTTTCTATTTGACTTAAATGATCATTTAAGCGAGTCTGCATGAACTCGTTTTCTTCAAATAGTAACATTACTTGATAATTAACCTAATTACTTACAATATATACAACCCTCGTTAACGCATGTTTTGGCACAAGAATTTACCAATTGAAATCTAGTTAATTAATGATAGGGAAAGATGAACCAGAAAAATAAATATCCAAAATGACGTCAAACTAAGCCAAAAGTCTTATAATTCAGTGATATTGACTAGTCTTTTTTTCTTGGAAAACCATAGTTTAAATCCTCACTCCCCATTGTGGTAACTTTCGAATTATCGATGTGGGTTTTGGCCAATAGTTTTTGGTGTTGTAACAACGTTTTGGTGAATGGCTTCCAACTTGTATGTGAACATAAATAAATTAAATTAAAATAAAATTAAAAAAGAAATTGTTCATAAATTCTACACAAATAAGTTGATTAAAAAAGAGCTGATTCAATTAGTAGAATGTGAGATAGAAAGCGTTGAGCTGAGCTTTAAGCGCCAGAGCAGGGCACAGTAGATGAGGTCTAACTGTCAAATTGGTGTCCTTGTCCTTCCGTTTTGAGTTTATTAATTTATTATCCTTCGAATTTTTTTTCTCTCTCTCTATTGAATGGGTCAAATAAGCCCATAGAGCCCATTCTACAAATCTACTCTTAGGTCTTAACTAGCCCGGCCCAAAAATCGAATTAGAAGTTGGGAAAAAACCAAGCTCTAATTCGGATTCATAACCCCACACGAAAAGTATATAAATACAAAGCCTAAGCCAAAACCCAAAGCGGTATCTCTGAAAGTCTGCGATTATCCATTGCTTGAGGTTGCTGAGAGACGATAAAAAGTTTTGATTCTTAACTTTGATTTCTTGTCTGGGTTTCAATCTGTTGTTGCAGTTATATATGTTTCTTGATTGATTTTTTGTCTTTCTGGCCTTTTCAAAGTTAAACCCTATACAGACTTGTACTTGGATATGTATGGTCCGGAATGTTTATGTTTTACTCTTTGAAAAAGTTTGCAACTTTAGGGAATTGGAGCTTCTATGTGATTCGTGTTCAGCGCACGGTGTATCAAATATTCAAATTTATCCGAAAGTTTATTTTTTCTTAGAAAAAATCCTTGCAAGTTTACAACTTTAACATACAAAACAGTCCAAACTTAAATACTTACATTGAAATTTCTGTAACCTGCGATTGTTTATTGTGTTTGTTGCCGTTCACATTCTATAAGTAGTACATTTTAACTCTTTCTTTCAATTACATCTATTCACAAAGTGGATAAGCTATCAATATATATATGATAGAAATTCTAATCTAAACTAATAATTTGAAGATCTGGTCCCAACCCTCATAGAGGGTAAAGGGATTACCACTAAAGATCCAATTTTTATTAGTAAGGAATTAGCATTTAACCATTTGAGTATATCTAAATACCAATTTGTGGTGAGTGATATAAATTGCAGCTAATTTGGGGAGATAACATTATTTTTTGTGACACAATTGTGTGCGTTTGGCAATGACCAAGCTAGTTTTTTTGCTTATTGCTTATTTCCAATTTTTGTCTCAGTTTTAATTTTAAAAGCTAAGACAAAAAGTGGAAATAAGAAAAAAGCAAAAAGCTGCCAAACACACACAATTATGTTTCTTTGTCTTTTTGTATAGGCTAAATGAACATGTCAATACGATATCATTTTGGACTGTCTTCTCTTGGTGTTGTCTTTTTTTTCTTTTTCTTTTTTTGGGTAAAAAACTTTCATTAAAACTAAACCACAGCACTCAGATCTCCATTTAAAGCATCAATGCATTTGTCTTTTCCTATTAACGAATGCATTTGATTCTCTTTATGCTAGACTATCTCCGATTATCTCGCTTGAGATTTATTTATTTATTTTGTTTACTTGGCTCTCTACATCATGAGGTATGCATTGTCTTGTTTTGATGGCAGTGAACCTCCTATCTTGCCAATCTGATTCTATTTGCAATTTGTGCTTCGGTATTTCCATCATAACCTTTAAACTTACATACATGATTAAGAAGTGATTATTCAGTAATTTAATAATCCAAGACTACAAATAAATGCGTAGTTCCCTCTCACATGAATAGTGGGTCCCACTAATTAAATTTATAGTAAGACCCACCATTCTGTAAGAGGGGGGATTTATGTGTAGTAACTGAATAATTTTTATGACTAAAATAGTTGTTGTTGGGTATCAATGGGTAATCAATCTTGCCAATTCCTTCATTTATATTCTTAATTCTTCTTAATTACAAATAGATATTCAAATCTCACTACAAAAAAATCTGCATATAGAGGCGGTTTTAAAAAGCTCAAAACCGCCTCAATAGACTATCAAACCGCCTCAATAGACATGAATGTTCTATAGAGGCGGTTTTCAAACCGCCTCTAAAAATTTCAAAAGTGCCTTTATATGTACTGCCTCAATAGACATGAATGCTCTATAGAGGCGGTTTTAAAAATCCGCCTCTATAGAAAAACCTATAGAGGCGGTTTTCAAAACCGCCTCTAGAGATCATATGAACCACCTTTATAAGTAATATGGTCTATAGAGGCGGTTTGAAAACCGCCTCTAATAGGTTTAAAAATCGCCCTAGATTTATCTATTGAGGCGGTTATATAACCGCCTCTATAGATAAAATATTTAAAAAAAAAAAATCTATTTTTGAAAGTTGTCTATTGAGGCGGTTTGAAAACCGCCTCTATAGATCTTTTTTTTTTTTTTTTTTTTTTTTTTTTTTTTTGCACTGATTTGATTCTCCTCATACACGATACAAAATTCCAAACTAGAACAGAACAAATATCTATAATACCATCATTATATATATATATAACACAAATAAGGTATTATCTAAAGAGTCTTCAAAACAATGGACAAACTAAGACAATATTACAATATTAAAAGTTTCAAATTGTTTGATAATTTCAGTACAACACTTCACTTGAATATAAATGTTTCAAAAAACTAATTAGTACAACTAATGCCTCAAAACTAGAATTCTACTAAGTTTTCTGATTGATGAGATGCAACAGATGATCTTTGACCAATTGAAGATTGTTGATCCGGAACACCAACATTGCCCTACATACAAATTAAGAGAGTTTATAAGTTCCTATAATAGTAAAAAAGAACAACACAATGAAATTGACCCATCAATTGAAATATGTGTATGTGTATGTGTCTATAAGAGAGGAAGAGAGATATTTACATATGCTCATCATGATAATATATAAAAGCATGCACATTCATAGTACTTTCCTTGCATCATTGCTGATTTACTCAGTACAAATATGGCAGTAATGGCACAAAGCCATAATAAGTTTATCTTCAATGAAAATGTAGAGGATTATACCTTTGTACTAGCGATAAAAGTGAGTGACGAAAATGACAAGCTACATAACATGAAAATGCAAAGGATTTAAATTAACATCAATTTAGGAACTAAATCATGTCTATAGAATAATTTTAACTCAATATAATCAGAGTAAAAAAATTAAACCAGAAAACATTAGAACAAACAAAGGTTACATAGTTCATACTTTTCATTTGGGTTTCAAATAACAAAACCAAGGCATAATAAAATTCACCCAAGTAGTATACATGCCAAACAATACTCACACCAAATTACAACTCAAATCAATGAATCAAATTCAATAATTAATTCCCCAAAGTTCCAGTATTTTCAGCTTAACATTAAGCAGATTTCTGCAGATCAGTCATTTTATAAATTTTATTTGGAACACTTAAAGTTATCAAAGTAACTTGAAATTTAACAAGGATGAACTCATATATATGTACAAGCTACCATAGAAAATTCAGATCAAGATAACATTTCTAGAATTTATTAAAATTCTCGTCATATGGTAAACACGAATCTGTCCTGACAGATTTAGTGTCTCATAAGAAAATTAATAACTCTTTCAATATCAATCCAAATACTATAATTCTTGATTCTAAACTCAAGCCCTATGTGTTAACTTTCATTATATTCATCTTTTGTATCCAGATTCCACATATATAAATTACTACGAATATTTAATCACTACAAACACAGACACTGTCCATTTGACAGATTTGTAGGATTTTCTTATAAATTCTCAAAAGGTATTCAAATAACCATATTTTCAAGTGAGATTTTAAACACTTATACTAGACATATAATAAATCAATCTTCAACAAACCGTTTCCCAAATTACTTTTTACAAAAATCCCAGAATTTCATACAACTTTCTGCTCACAGCAGAAAACAGAAACAGAGCAGCTTCCATGGTCACACATATACTCATGAATCAAGAAGAATATCAAATCCATAAGCAAACCCACACATAAACATAAAAGCCCAGCAACTTCCATTAACAAAAATCAAAGATTAAATCCCCAATATCAAAACCCTAACTAAATTTCATCAATCAAACAATCTCAATCATACCCACTTCTAAACCTTGATTAAAATCATAAGCTCTTACCTTAATTGATCCTCAAAACTAGAATTCTCTCAAGTTTTCTGATTGATGAGATGCAACAGATGATCTTTGGCCAATTGGAGATTGTTGATTCAGAACACCAAAACTGCCCTACATACAAATTAAGAGAGTTTATAAGTTCCTATAATTTTATAATTCCACATGGGTTTGCCTTCAATATCTAAACCACTACATAAAAACATTGACTTGACAACATTTTTTTTATCCTGAACAAAGTCACCAAGTGCCCAAAGAGACAACAGGCAAAACCCAGAAATCAACCTATACTTACACCAAGTTGAAACTTGAATTTCAAACTATTCCCAGATGGGTATTAATAATCCATACCCAGAAAACCAAACAATCCAGAAGAACCCAAAAAAAACAAATCTTAACAATTTTAAAGCAAGTAATCAGGTTTGGTTTCACCTAATTACTCATTACTAGCAGCATATAAGTTGAAGTAGAATGCCAATCCCACTTCCATAACCAAACAATTAATGTATAACTTAAAAACATTTCTATAACTCATTAAAAATTAATACCTGTGGAAAATGTTGTGCGTTTTGTTGAAGAAATTGTGCCATATTTGCCACTTGTGCCTTTAAAGAATCCAATTCATTCTTCATTTCTTGGTACTTTGGGTCTTCTTCCACCGATCGTATTCGAAGTCCCGTAATTTTTGTCTTGGTATTTCGACCAGATGGGGTTGGTCCAAATCCCAATCCACGGACACGACCGGAGTGCTCTGAACCCTTCACCTGACTATAAACATCATTTGGTGCCCATGCAATACTTCCAGAACTAGAGGTGCAATCCAATTGAGTTGAAGGGTCACTCATCAGCTCATTCATTGTTTGCTAATATTCATAATTTAACAGAAGAATATATTAGAGACTAGCAATTTGTTAATAGATTTGAGATGATACATGTAAAGTCTAGATGATACTTACAATATTTTTAGCCGCATTATCATTGACTGGAGTCCCATCTTTATGGGTATAGAATTTCTCATATAGCTCTGCACGCTCTATTGGAACGTTAACCCCACGTTCCTCTTTCTACATTATGATCATTAGGTTCATTTAATGAGCAATATCAGTTCATGTAATACCATAAACAATCTAAATCATTTACAATTTAATATTGTGAGTTATTACCATTTCTTCAACATGCGAAGCATAGCTTTTGGAACCAGCAGTATGTGTTTCTTTCTGAAAGCTACATGATTTCTTGTTTTTGTCACTTAAGTCCTACGTTCACCAATAAGTAACCAATGGTGAGCAAAAAAAATACTTTGTCATCTTGCAGTTTTAAGGCATACCATATGAGTAAAGAAACACCTATTAATATATACCTGGCCATCTTTTGAATACCAATAAGTAACCAAGGTTGCAAAATCAACCTTATCTACTACGATTGAATACAGTTTCAACAGACTCCAAATATCGTGAACAAAATGTTAAGCATTCTTCCGATATGTACCCTTCTGCAATAGGGCCTTCTGGATAAGCTCTATTACGCACATAAGACTTAAGTCGTGATAGGTACCTAATCCAAAAAAGAAGATCAACCATGGAACATTGAATTCGAACAAAAAAAAGAGACCAAAGTTACCAATAAATTTGTCTTACATAAGTATTGATTGTTCTCTCTATGGGATACATCCAACGATATTGAACATGGGCCGCCAATCTTGGCTTCGTTAGCCAAATGCATGACTAAATGTACCATAACTGTAAAAAAAGAGGGAGGAAATATCTTTTCCAATTCGCATAACGTTACTGCAATCCTTTTCTCAAGACCCTCGAGTTCTTTCACATTCAAATAAGTAGGATTTTGTTACGTAATAAGCTCCTTCAAAGGTTCTCTCAAGTTATATACCTGGGAATAGGGAATCAAAGTTCCCATATTACCAGGTCTCTCTATAGTTTATTTTGTCTTCATATGTCCGTGTCTTCAAACTTTAAATTAAGATTTGGATAACATATAGATGACTTTTGCTCCATGTCACTCTCAAATGCTTAAAGACAAATTTGGATGGTTGTATTCATCTTATGGAGGACTTGTACTATAGTCTATATTATATATCTAGAGATATATGAAACTGAGATGCATGCATTTCGAGATTGAATGTTAGCTGCTCTAAAGTCATTTACTAATAATACCACGGAATGAGTTTTTGAAAGTCACCATTGGTGGTATCTTGGTCATTGGCAACGTTTCAAACTTTCTATTTATTTCTTTTTTTGTGTGTGGGCCAGCCCTATGAGCTGAGCTCAAATATTGTAAAATTGTCTAGTAGAGAGCTAGACCTTCATGATGATCTCTATACCTTAGACCTGTAATAATGTAACTGTGGACATCAGACGAAAATTCAAAGCAGGTACTGTATGAAGTGACTAGAGGGACAGATGTCCTACTTGTCAAATCTATCTTTACTTTTTTTTTTGATAAACAAATCTATCTTTACTTGTTTAGTCTTTAGTCTTTACCATTCACCAAAGTCTTTAATTAAATTGCAAACTGACTACTGTGTCTGTGAGTTTGAAGAGGTCCACTTTTGAGCGAGAAATATAGCATCCAAAGTCTCTTCAAATCTATAATCCTATTATATCCTTTGCTTGTTAATTTCATTTCTAGCTTTCTCTGTATTTTTATGGTTTTTTCTGTGGACTTGATCCCGTAGGAGCTGAAGACCCATCCACCGATAAAGAGTAAAGACCCTTTTTGCGTCTAATTCAGAGGACCAACAACATGTGGTAATTTCTCAAGGATGGGACCCAATCCCATTACTATATATCCTTTTCCTGGTAATCATCTACTCCTCTTTAGATTTTTTCTATAGACAGAAAAATTTGAAGAACTCCAATCCCATTGCATTCAACTATTTTTGTTTTCTTCTTGTATCTTCGTTGAGATATTAACTTTTTTTTTAGGCTGTAAGTTGTGACTGTAAAAATCTAAAGCAAAGAGATTTTAGGCTCACATACACACTCACCCTATTGGTCATTTGCTCATCCACTGGATTCAACTCACTAGTACTGAATTTCACCATTGGAAACGGCTATTCCTCTTTCTGCACAACTTTCGATACCAATTTTAAAAAGACTATCTCTCACTCTGCTCAAGATATAATGCAAAACAAATAAAAAAGTACTACAAATCTTTCTCTCTCTCTTCGTGCTTCAACTTCAAATATTAATTATTAGTTTTAACTAATTATCAAATAAAAAATAATTCTAAACTTAAATTCATTGCATTCAGAAATTAAAATGCTACTGTAAGTTATCATATCATATCAAAGGCCTACAAAATGTACTGGTAAAGGTACTGTGGGTTATAGGCGTCTAAAACAACAAGTCTAGTTCCTTAGTTGGCCATTTATGTTCAGTGGGTACAAACACACAAAATAAAAAAAAAATTAGTTTCTTTATTCGTATTCATATCTCTTTCCTTTTTTATTTTTTGAGTTATCACTCTAACCCATAAGACCCATTCAAAAAAGCTTTCCAAGCTTTCCGACTTTCACCTTTCAGGATCACTTTCCACAGTTTTACTTGTAGAAGCATCTGAGTTCTTAAAGTCATATTTCTTTTTCTTTCCTTCAAGTTTATACACTACTAACTACACAGATAATCACATAATCCAGAAATTTTCTACTTGACCAAATCAGAAAATGAAACAAATAAAATTGGAGACAAAGAGAGAGAATACCTTGGAGGGATCGATGAAACCCTATCTCTGCCGATCAAAGCAACAGTTGCGGAAGTCGATGCTGACGTGGCATTGAAGCTTTACGCTGAAGATAGAAAGAGAGAGAAATGGGAAACAGCGAATCGGCGAACCTGAAGAGAAGAGAGAGAAATTAGTACCTGAAGAGAATAGAGAGAGAAAGAGGAGAGCTCGAGCGGTGCCGAAAGTGGAGAGCTCGAGCGGCGGCACAGGCAGTGGCGATGGTGGAGCACCGGGGAAAGAAGAGTGAAAGAGGCAAATGAGAAAGGTAAATTTTATGAGAATGAGAAATGATAAAGGCAGTTCAAATATAATTTAGGGATTCATTGAATTTTATAAAAATAAGGGCATATCTATTGAGGCGGTTTAATTAAACCGCCTTTATCTAATAATACAATTGAGGTGGTTTAATAAAACCGCCTCTACAGATTAAAAAGTACAAGGGCGGTCAATAAAACCACCTCAATAGATGTCTGTAGAGGCGTTTTACTAAACCGCCTCTAGAAAAACCGCCCCAACAAGTCACATTTTTTGTAGTGTCTAGTCTTAAATTCTACAATGTAATACAATAGTAGTTTTTTTTTTATTTTTTTCATTTAATTAGCCTCTGGACTGTACTGCCTTGCTTGGCCCAGAGGGTTTATAATGGGTTTTGTTAGCTTATACTATGGCCTCATTAGTGCATGTGACTTTAAGAGTCTTGTGACCCCCAACTTTATTTGTGTGAAAATGGTGTCCTTGGAACAAATTTTTAATGTTAAACTAAAAGTTGACACGTGTCATGATCTCAACAGTCCAGTGCATTGGAGCACTGGACCCAAGCTGCACCCCTGCAAATCGTCTAGAGAAAATTTAACTTCAAGGTAATAAATCGGTCATACATAAAATTGGATTCAATTCTCGTGATTCTGTCATTCATGCGTGGTGCCAAGTTTTCCATGCCCAAATTGCACACTTGCAATTTATTCAACCAATCCTGACTCCCAACCATCTTAAGATTGGTTTAATTTCTAGTCTTCACTCATTATACCACTATGGTATAACCTTTTTGTGTTAATTCTACCATGATGATACTAATTTATATTTACTTTTTTAAAAATTGAATAAAAGAAACATATAATTATTAATTTATATCATGTCTTATCATTTCTTCCATTTCTCATTTTAATTTTTAGAACGTCTAAGTAAAGGGGAAAGACAATCATTCCCTTCCCCTCCTTCTCCTCTTCTTTTCCTCCAAACACAACATTAGAACATTTGGCTAATCTTTCTTACGTCTACACCAGGGGTGGAGGGAAAGGGGGTTAGGGGGAGCCATGGCTTTTACAATTTTACCCCTCCCTCTTGCATTTTTTTTTTTATAAAAAATATTAATTTAGGTATAAAATTTAATTAATGCCCCCTTGGATTTTTATTTTTGTTTGTTAAATTGTATTACATTTATGTAAATGATTGATACATCATTTTTTTTTTCTTATATTACTCTTATACAATATGTAACTCATTAGATCAAAGTATATCTAAAGCATAATTTCTTAAAAATAAATAAGTTTATATAAATGATTAATGCATTATTATTTTTCTTAATACACTTATTTCATACATAATTCATTAAATAAACATATTTAAAATGTATGTTCCTATAAATAGATTTTTAAATCTCTTTAATAGAAGTTTTCTTTTTATTTTTTTTAAATACGAATTTAGTTAAGAATTAGCAATTTACATTAAAAATATTGACACTAGTTTTGTTGTTGTGGAATCTAATCTATATATAAATTAAAGCAGAAGACATTGTCATATCTCTGCCATGTGGCATGTATGGCAATGTCTTCTGCTCAACACGTGTTATATCTATAGATATATGTCATCAATTTATTTGTACATGTCAAATCTTTGCCAACTAGAGTTTCACATGTGTCACTAATAAATGAGTCTTATAATTCCTAAATAATCATGGTCTTAAATATTCACTTTTTACACATTAAAAATACCCCATTAATTTTTTATCTTTTTCTTTTTACGTTTTTTATCTAAAAAGATTACATCACATTTATTTCAAATTTTAAAAAATAAATGGCTTTAAATGTGCACTATTCAAATGAAGAAATTACACTTAAAAAAGGAAAGAAAAAAAAATGCCGTGTATTAGTGTATAGAAGGTAAAAAAAAGTTTTTTTTTTTTCCTTATATTAATGTTCACAGATTGCCTCCAAAACGACGTCGTTTTGGAGGTTCCAACGTTAGAAAAAAAAAATTTAGGTTATTACATTCTTTTACTTTCTTTGTTAAACTCTTAGCCTCCTCTCTAGAAAATAAAAAACTCTTCTTCTTCCCCCCTCTCTCTCTCCCGAGAAATTATTCATTTTGATACGTTTCATTTGCTACCTTAAAGTCTTCATCTGCTCTCTCCTCTCACCTTTCATTGACAATTTCGCTGGTAGCAGCCTAAGGTGAGTTTTTTTCCTCTCTCTTTTTGTTTTCAATGAATTTCTTTTTTTTTTTTTTAATTCCTTTTGGATTATAGCCATGAGTACTAGAAATCTTCTCTACATTCAACCTACAGGACTCTAATTCCAAGGTAATTTTTTTCTTTAATTTATTTTCCTCAAACTAATTTCTATTTGGTTCCTTAGAACATTTAGGTAAATAGAAGAGATAGGGTTGGTTGTGACTCTCTCTCTCTTCTCACCATTCAACGGCGAATTTCGCCGGAGCAACCCTAGGGTGAGTTTTTTCCTCTCTTTTTGTCTGATTTTTTTCCCCTTTTTCAGTACTATGATTATTGGTTAATGATTGCGACTAGGCAAGTACGAGCTGGGAAGGACTCTAGGTGAAAGAACATTGAGACTGTTCAATCTTTTGCTGTTAAGATTCTCGAGAATAACAAAATCATCCACCTCAACATCACCGATCAGGTTCTTCATTTCTTCATCCATGGAATAATGGGTCTTCTTCAAAATTAAAATTTTTATACCATATTCTCTCTATTCTCTTCATTTAGTGCCCTCAATGGTCAATTCAAAACGACGTCGTTTTTGGATTAGATTCAGCACCATTTTTCCAGTAGGTAGAACATATTCAAGAAAGAAGTGAAGCAACAGCATATATAAAAATCCAATATGGATGAGCTTCTCTTGAAGGTAAATTGGGGTTTTTGTTTGTGGGTTGTTTGGTTGGTGGGAAAATGTGGGAAAAGGAAAGAAATTGATTATTTGGTTTTTTTTTATTTTTTTTATTCAAGGATTTGGCTAAAAGGGTTTTTGAATATTCATGTTGAGTTTTAATTTTTGTTATTTGAATCTTAAAATTTGCAGGTGGTATTGACCGCCACACATTTGGCAATTGTGATGGAATATGCGGCCGGTGGAGATTCAGTGAAGATGAGGTTATTACTTTCTCTATTTTTTTTTTACCTTTATAATCTGTATTGGTTCTGATGTTTTGATGTATCAGCTATTCTGCATTCAGTTGTACCCCAGCCAGGTCCTTGCCAGTGGTCAGAGAATGTTAGGTGATGGCGTGATGCCATGAGGTTCTCAATGCCAGGTCCTTACCCCGATGAATTTCTTAGTCGTTCTGTTCTGTTGTGAATTAATTCTTATGATTTTGTTGTTTGTGGGATTTGCAGATTAATTCTTATAGTTTTGTTGTTTGACTTAAAAATACTTAATTGCACGTGGATTCGTTGTTAGATAGATGTATTGTTGTTTGTGTTGATTGATTACTTTTTGAATGCAACTGTTTGGATTTTTATGAACTTGGATGATTTTGTTACCAGATTTCCTGTTGTTTCAATGACTGATTACATTCACAAAATGGGTTGCTGATATATTTGTCATCCTATTTTCATAGACATCTATCTCAATACATTCATAGAAATTCTCAAGGGAGCAACAATATAAAAGAGATGTTGAAAAAAAAATGAAAAACCTAAGTCTCTAATGGGTTGCTTCTTCTCCCATTTTTTTTTTTATTTTTTTTTATGAATAATAAAAGTTTCAATAAAAGGAGTATACTGGAGGTATACAAAAAAATTACAAGGTTAAGGAGCTCTCAAAGAACAGAGCTCTAAAAAATGAAACAAATAGGAACAAGAATGAGAGCCCCACCCATCAACCCAATCAAATAAAGAACGTAAAAATAATAACGTTGCTTCTTCTCCTTTTTACTTAGCATCAAATTTAAATGGTCATGTGTGCATTTGAAGCTTCTCCTTTCCAGAAGATATTCATAGCTCCTTGGAGTTGAGGAGTATATTGTTGATTGGCTACATGAATTTGGTTTCAACATCATTATACATATAACAAGGATGTTCTTTAAATATTGTGTTACTCCTTATTTTATAGCTTCCAAGTTGCATAGTCATGGGCCTTTTTGGTAATACGATTCCTAAATTTGCAGGTATTGTTCCCAAGTACACTGGAAGCCACTGCCTTATACACGTCTCAATTAATATCTCTCACTGTTAGAGGAAGTTATTGACTTTTACATTTTTTTTCTTTGCATGAAACTTTCGAGCTCCTTTGCACTGGTAACCATATGGTCGCCTCTTATATCTTTAATCACATGAAAGCTACCTCTATATTTTCGACTGCTTGCTCCTTTTGCTGTGTCTTTTTATGATCCTATAGGAGTTTACTTCCATGGCCAGTAGGCTTCTATGTCGTTTGTTTCTAATTTAATGAGTTCTCTCATATCAGGGAGGAAGGAATTGGGAAGAGTGGGAAGCCTCTTCACTACTAAGGGAGCACATTCCATAGAATTATTCCCAGTTTTATGATCCAAGGCAGTGATTTTACTCTTGGTGATGGTTAAGGTGGAGAATCAATCTATGGTGTGAAGTTTGCCGATGAGAACTTTAAACTAAAAGCAAACTGGGCCAGGCAAGTTAAAGTCCTCCTTACCAAAATATTTTCTTCCTTGCGAAATTTCTTCCTAAATTTTATAGTATTTGGTTCTTAAATATACTGAAAGTGTAAGTTGTAAAAGAAGTGTTAACCCATCTGGAATTTTTACTAACCTGAAATTTGGTAGTATGGTCATCTGAACTTTGTATCAAATTCATAAGATACCAATCAGCCACATGAATTTCCTCCAAGGGCTTAGCACATTGCACATAGAGTGTTTAGTGCACATTTCTGATAACTTGGAATTTTTCTTACATTCCTGCTTTTGGTTTCCTTTAAAGGTTGGAGGGATACCAATGTTGTCTTTGGCAAGGTGCTTTATGGGATGGATGTTGTCTACAAGATTGAAGCTGAAGGAAAGACAGTGGTGTACAAAATTTACTATTTGAATTCCCTGCTAATTGTTAAGATGATGCTCAATGCTCTTTCTTTCTGAGTGCAATGTAAGAAATATAGGCATACGTTGCAAATTACCATTATATTTTAATTTTAAAGAAATTATGATTCACATTTTTCTCTGTATTTTTTGTATTAGCCTTCTTTAGTGAGCTACCCTCCTATCTTTTCATTGCAAGTTAAATATTTTTTTGGGGAAATTATGTAAAAAGAACAAGAATTTATACCATATTCACATTAAGTCTTATTTTATTTTATGAAATCGTTTCAATGTGAAGCCTATGTTTATCTTTGTTATTTCATCTTTATTATTTTGGGTAGTAATGGAGAATGCAGTGTTGCAGAGACACAATTTACCACGCAGCCTCGAATTTGGGTTTAACCTGTCAAAAACAGCTTGCATCACTACCAAAGCCTCCAACTCCTTGATGTGTGCAACAATATTTGGTCATATGAATTATATTTTCTAAACACTATCTCCTGCACGAAGTTTAAATGGTAGATTATCCTGTACATAAGCAAATTAGACTGCCATATTAATGGTTCAAACAAAGGTTGTGTATAATTATAAATATCTTTTGAATGGTACTCTATTTTAGTTTTAAATTTATTATGATTGATAAATTCTTTATTTATTTAAAATGACATGTTGCAAAATTTATACAATTACATATCCTGTTTCTAATTTTTTTTTTGGCTAAACTATACTCATGTTTTCCTACCTACAACATCTCAAACAACAAAAAGAAGAAGAAAAAAAAAAGGTCAACAGAATTTTATTTATTTATTTTATAAGTGGGAAATGAGAATTCAAATCCTGAATATCTTCGTTAAAAACACTAATGCTTTTGATAGATCATATTTTCAATAGCTTTTCCGTGCATTGCACGGGTTTGCGACTAGTAATATAAATATAATAGATTATTTTTTGGAATTTTTTTTGATATATTTATCTTGGCTGCATGAAAAAAATTTCTTGCTCTGGTCTACACCGAATAATTATAGGAAGAATTCTTGCAAATGAAATTCTTGCAAATGATCCCAAAGTTGGACTAGGAAGTCTAGCTCGCAACTGTTGCTTATCTAAAGTTTCCTACGTTTACATTCGAATTCTGTCAAGAAATATGATCATTTTATTTATGAAGTTGACCGGGTCAACGTCCATTATACGCTTTGAGTAATGAGCATCTAATTGAATATTTACCCGTGGTCAAATTATTCCGTTGCAATTTTGAGTGGGTTGGGTCCGAACATCACTTTCTTCTTGTAATGAGCATCTAATTGAAAATTTACCCCAAATTATTCTTGCAATTTTCAGTTATGGGTTTGCTTTGAGGGTCCAAACATCACTTATATGCGTATATTCAACAATCTTCCCCTCACATGCAAGTCATTATCTCTCTAAGGGCTTCAAGACTACTTTTTTTTTTCTTTTTTTTTTTTTTGTGCCATGAACAAGTCCTATTAGCTTATTAGCTTCTTTTACATTTAACACACATCTTCCAAAGGCTCTTGAACACCATCCATGTGAACCGTGTGTTAGCACCATACCCTTATCAATGGGAATCACATACGTCCACATTCATGAGAACCTCACACTGTGTCATTCTTCTTTGATTTAGCACCATTGGCAATACTACTTAAAAATCCTAGATTGACCCCAACGTTCTAATTAATAGATTAATTGTTGCTTATGCCTGGTGATAACAATTATAAAAACAGCACAACCACAATAATAATCACCACAATCCAAAGCAATAAAAAATAAAGAACACACGGATTTTGGTGACGAACTAGAAAACTTTTGAAGAACTCCAAGGGTAACTAACCATGTAAGAAATTTTCACTATAGAAGAAACAATTACAATCATTCTATGCTCACAAAACCTTTGTAGACTAGAAATAAATTTTAACCTCAGCAAGTGACTCGTTGGCCTTTCACCACAATGGTTCTACTACTCTAGAATTCTTTCGTAGAACTTCCTCAAAGAACGAACTCGTTCGCATCAAACCAACTTTGATGCTCCAAAGAACCCTTTGAAAGATTTCTACTAAACATGTTGAAGCATGAAAGCTATTTGTGGTTTGAGGAAAACTTAATGAGAGAAACTCACTAACGGAAACTCAAGGGAGAGGTTTTCTGATAGTTTAGGCTAAAGGAAATTAAGGCTCTCTCAATGGTCTTAGTACAATTGCCTCTCTCACCTTAAAATTCGTGCGTGGAGGGGTATTATATATAGTTTATGATTTAGGTAGACATATGTTCAAGAGGGGTTAGGATTTCAAATTCCATACACTCGCTCAAGCGAGGGTCGAGCAAACTTTCTATTTGACTTAAATGATCACTTGAGTGAGTCTTCATGAACTCGTTTACTTCAAATAGTAACATTACTTGATAATTAACCTAACTAGTCGTAAACCCGCGCGATGCGCGGAAAACTCCCAATGACATGTAATGTTTTCAAACTGAACTACAAACATAACTATGGCCTTATACAATTTTATTCACAATAACATACAACTTAAAGCTCCTAGGTGAATACAACAACAAAAAATAAACAAAGAAACCAAAGGGAAAAGAACGCACATTTGAAACTCAAACAACAATAGAACTATAGGGATCACCGAGAGACTAAAAAAAATCCCAACACAGGATTTAAATAGGAAATTGGGGATGCAATTAATTGGGGAAATGAAGAGTTCAGGGAGTTCAAGAGGTGAGAGGGAGAGAGAGGTAGATGAAAAGGTGAGGTAGTTAATTGAGGAGATGAAGAGGTTAGGGAGTTCAAAAAGTGAGAGGGAAAGAGAGGTAGAGGAACAACCATGAGAGAGAGATTTTTTATTTTTTTTTTTAATAAAAGTGTGAGAGAGAACTAAATAGAGGGAAGGAAAGGTGAAAGTATGTGGGAGCAACAAATCTGATGTGGCGGTATTTGGAAAAGCCTAAAAATTTTCTCTCAGCTTCAGCTTTTAGTTTATATATTATAGATATAGATTACTTACAATATATACAACCCTCATTAACGCATGTTTTGACACAAGGATTTGCCAATTGAAATCTAGTTAATTAATGATAGGGGAAAGATGAACTGGAAAAATAAATATCCAAAATGACGTCAAACTAAGCCAAAAGTAATTCAGTGGTATTGACTAGCCTTTTTTTTTTTTTAATATATATATTATATTATATTATTCTGTGTTCCAATGACCATATGCATGGAACAATTATGAGAGGACCATGAAGACTAAATAAAAATCTTCTAAATCTCACTGTGTTTCACTTTATACTCCACTAATTATAACTTGTCACCTATTCTTTTTAGTTACCTGTCCATATTAATGTTGCACCCAAGTCTTTAAACACCGAAAACTTCAACCATCCTGATTCAATTAGATGGACTTTGCTTCGAAGAATAGTAAGTCGGTCCAGGTGCATTTAATCGGGATCATCCTCTCGATTGAAAATTGGTTATGTAGGTCCCCTTTTCTGTTTTTCTTTTTCCTTCCCCTTTCCTGAGTTTGAAGTTTGTACCAACTTAAATTAACGGTCTATAAATATCTTAAACATAATCAGACGTTTCCTGACATGTTTGAATTGATGATTATGAGAATGTATGATGCAGGGACAAATTTTCACCCACGGCATATAGACTCAATAGATTAAATTAACTCTTATTATGTCCAAAGTCTTATGATTGAGTCCTATAAAAAAAAAGTCTTAAGATGTGTGATGCAGAAAAATTACCTAAAATGTAACATTGTTGGGGAGAATCTGAAATTGAATTCCTAAACAAACAACTAAAAGAAAAAAGTTTCGGTTTTACATTATAATATAGATTGTTGGGGAGAATCTAAATTGAATTCCTAAACAAGAACAGACTCTAAGCTCTAAAAGCAAATTAACCAATATGCAAGGCACCATGTGTACTAGTACTTCTCCAACAATCATCTTAATAATCTTTTGGGAAAATTACATTTTAAGGTTTAATTTGTTACTTTTGAAATTATGGGGTTTAATTTGTTACTTTTTTAAACTTCGGGGTTTAATTTATTACTTTTGAAACTATAGGGTTTAATTTGTTACATCCCTAAACTATAGGATTTAAAATGTAATTTTCGCTAATCTTTTCTAAAACCACTATACGATGTGACTTTGTGCAATAGTACTTCCAAATTCCAATCGCTTTAATGCTTTTTTTTTTTGTAACTTAGAAGGTACTTGGGCTCTTTATGTACAAAACTAGTCCTTAAACATGTGTTTTCTTCTATTCTGCTAAGCTTGTATCAGGTATCTCCAAAACAAATATCTGAGGAATTCAATCAAAGGATTAATAATAACATAGGATTCGACTGCAACGCTTTTGGGTTAGTCATCATTAATCAAATAGCTATTCGCTACGATGTCAAGAGGGCACAATTACAAACACTTTTGACTTTACATGGTAGTAGGACAAAGTAGAAAGGAGACAAACGCCTAAATGAGAAAAATTATTCTTGAGTTGATGGGGTCACACGCTCAGACTTATTGGGTATCTAATTGATTTCCAATTGAATATTACATCCCCAAATTATTCTTGCAATTTGGAGTGGGTCCGAACATCACTTTCTTGCCTCTAACTTTCTTCTTTCCTTCGCTAAAAATTTGCTTCTTCTTTAGGTGCTAAACAGCCAAACACACAGATCCCAAAATCTAATTACCCAGCATTTTAGTTGAACAACGCTTCTTCAACCACATTGCATGTGGTTTTCACACCTGAATTCAGCTTTTTGCATGTACACTTTTATTCTTCTCTGGTGCTTTGGCCTGTTTGTCACCTCTGTAGTTGGCGGGAATAATGAGACAGACCGGTTGGCGCTACTTGCATTCAAAGCCAAGATAAGTGATGACCCTCTCCGGGTTACGAGCTCTTGGAATGACAGCATCCACTTTTGCCAATGGCAAGGTGTTACTTGTGGTCGCCGACATCAGAGGGTCATTGTGTTGGAAAACTTAAATTTCTAGCTTTCTAGCCTCTAAGAGCTATAAATCGTCTAGAGAAAAGTTAAATTCAGGGTAATAAATCAGTCATACATAAAATTGGATTCAATTCTCGTGATTCCATCATTCACGCGTGGTGCCAAGTTTTCCATGCCCAAATTGCACACTTGCAATTTATTCAACCAATCCTGACTCCCAACCATCTTAAGATTGGATTAATTTCTAGTCTTCGCTCATTATATCACTATGGTATAACCTTTTTGTGCTAATTCTACCATGATGATGCTAATTTATATTTACTTTAAAAAAAAATGGAATAAAAGAGAGGTATAATTATTAATTTATACGATGTCTTATCATTTCTTCCATTTCTCATTTTAATTTTTAGAACATCTAAATAAAGGGGAAAGACAATCATTCCCTTCTCCTCTTCTCTTCTTCCAAACTTTCAAACACAACATTAGAACATTTGGCTAATCTTTCTTACGTCTACACCAGGGGTGGAGGGAGAGGGGGGTTCCCCCTGGCTTTTACAATTTTACCCCTCCCTCTTGCATTTTTTGTTAGAATTATGTGGCCCAACATACTATTTTATGATGCATCTATATATTATCAATAAATAATTCACAATTTCTTGTGATATTATATACAATATTTTGTGGTGTAAAATATTAGTATATTGATATAGTTCTACTTAATTTGGTAGACTTGGTTATAAATGAGCTCATTGTAGTCCTTGACTTGACCATATCCATCAGTGATAGCTCAGACTATGAAAGACAGAAAGGACTAGTCTTTTGATGGTCAGTGCATAACAATCTCGGCAGTCCTTCCATAATGAGATTTATGCACGTTGAGCGTTGGCCAAAATAATATTACTGTGTCATTGTCAGTAACTTGACAATAACAAGAAAAGTGTATGCATACCTACAATCTGCCAATCTTTAATAATGAAAAAAATCATTTTTTTTTATTCACTAATTTATATTTAATTTTACAAATGTAAAAGGCAGATTTGTAAACTTTGGTATTGTCAAGGCTTATCTGGATATGAACGGTAGATGTAACATGCATGCATTGGTATGAAGTTACATGAACTAATGACTCATTAATTGTTTTGTTAATTAATGAATGTAACATATCTTATGTTACATGTAATAGTCATTATGTTTAGAGAGGATTTTATGGCTGGTCATGTCCTTTCTAGAAATTATAAATATATGTCAAGGCCACACATGCAAAAGGGTGTGAGAAGAGAAAAACTCTTATTAATCCTGACCAGCTGGGGAGAGCATCCTGATTGCTTGTGAGGTTCTTGAGCATTATAAACATGTAAGATATTTCTAACATTTAATCCAAAATTTATTAATTAAAATTATAGTTTATGTGTTATTACATTTGTTCATATTATAATTGTTAATTCGTAAATACTTGATATTTATTTCTCTTGAATTATTAGTATAATTACTACATTTTTTTCTATAAAAAATATTAATTTAGGTAGAAAAATTAATTAATGCCCTCCTTAGATTTTTATTTTTGTTTGTTAAATTGTATTACATTTATATAAATGATTGATACATCATTTTTTTTTTCTTTATATTACTCTTATACAATATGTAACTCATTAGATCAAAGTATATCGATCTAAAGCATATTTTCTTAAAAATAAATAAGTTTATATAAATGATTAATGCATTATTATTTTTCCTTAATACACTTATTTCATACATAATTCATTAAATAAATACATATTTAAAATGTATGTTCCTATAAATAGATTTTTAAATCTCTTTAATAGATGCTTTCTTTATTATTATTATTATTTTTTTTTAAATTACGAATTTAGTTAAGAATTAGCAATTTACCGATTCCAAAAATATTGATACTAGTTGTTGTTGTTGTGGAGAATAATATAAATATGATAGATTAATTTTATTTTTTAGGATATTTATCTTGGCTCTCATGGAAAAAATTTCTTGCACTGGTCTACACACCGAATAATTATAGGAAGAATTCTTGTAAATGATCCCAAAGTGTTGGACTAGGAAGTCTAGCTCGCAACTGTTGCTTATTTAAAGTTTCCTACGTTTACATTCGAATTCGGTCAAGAAACATGATCATTTTATTTATGAAGTTGACGGGGTCAACGTCCATTATCCGCTTTGAGTAATGAGCATCTAATTGAATATTACCCCCAAATTAAACTCGCAATTTTGGAGTGGGTCCGAACTCCGAACATCACTTTCCTGCACTAATTTTCTTCTTTCCCTTGCTATAAATTTGCTTCTTCTTTAGTGCTAAACAGCCAAACACACATATACCAAAATCTAATTGCCCAGCATTTTAGTTAAACAAAGCTTCTTCAACCACATTCATGGGGCTTTCACACCTGCGTTCATCACCTCCACCATCGTCATCTTTTTGTATGCATGTTTTTATTCTTCTCTGGTGCCTTGGCCTGTTTGTCACCTCTGTGATAGGCAGCAATAATGAGACGGATCGGTTGGCGTTGCTTGAGTTCAAATCCATGATAACTCAAGACCCTTTTGGGGCTATGAGCTCTTGGAATACTAGCATCCACTTCTGTCAATGGCAAGGGGTTAGTTGTGGACGCCGACATCAGAGGGTCACTGTATTGAACCTGCAATCTCAAAAACTGGTAGGCTCTATATCACCACATGTTGGAAATTTAAGTTTTTTGAGAGAGTTGATACTCCTAAACAACACCTTTCATAATGAAATCCCTCCAGAAATTGGCCATTTGCACAGATTGCAAGTCTTACAATTGAACAATAACACAATAAGGGGGAAAATTCCTAGCAATTTATCTGGTTGTAATAACCTAATATTTTCCTCCGTGTTGGTTATAACCAACTTGTAGGAGAAATTCCTACTACGCTTAGCTCCTTGACAAAGCTCCGAATCTTTTCTATTCATTTCAATAATCTTACAGGAAGTGTCCCGCCTTCTTTCGGGAACTTAACATCTTCTAGAAAGGCTTTTCTGCAGCTTATAATAATTTGGGGGGTAGTATCCCTGAATTCTTTTGGCAAACTCACAAAACTTGCATATCTTTGGTGTGCAACTCAAATAGGCTTTCTGGAACAATTCCTCGCTCAATCTTCAATATCTCTTCTTTAATGACTTGATGCTGGGAAGTGGAAACCAAATCCAAGGGTCTCTTCCGTCGGACATTGGTATCACTCTACCAAATATCCAGAACATACTTACCCTTAGTGACAACCAATTTACAGGATCTATCCCTGTTTCAATATCTAATGCCTCAAATCTAAATACATTTGAATTGGGTCCTAATCAATTTTAATTGGAAAAGTTCCTTCTTTGGAGAAGCTAAATCAGATTGAAATTTTTTCCATTTTCCGAAACCATCTTGGAAATGGAGGAACAAATGACTTGAGTTTTCTCTGTTCTTTGACAAATGCCACCGATCTAATGAGATTTTGGATATAAATGGCAACAACTTTGGGGGGGAATTGCCTAAATGCATTGGCAACTCTCTCAACTACTCTAGCCTAGCCTATTTTCTATCTAGATAATAATAAAATATCTGGAAACATTCCTGCTGAGATAGGAAATCTGATCAACTTGGAGGACCTTTCAAATGTGGAACAATACATTATCAGGTAATATTCCTTTTGAGATTGGAATGCTTTATAAGTTACAATATTTGGATTTATCTCAAAACAAGTTCTCTGAGAACATTCCATCCTCCCTTGGAAATTTAACAGCTTTGATAGAGTTGTACATTTAGAAGAGAATCATCTTCAAGGCAACATCCCTTTAAGTCTAGGTCAGTGCCAAAATTTGATAAGATTGTATCTTGGCAATAACAATCTTAGTGGTATCATATCCTCACAAGTTATCAATCTCTCTTTCTCACTAATTGCTCTAGACTTGTCTGCCAACCAAATCACGGGTGTCCTTCCCATAGAATTAGGAAAATTCCAAAATCTAGAGTTATTTGGATGTTTCTAAAAACATGTTGTCCGGTAAAATCCCAACAAGTCTTGGAAGCTGTGTAAAGCTAGAATTTCTATCCATGCAAAGAAACTTCTTCCAAGGGGTCATTCCTTCATCTTTGGAATCATTAAGAGGTCTTAGATATTTAGATCTTTCCAACAATAATCTTTCTGGTGAGATTCCAAAATTCTTGGAGCTCTTTGACTTGCAATTACTGAATCTATCTTACAACCATTTTGAGGGTGAGGTTCCAACAAATGGAGTTTTCAAGAATACGAGTGCAACTTCAGTTAACGGGAAATGGTGAGCTCTGTGGTGGGCATACCTAAGTTTACAACTTCCTATAATGCAAACACAAAGAATCAAAGAAGAGGAAGTTGACACTTACCATGAAGTTAATAATCTCTATACTTTCTGGGCTTCTTGGAGTAACTTTGATTTTATCGCTTCTACTTCTTTTAAGAAAGAAACGGAAGAAAAATGCCTCAGGTGATTCAGTAAAATTCCTTTTGAATGTATCTTACCAAAGTCTCTTAAATGCTACCAATGGATTCTCTTCTACTAATCTAATTGGTGTGGGTAGTTTTGGGTCCGTATATAAAGGAATTCTTGATCATGGTACTATACATACAGTTGCTGTTAAGGTGCTTAACCTTTTGCGACGTGGAGCTTCCAAAAGTTTCATGGCCGAGTGTGAGGCTCTAAGAAACATCAGACATCGAAATCTTGTAAAGGTGTTGACTGCATGTTCGAGTATTGATTATCAAGGTCATGATTTTAAAGCTTTGGTATATGAGTTCTTAGGAAATGGAAACCTAGATGAGTGGTTACATCCAACTCCAAGAACAAATGAGGCACTTGAGGAACCAAAGAAGTTGAGTCTTCTTCAAAGACTTAATATCGCTATTGATGTTGCTAGTGCATTGGATTATCTTCATTATCGTTGCCAAACACCAATTGTTCACTGTGACCTCAAGCCCAGCAATGTTCTTCTCGATGATGAAATGATTGGACATGTAGGCGACTTCGGCTTGGCAAGATTTCTTCATGATGCTACCAAAGATTGTTCTACTAATCAATCAAGCTCCATTGGGGTTAGAGGAACAGTTGGTTATACTCCTCCAGGTAAATATATTTCACATTTCTTATATTTAATTGTTTTTCCTTTTCCCTTCCTACTATAGTTTCAAGTGTGAAAAGATAGTTTTAATAAAGATGTATTGTATCTAGAAGATAAAATGTATTATAACAAAAAATTCACTTCTCTTTATTTATTTTTTTATTTTTATCTTATTACATGCCATTGAAAAATAACCTTTAAAACTTGTAATATTTTTTCTTTCCCTTTTTTTCTGGTATGAAAGTATGTCTATGTTCCAATATATGTTATGTGTAATTGCAGAGTATGGTATGGGAAACGAAGTATCAATATATGGTGATGTCTATAGTTACGGCATATTATTGTTAGAGATGTTCACGGGAAAAAGACCTACTAATAGCATTTTCCAAGAAGGCTTAAACCTTCATGACTTTGTTAAAGTGGCTTTGCCAGAACGAATAATTGACATTGTAGATCCTATTCTTCTTTGGGAAATACAAGAGGAAGAGACAAGGATGAACGACACTCGCCATGAGGATCGGAAATGGAAGTCCCAAAATTCAAGAATGCTTGATTTTGATACTTGGAATTGGAGTTGCTTGTTCCACAGAATTTCCAAGAGAAAGGATGAACATCAGTGCTGTTGTAGTTGAGCTGCAGAAAATTCAACAAAACATTCTTAGAACTAGTACGCAAAGACAAAGACAAAGGCTTCAAACTACAGGTAAATTTTGTTTTGTCATTGGTAGATATAATTTGGTAATGTATCCACCCACACCACATGATCTAAAGGATTGGGAATGTGCCCAATTTCTCTTCTATGATACCCTTTTTTTATATATATAATTCTATAGTTAGAGTAATGGGAGAGGGGGATTTGAACTCTTGCTCTCCTCATAAAGGATAACAGGTAATACCATTGAGCTTACAAGACTCTTGGCCTGTTTTTTTATTTTTATTTTTTTTAATTCAATAGTTATTAGTTACAACAATAGGGAATGGGGGATTCGAATCCTCCTCATAAAGGAGAGCGATCAATGTCACAGAGCTACAAAACTCTTGATGGCTCTTGGCCTCTTCTGTAATACCTAAACATATGTCTTTTGTCCTTTAAATAGCTTTTTCAAATTATATATATTATAAAAAAAAAAATTCCAAAACAGCCTAAAATATATTTTCATTTGGGTGATTTCCACTATTGGAGTGATTGCTATCACAAGAAACTGAATTGCATCTTATTGATCTCTGTTGATGACATAAGCTTAAATTATTGCCACATGTACTGAATTGCTGACATAGACATGTAATATTGTAATGGCTACAAAGTTAACTAATTTGTTGTAGAAATCTTGCTTGTTAATAATTCTAAATATCTTCTAAGTAAATGGATTGCCAATTCCATAAATATTAAATGAGTTGAGATTTGATTATTCCACAAATTGGTTTTCTTGCATCTTGAATTTCTAAAAGTTGAAACAAAAATTTTAAAATTGATACTTGATTTACTAATTAAGTTGTAGGTAATGAGTTAATAAATATCTTTTAAATTCATGTTACTGTATGGAAATCCTCACTCACCACATCGTCATTATTTGAAATCCAAAGCTTATTATTCTAATACATTAATTTATCTTCCTTCACCACAGGTGCACAAGGCTAAAGACTTATTATGAAGGTTGCCATCATAGTTTGTCTAGTTTATGATATATAAAATTGGAGCAAATAATTTGTAGCTCCCCAGTGGTTTCATTCAGCAATCCTGTTTTTTTTTTTTTTTTTTTCCCAATCTTGTTTTTTTCTTTTTCCCTCTTGTAATCAAGTAAGTATATTATCTTCAATAATTAACTTTTGTGTTTTAAATGTACTATTTGATTAACATTTCGTAGCCAAGCTCTCGTGTACAATAAAGACCTTATATGCTATAGAGTTTAGAGCTTATATATGAAGGTTACATTTTCCCAAAGAAATAAAGAGTACCATGTTGAAATAATTTTGTACAGCAACCCTTGCTATATTCCATTGAGAAAGTCTATGAAGACATAACAAATCTTCACAATATTTTTGCAATAAGCTTGTTTTGAGTTGTGGTAGATTCCTTTTTTGTTTTTTGTATTGGGTTGAGCTGAAATCTTGTAAAAATATTGTAAGAATTTGTTGAGTTGTTTTGGGTTTATGAATTTATTATTCTTCAAATTTTTTTCTCTCTCTATTGAATGGGTCAAATAAGCCCATAGAGCCCATTCTACAAATCTACTCTTATGTGTTAACTAGCCCGGCCCAAAAATGAAATTAGAAGTTCGGAAAACGCCAAGCTCTAATTCGGATTCATAACCCCACACGAAAAGTATAAAACCCAAAGCCGCATAACTCAGACACCACACCATATCTCTCTCACTGTGAAAATCTGCGATTATCCATTGCTTGAATTTGCTGAGAGACGATAAAAAGTTGGATTCTCAACTTTGATTTCTTGTCTGGGTTTCAATCTGTTGTTGCAGTTTTATATGTGTCATAATTAATTTTTGTCAGGAAAGTTTTTGTTTTTTTCTTTGTTGAAAAGTTTGCAACTTTAGGGAATTGGAGCTTCTATGTGATTAGTGTTCAGCGCACGGTGTACCAAATATTCAAACTTATCAGAAAGTTTCGTTTTTTTTAGAAAAATTCCTCACAAGTTTATAACTTAAACAACAATACAGTCCAAACCCAAATAATTTCCAATGAAATTTCTGTAACCTGCGTTTGTTGCCGTTCACATTCTATAGGCAGTACATTTTTTTTTTTTGAGAAAAGACATCAACATCAAATTAACTAACCAAAAGTAGGTACATCTGAAGACAAACATTGCTGTAGGAATGGAGGAACAAATTCCAACCAAACCTGGGACTCAACAACATTTCTAGCATACTGAGCAAGACAGTGGGCTACAGAACTACCTTCTCTATGGACATGAACAACTATGACCGGACAAAAGACTAAATTTAGAACGAGCAATAGCAAATAGATGACCAATTCTAGAGAGATCATACTCATCTGATGAGAGGGCCTTGATAACCTGTAAACAGTCACCTTCAAAAATCATATTAAATGGACAAACTTTTGTAGCAAACTCAATAGCACGAAGGGCTGCCAAAGCTTCCGCATCTACTGCATCCTCACCATAGTCCAACAACTCACACAAAGCACCTAGGAACTCTCCACCATCATTGCGGATAACCACCCCAATTCCCACCTTCTGAATATCAGCAAAAACTGCCCCATCCATATTCACTTTATACCAACCTTCGACGGGAGCAGACCACCTAACAGACTCCCTAGTAACCTGCTGAACCATATGCACTGGTTTGACTTGAGCATTCTGAAATTCTTGAATATACCTCAACGCACCTGCTGCCACCTTACTAGGAATCTTAACACTATCTTTGAACACTGCCGAATTACGCACATTCCAAATACTCCACAACACTACCGCGACCCTTGCAAACACCACCTCTCCTTCAAACTTCCAAATCCCCCAAATCCAATCCAAATTATTAGACCCAAGTGTTGAGTATAAATTACTTCCCCAGTACATTTTAACTCTTTCTTCTTTCAATAATCACTCTCTTGTTTTATTTTATGTTTTATAAATTCAAACTTAATTACATCTATTCACAAAGGGGATAAGCTATCAAAAGTTCAAAACTAATAATAACTGGCCCAAATTAATGCTAAAGATCCAATTTTTATTACTAAGGACTTCGCATTTAACCATTTGAGTGTATCTGGATACCAATTTGTGGTGAATGATATAAATTGCAGCCAATTTGTGTAGATAACAATATTTCTTGTGAGACAATTGTGTGCGTTTGGCATTGACTAAGCTAGTTTTTTTGCTTATGCTTATTTTCAATTTTTGTCTCAGCTTTAATTCAAAAAGGTGAGACAAAAAGTGGAAATAAGCAAAAAGCAAAAAGCAAAAAGCTAGCTTATTGCTTGCGAAACGCACAGATTGTGCTTCTTCTCTTTTTGTTTAGCTATTTTTGTATAGGCTAAATGAAAATGTCAATTCCACGTGGGTACCGTACCTCTAAATGGGTAACCTGTTATAGTAGGTTACCAAAACATCACATTAATGGTACCATCATCACATTTGATGGTACCAATATCACATATGATAGTACCCTTCATCATATTATTTAGTACATTTATTCACTTCACATAGGATAGTACCTTCATCACAATTATGATACCTGGTACCAACATCACATAAGATATATATATATTTTTTTATAAACTTGACTTTCTATATCATGAGGTATGCATTGTCTTGTTTTGATGGCAGTGAACCTCCACTTTATCTTGCCACTTTGATTCTATTGTAATTTGTGCTTCGGTATTTCCATCATAACCTTTAAACTTACATACATGATGACTAAGATAGTTGTTGTTGGGTATCAATCGGTAATTAATCTTGCCATCTCCTTCATATATATTCTTAGTTCTTCTTAATTACAAATAGATATTCAAATCTAGTCTTAAATTCTACAATGTAATACAATTTTTTTTTTTTTTTTAATTAGCCTCTGGACTGTAGTAGTAGTACTACCTTGCTTGGCCCAGAGGATTTATAATGGGTTTTGTTAGCTTATACTATGGCCTCATTAGTGCATGTGACTTTAAGAGTGTTGTGACCCCCAGACCCCAACTTTATTTGTGTGAAAATGGTGTCCTTTGAACAAATTTTTCCCCTATTTGTGTGTGTGTGTATATTAAGTTGTAAATTTGAACAAATGTCGATTAACCCCAATTTTTTAGTGACTTATTTCTTTGATCTCTATTGACAGGTTTTTGCTCATTAAGTTGAAGTCTGGATTAACATTTAGAATGATCTAACTGCTAGTGATGAAAGAATTGCTAGCAATGAAAGAAACTGACATCCCTTTCTTTAATGTTGATATTACAAATGAAATTTTGTCACGATTGTCAATCAAGGACCTTTCTACAAGCGTGTCTCTAAAGGATGGAATTCCTTAATTCTTGCGTATGCATTCCAAACAGTCAGGCCGAGAAAGACCTTCAGGGCCTTTCTTTCAAAAGTTCATGGATAAGGTGGATCATTCAAGGGAAGAACCCAGAACCTGTACAGCCAAATACTATGAATCTATCAAATACATTTCTGTTTGCAAGGAACATTGGAATGACCAAGGAATGGATTGCATTGAAACCAACAGGGTGTGTCGTTGGTGATAGCATTGGATTAGCTTTCTATCCATTTGGTTATTCATCAAACATTGACCCTATTTTCAAGTTGGTAAGCATTCAACAATCAAAAGTGGATCCACATTTGTATTCATTTGTGATGTACTCCTCTGAGACAGGTAGATGGACAACTTCTAAAGAGGTCTGCCACTGCAAATATCAAATTTATAAAAACAAAGAATTTTGTGTTGGTAAGATGTTCCATTGGATGACTCAGAACCACCATATTTTGACTTTTGATGTTGAAAGAGAGTTGTCTAGAGTGATTAAATTACCAGGTGAAGCTTCGAATTCGTTCACTCTTGTGTGTTCAGAAGGATATCTTCATTATGTTGGTGTGCATGGTCAAGAATTTAGTGTCTGGATGTTGAAAGATTATTTCACATCTGAGTGGGTGCTCAAGTACCAGTTGGCATTGCTTGATATTATTTCTCAAGAAAGTTATGGCTATTTTATTCGTCACAGTCGTTTTGTAACTTATCCTGTCGTCCCTTTGGCTTACCATGAAGATGTGTTGTTTATGCGACTGGCGAAGTCATTGTTAAAATACAATTTTAGGAGTGGGAAACTGAAGTCTCTTAGGTTTTACATGTCAACTAGATTGTTTGATGTTTGGAATCCAACAGTGCTCCTCTATTCTGCTAGCTTGGCAGCTGCGAGTGTTTTCAAGGAAGATCCAAGTGATGAGATCAAGTCAAGTGGAGATCTAAGTGATGCTTTATCCTTGGCAATACCAAAAAGAAATAGGACATCTAGGAATCCAACGACACTCCCATCTAAGTCAAGTGGATACCCAAGTGATGTTTCATTCCAAAGAAGACCAAAAAGAGAAAAGTACACCTAAGAAGTGTCCTCATTGTTGACTTAATTGCAGTTTTGTTTTCTCTAATGAGTAATGATTTTTTTTTTCTCTCCCTTGCAAGTTTGATTTAGTGCAAGTCAAATGGACTTGCATGGTAAGATTTATCATCAAATTACTAATTTGTATTCCAATGCAATACACGACTTTTTATTTGGAGCATATCATTATCACATGCAATTTGGTAATATGCAAATATGCAATCCCTGTATTGTGAATTGATCCAACCAAAATTACTTAAATTAGGCATCTTAATAAATAAATAAAATCAATTTCATGTCAACCTCAACAAAAACTAACACGATTGTGTCTTTGTTTTCGTTAATTTCAAACTCTCTTGTGAGAAGGTTGATGCGTCCACTGGTTGGCATTAGATGCATAATGCATTTTGGTTAGGTCACGGTCTATCGTTTTTGTTACTAAAATTCCAATTTTGACATATTTGTTATGTGATCTTCTTTTGGATTTATTTTGTGTTGTAAAAATTTTAGAAGATTGTTAATGTGTAAATTTCATTCTGTTATTGTTTTCATTGTTGTTGCCATTGCCGGAGACTATGGGGTCATTTGAGGTGGGGTAAGGGATGAGGAGTTTCTTGGTGAAATCTTTTCCTTCTAATGAGTGCATTTGATTCTATTTCTGCTACACTATCTCTAATTGTCCCGCTCGAGCTTCTTTGTTTTTTGTTTTTTTTTTTCTTTTCTTGGCATTTTGTATCATGAGGTATGCATTGTCTTGTTTTGAACAGAGAGGCAGTGAACCATACTATTTCTGCTACTTTCTCTTGCCACTCTGATTCTATTGGCAGTTTGTGCTTCTGTCTTTCCATCTTAACCTTTAAACTTACATACATGACTAAGATTTGTTTCTAGATTTATTGCCAAGAAAGCTGGGGATTGAGAGGCTGCCTAATACAAAAAGGAAAGTACTATGCAAAACGGCAACAGAAGTGCCATCACAAAAGGAAGGAAATTGGATGGGAGATGAATTTGGCTAAAGCTGTGTGTTGCAACAATGATTCAATGAATAATTCTCCTACAATTGCTCAACTCCCAGTAACCGTCAATAACCACTAAACGGTTATTAGCAGTTATCTGACGATGCTCTCTTCTCAAAGGAATAGCCAACCACCAAAAGGCTAGGCTATAGTATATGAGTGTCCACACTTATTATGGTGTGATCACTCTTATACCTTCAAATAACTGGCCCAAATTAATGCTAAAGATCCAATTTTTATTACTAAGGAAGGACTTAGCATTTAACCATTTGAGTGTATCTGGATACCAATTTGTGGTGAGTGATATAAATTGCAGCCAATTTGTGTAGATATTATTTCTTGTGAGAAAATTGTGTGCGTTTGGCAATGACTAAGCTAGCTTTTTGTTTCTTGCTTATGTTAGGAATAAAGACAATATTCCTAGAACTTGTGAGATGCAAAATGGAGAAGAACACGCAAAAGAAAAATTCACACGACATAAAATTTACGTGGTTCACCACTAGGACTACTTCCACAATTGCAGCGATCTTTCACTATAAAATAAGGAGATTTCAAAGGTGGCATGAAAACACTCTCACAAACCCAAACTCCAAATACACCCAATAAGCTCTTCGAACTAAAGAATAATACCAGAGAAATATTCTCTCTATTCTTTCTCTCACGCAGCACTTACTTACAGAAGGACAACACTGAGAAAATCTCTTCTTTTGTTCTTGCTGCTGCTTCTTATTCTTCTCACCTACAAAGCTTATATTTATAATAGGCTTGATATCAACTTCAATAAATGCCATCCGAAAGTGCACACACAATTTCAACAAGCCATTAATTGACAACTATCACATGAGCTTGTGACAAAAGCAATTTCAACATCTTATCAGCACAATTTTCGGCCAAAGATATCCAAATCTACAAGTAGCCAACTTGTATGACTTTTAGAGATTCATGGGTTATAATCCCATGTGATTCACACACATGCAATTACTTCAAACCACCTAGTAACATAGGCTATAGCTCCATGTGTTGCACTAGTGCTCCACATAACCAACAGCTTATTTCCAATTTTTGTACAAAAAGTGGAAATAAGCAAAAAGCAAAAGGCTAGCTTATTCTTTCAAAACGCACACAATTATGTTTCTTGTCTTTTTGTATTGACAATACCATATCATTTTGGGCTCTCTTCTCTTGGTGTTGTCTTTTCCTATTAATGAATGTATTTGATTCTTTTTATGCTAGACTATCTCTGACTATCTTGCTCGAGATTTTTAGATTTTTTTGTTTTTGTTTTTAATTACTTGACTTTCTATATCATGAGGTGTGCATTGTCTTGTTTTGATGGCAGTGAACCTCCACTTTATCTTGCCACTTTGATTCTATTGCAATTTGTGCTTCGGTCTTTCCATCATAACCTTTAAACTTATATACTTGACTAAGATAGTTGTTGTTGGGTATCAATTGGTAATCAATCTTGCCAACTCCTTCATATATATTCTTAGTTCTTCTTAATTACAAATAGATATTCAAATCTAGTCTTAAATTCTACAATGTAATACAATTTTTTTTTCTTTTTTCATTTTCATTTAATTAGCCTCTGGACTGTAGTAGTAGTACTACCTTGCTTGGCCCAGAGGATTTATAATGGGTTTTGTTAGCTTATACTATGGCCTCATTAGTGCATGTGACTTTAAGAGTGTTGTGACTTGTGACCCCCAGACCCCAACTTTATTTGTGTGAAAATGGTGTCCTTTGAACAAATTTTTCCCTGTTTGTGTGTGTGTGTATATTAAGTTGTAAATTTGAACAAATGTTGATTTACCCCAATTTTTGAGTGACTTATTTCTTTGATCTCTATTGACAGGTTTTTGCTCGTTAAGTTGAAGTCTAGATTAACATTTAGAATGATCTAACTGCTAGTGATGAAAGAATTGCTAGCAATGAAAGAAACTGACATCCCTTTCTTTAATGTTGATATTACAAATGAAATTTTGTCACGATTGTCAATCAAGGACCTTTCTACAAGCGTGTCTCCAAAGGATGGAATTCCTTCATTCTTGCGTATGCATTCCAAACAGTCAGGCCGAGAAAGACCTTCAGGGCTTTTCTTTCAAAAGTTCATGGATAAGGTGGATCATTCAAGGGAAGAACCCAGAAACTGTACAGCCAAATACTATGAATCTATCAAATACATTTCTCTTTGCAAGGAACATTGGAATGACCAAGGAATGGATTGCATTGAAACCAACAGGGTGTGTCGTTGGTGATAGCATTGGATTAGCTTTCTATCCATTTGGTTATTCATCAAACATTGACCCTATTTTCAAGTTGGTAAGCATTCAACAATCAAAAGTGGATCCACATTTGTATTCATTTGTGATGTACTCCTCTGAGACAGGTAGATGGACAACTTCTAAAGAGGTCTGCCACTGCAAATTTCAAATTTATAAAAACAAAGAATTTTGTGTTGGTAAGATGTTCCATTGGATGACTCAGAACCACCATATTTTGACTTTTGATGTTGAAAGAGAGTTGTCTAGAGTGATTAAATTACCAGGTGAAGCTTCGAATTCGTTCACTCTTGTGTGTTCTGAAGGATATCTTCACTATGTTGGTGTGCATGGTCAAGAATTTAGTGTCTGGATGTTGAAAGATTATTTCTCATCTGAGTGGGTGCTCAAGTACCAGTTGGCATTGCTTGATATTATTTCTCAAGAAAGTTATGGCTATTTTCTTCGTCACAGTAGTCGTTTTGTAACTTATCCTGTCGTCCCTTTGGCTTACCATGAAGATGTGTTGTTTATGCGACTGGCGAAGTCATTAAAATACAATTTTAGAAGTGGGAAACTGAAGTCTCTTAGGTTTTACATGTCAACTAGATTGTTTGATGTTTGGAATCCAACAGTGCTCCTCTATTCTGCTAGCTTGGCAGCTGCGTGTTTCAAGGAAGATCCAAGTGATGAGATCAAGTCAAGTGGAGATCTAAGTGATGCTTTATCCTTGGCAATACCAAAAAGAAAAAGGACATCTAGGAATCCAACGACACTCCCATCTAAGTCAAGTGGATACCCAAGTGATGTTTCATTCCAAAGAAGACCAAAAAGAAAAAGTACACCTAAGAAGTGTCCTCATTGTTAACTTAACTGCAGTTTTGTTTTCTCTAATGAGTAATGATTTTTTTTCCTCTTCCCTTGCAAGTTTGATTTAGTGCAAGTCAAATGGACTTGCATGGTAAGATTTATCATCAAATTACTAATTTGTATTCAATGCAATACACGACTTTTTATTTGGAGCATATAATTATCACATGCAATTTGGTAATATGCAATCTCTGTATTGTGAATTGATCCAAAAATTAGCCACCTCAATAAATAAATAAATCAATTTCATGTCCACCTCAACAAAACTAACACGATTGTGTCCTTGTACTCGTTACTTTCAAACTCTCTTGTGAAGAAGGTTGATGGGTCCAGTGGTTGGCATTAGATGCATAATGCATTTTGGTTAGGTCATGGTCTATCGTTTTTGTTACTAAAATTTCCAATTTTGACATATTTGTTATGTGCTTCTTTTGGATTTATGTTGTTAAAATTTTCAGAAGATTGTTAATGTAAATTTCATTCTGTTATTGTTTTCATTGTTGTTGCCATTGCAGGAGACTATGAGGTCATTTGAGGTGGGGTAAGGGATGAGGAGTTTCTTGGTGCAATCTTTTCCTTCTAATGAGTGCATTTGATTCTATTCCTGATACACTATCTCTAATTGTCCCGCTCGAGCTTCTTCTTTTTCTTTTTTTTTTTCATGACATTATGTATCATGAGGTATGCATTGTCTTGTTTTGAACACAGAGGCAGTGAACCATACTATTTCTGCTACTTTCTCTTGCCACTCTGATTCTATTGGCAGTTTGTGCTTCTGTCTTTCCATCTTAACGTTTAAACTTATATACATGACTAAGATAATTATTGTTGGGTACCAATTGATTAGCAATCTTACCAACACCTTCATTTATATTCTTAGTTCTTCATGTGAAAATGGTGCACCTTTGAACAAGTTTTTTTTTTCCTCCTTTTAGTGTGCGCGTGTCTGTGTGTTAAGTTGTAAATTTGAGTGTTGCCAGTGTGTGCAGAAGTGAGTTGTGGGTTAAACATGGGGTGAAAGGCAAAAAAATAGGGTAATGTTAGGATAAAAGCTTTTTCTTTTTTTTTTGGTAATTCAGCTTTTTTTTTTATTGAAAAAACACAAGAAACACAGGCAACAGCCTTACAAAGAAGAACCTGGGAAGGTTAGCAACTAACCAAATCAAGGCCTAACACAAGGAAAGGAAAAGCCTACACCCTAACTACAGTAACTAAACATTACAAAGCTTGAGTTTCCAATTATTACAAAGAGTTCTATTGAGAACAGAGGTCTTTACAATAACAGAATCCAATCTAGCTTTAACATCTTTTTGGATATCTCTCACAATTTGCTCTTCAGTCTTAATAACACCTTCATGGATCCTAGAATTCCTTTGAAGCCACAAATTATAAACCGTAGCCCACCAAGCCACTTTGCAAAGAGAAGCTCGAAAGCTTTTCCCTTTAAGATGCAGAATCCCCCAATCAATCAATAGGTTCCAGTCAGTAGGGGCATCAGAAACTAAACACAAAGCCATAATGACCTTCCAGATTCGATTAGTAAAGGAGCATTGAAAAAACAAATGTTCTCTATCTTCCATTTGGTGACTGCAGAATTTACAGAGAGGATCAACTCCTATACCCCATTGCAGCAATCTATTCTTGGTAGCCAACCTATTCTTGATAGCCAACCAACCAATGAAACTATGCTTAAGAATGTTTGTGGGAAACCAAAGTAATTTCCACCATTGAACCTCAGTTTGTTTCATCCTGAGATGCTGCCATGTATCAGCAATAGTGAATTTCCCCGAGGTATTTAGATTCCAAACAGCACGGTCAGATTCTCTAAGATGAATAAGACTTAACTTGCTTTGAACCTCTACCAAATCATCAGATCTGGCTGGCCTCCAGCACCACTCCTTATTTTGAAGCACACTGCTAACTTTAGCACACAAGGAGCTTGCTGCATCAAGAACAATTCGGTGCCCATAGAGCTGATATAAAACTCCATTAGGGTGCCAACAATCATGCCAAAGAAATATGCTACTACCATCACCAATCTCATAGGACAAAAGGTTTCTTGCAACAGGTCTGAGGTTTAACAGCTTTCTCCACCCCCATGTACAGTCTTGTGGGGTTTTGACTGTCCAAAAGCTCCTACCCTTCAAAAGCTCACAATGAACCCAGGCCACCCAGAGAGACCCAGCTTGAGTGAACAAATTCCAGATATGTTTCATCACGGCTGCTTTGTTCCAATCCTCAACTCTCTTCAAACCCAAACCTCCCTTTTGTTTAGGAAGACAAACATGTTCCCATGACACCTTAACTCCATCTCTACCTCCATCTTGCCCTCTCCATAAAAAATGATTGAACTTCTGTTCTATAGCTTTTACCACTTTTTTAGGGAGGATGAAGATGCTGGACCAAAATATTTGGATGCTATTTAGAACTGATTGGATGAGTTGAAGCCTACCTGAGAAAGATAGATGCCTCACTGTCCAAGAGCTAATCCTAGCAGTGATCTTATCAATCAAAGGGACACAATCTGCATAGGAAAGTTTCCCAACAATAAGTGGCATACCCAAGTATCTAACTGGAAGCCCCCCTAATCGAAATTGAAGAGTAGAAAGGATCTGAGCTTGGAGACCAGCAGGGACAGCAGCACAAAAAACTTCACTCTTGGACTGATTTACTGAGAGACCAGAAAGACCTTTAAACTCATCAAGAGCATCCTTTATAATCTGAATAGATTGAATATCAGTAGCTACAAAAATCAGCAAGTCATCTGCAAAGCTGAGATGGGTGATTTGCTGCCTACCACAATGAGGATGAAATTGAAAAAGCTGAGATTCTCTGACTTTAGCTGACATCAACTTTGTGAAGACTTCCATGGCAAGTACAAACAAATAAGGGGATAGGGGATCCCCTTGTCTCAAGCCCTTACCTCCCTTAAAATAACCCACCAAGCTACCATTAAGAGCAATGGAGAATCGAGGGGTGGTGATACACTCTCTAACCCAATTCACAAACCTAGCAGGACACCCTACTGCCAGCAAGCACATGAGAATGAAATTCCATTCTACAGAGTCATAAGCCTTTTTTAGATCAACCTTGATAGCACATCTAGCTTTGCCTTTGTTCTTGTGATAGCCCTTCACAAGCTCTTGAGCAAGAAGAATGTTTTCTGATATAATCCTCCCTTTAACAAATGGCAGTTTGGTTAGAGCTGATTAAGTCACTCAAGCAAGATCTGAATCTATTGGCCAGAATTTTAGTGATACACTTGTATAGCACATTGCAGCATGCTATTGGTCTAAACTCAGTGATAGAAGAAGGATTTGGGACCTTGGGAACCAAGGTAATGATAGTAGAATTAACCTCCTTTAAAAGAGAGCCAGAATGGAAGAAAGATTTCACAGCTGAGCATACATCACTCCCTACAATGGGCCAAGCTTTCTTGAAAAAACAAGCAGTAAAGCCATCAGGACCAGGAGCCTTCTCACTGTCAAGAGAGAACATTGTGTTTTTTATTTCAATTTCAGATACATCATGGACCAAGAGCTCCTTATCAGCATCTGAAATAGAGTTCTCCATGAGAGTTGATATTGTGTTCATCATATCCCCTTCATTTACAGCATTAGAGATTCCTAACAGATGTTGATAGAAGGAGATCACCTCAGTCTTGATCTGATCAGGAGAGTCCAATCTATTGCCCTCAGAGTCTATTAGACATTTGATAGCATTCCTAGCTTGCCTAGCTTTAACTTGGCAGTGAAAGAATCTACTATTATGATCCCCCAAGGTAAGCCACTTATTTCTTGACTTTTGCTTCATAAAAGCTTCCTCAGCTTTTTGGACAGCTATGAACTCATGGAGGCACTCCTACTCACAGGTCCTTAGACCCACTTCCCCATGCTTCTGCATTAATCTCATTTGGACAGCTTCCAAATTTTGCCTTGCTACAAGAACTTTTTGTGCAATACAACCATATATATCCTTATTAACTCCCTTCATCTTAGCTTTTACAGCTTTCAACCTGCTGTAGAGTTTAAACATAGGAGATCCTGCCACTTCAATAGCCCAAGCTTCCTCAATCCAAGCAAGGAAATTCTGATGCTCACTCCAAATATTAAAAAATTTAAAAGGCTTTGGACCATAGTCTTGTTTTTCCCCAAGAGAGATAAGTACCAAGGAATGGTCAGAAATCCCAGGAGCCATGAATTGAACAACACACTGTGAGAACAAATCAAGCCAAGAGTGATTGACAAGCACTCTATCTAGCTTTTTCATAACAAAAGTCCCATCTTCCCTTTTGTTGGTCCATGTATAGTAACACCCCACTGCAGGATGATCTACCACACCAATAGTCTCACTACAAGCCAGAAAATCCTGCTCATATGTGTTAAGAATCCTGCCACCAAGCTTCTCAGAAGGGTGTTTAATGACATTAAAATCCCCTGCAAGAAGCCATGGAGAGTTTCCAATACTAGGATGAAGATCTTCCAATTTGGACCACAGCTCCCTTCTGTCTATACCATCATTTGAAGCATAAACAAAAGTAAGGAAGAAAACATACTGTGTATCAACTAATTGGATCCAGCAATGGAGGCATTGAGATGAACTAAACACAACAGTAATTAGAACATTCTCAATTTTCCACAACAACCAGATTCTGCACAATTGGTGATCAGAGAAACAAGATTCACAACTCCACCCAGGTAAGAATTTATCTTTAATAGGAGAAAAATTGCAGTCTTTGATTCTAGTCTCCACCAAACAAACAACATTAGCCTTACATTTCAATATTTGCTTCTTTACTTCATACTGCCTAGAGGGATTGTTTAAACCCCTCACATTCCAAACAAGTGCATTCATATGGAAAGTAAAGGCAGAGGAGGGATAGGTTCACCTCCCTTTGAAGACTCACCCACCACCCTCAAGCCACCCTTCTTCTTGGAATGAAAACTTAGTTTGGTACTGCTCTTTAATGCCTCATCGATAACTTGCTGCACAGTAAGATGAGAAAACCCATGCTTAGGAGAAGAGCATGCTTGAGTATAGTCCCCCATCTCAATATCTTCCTGTCTCGATGTAGTGAAAGCAGAAAATCTGTTAGCATCAGAATTAACACCTTTAATCTGCTTCCTTTTAGAAATAAGAGGTGGGTCATCCTTTTTTATTTGCTGCTCAATCACAATAGGATTACCATTCTTCATATCCTTAACACTAGGAGGCTTTTTAGGAACCCATTGATTCTTGGTGACAATTCCATGACCAGAAGCACCAGCAGCTCCACAGTCCCTTGTTTGGTGCCCAAAGACACTACATTTCATGCATTTAAGGGGTAGCCAAGGATACTCAACACCAACCACAAAGGCCTTACCATTATCCATATCTACTTCAATCTCAGTAGGGAATTTAGCATCAATATCTACTTCGACAAACACTCTAGCAAATCCCAATCTGGAATTAGATTCAGTATTTGCATCTGCAAATAAAGGTTTCCCCACACCACTAGCAATATAACTAAGACATGTTGCATTCCAATACTCAATAGGAAGATGCAAGATCTTAATCCAAATAGGGATTTCTTTTAAAGACAAATCCATGGGCTGCAATCCCGGTTGCCATTTTCGTAGAATTAGTGGTTTACTAGCTACATGCCAAATTCGAGATTCAAGAACACTATCTCTACTCTTAGTATCAGCAAATTTAAACAAGAACAGTCCATTATCAAGAGAAAAAGTGTCTACCTTGCCAAACTGACCCCAAAGGCCATCCACAGTGCGTTTGACAAGCCAAAAAGGAAGCGACTTCTCCAAAAATTGGCCAACAAGGCTAGATTCCCACTTAGCAATACCTTCATCCACCGCAGCCTGTGGAGGTTTAACCACCACCTTGCCTCCAACCTGAGAAGGAGCATGGAAATCGAGCTTTGCTCCAGTCCTCTGTTCATCAAGAAAAAGAGCCCTCCAACTATGTTCTTTTCTTTGAATAGGATGAGAAGTAAATCTAGCCTGCTCTGGAGCATCTAGACCCAAATCAGGAGGCCTATTCACAATCGGAACTGCCATCACAGCAGTAACATCATCCTTCAACCCTCCAGAGTTTTCCACCAGTACAGGGCTATTCTCCATGCCAACCCTAGCAGGAGAAGGGACAAACCCATAAGGATTATCCTCTTTATCCAAAGAAGGCAGAGTAACCCAATCCAATTTGCCATCATCATTTTCCTTCTGCAGATCATTGCAAAGATTCTGACCAGAGCAAGGGGATTGAGAACCTTCTGTAACCAATACATCCTGTAAAACCTCGTGGTCCAGTACCACTCCACAAGGATGAGCACCCAATGGAGAACAAGAGCTCACCAATGTCGTCAGAGACGAGTCCTCCTTACGGGGTCGCCCACGTATGCGCTTACCACCACGCCTAGTGACCATTGCAAGAGAGAAAGCTCTCTACGAAGCACCAATGGAAGATTTCAAGAACCTTCACACTATTCCAGAGTTAGTTAGACCTGCCTAACTAACCTTAAAAAAGCTTTTTCACAACTTGCTAAGATTAGAAGTTGTGATTCTAGTAACATCACTTCTATATAGATCCACCACTAATACTACTTTTATTATGCACTAATTAATTACAATAAGCCATGTTCAGTAATTGTGAAAAAAGGTTGTAAGAAATTTTTTGTTTCTAGATTTATTGCCAAGAAACCTGGGGATTGAGAGGCTGCCTAATACAAAAAGGAAAGTACTATGCAAAACGGCAACAGAAGTGCCATCACAAAAGGAAGGAAATTGGATGGGAGATGAATTTGGCTAAAGCTGTGTGTTGCAACAATGAAATAGCTTGTTATGCAAAATTACCAAGAGAGCGAGTGGACATAATTGTTAATTACTATAGTTTTTTTTTTTTTTTTTTCATTAGTAGATAAATTAGACCCCTCTAGGATGATTTGAATTCGCTAGTTAACAAATCATATTTTATCTTATTTGTGGATAAGTTTGTCTTACAATCTACTTGCCTCGGTCAAGAACTTAATAACTTAATTCAATTAATTGGCATTGACTGATATTCTTTATAAGGAGAACTTGAGTTCAAATCTCCCCTTCTCCAACTATCGAATTATGAACAACAACAAAAATTTCTTATAGAATATTCAAGCTTTCAGTTCCACCTAATTATCTTTATGTTAAATTATTCGAGGCACAAAGAATTTGTCCATTTCAAGGCACCAAGATTTATAACCCTGCTCTCGAAATCCCTTCTTCAGAATAAATTTACATGTTTAGCGGAGAAAGTCTTAACCAAGGACCGAAATTTGAATTTTGAGTCACAAAGGTTTCAAACACTCCTAGATTGAATTATGCGGCAGCAACTATTATGACCACATCCATTATCTCAAAGGAAGGCGACCCATAGTCGGTAATTGTCATATAGCTATATGTATCATCACATCATAGTTATGTAAATTAATGGTATTATCTGGTCTCTTTCATAACGAGAATCAGAGTTCAAAATTCTCTTCTCTCACTTATTGTAAATTTGTAATAATTAATTTTACTTTTTTTTTAAAGACTATTGATATCCATCGCCTTTCCTCGTTCTAGTATTCTTCGTGCATACATCTCTAATGCTACAACAAAATGCAGTGTGTGATAGTGAGGATCAGCCTTGTGGAAGGAGATATAGTCTATATGGGTTATGGTGTGAATTGATTACCCGTCATTGTTATGTGCTTCTCACCAAGTCTTTGTTCGCCACAGATCCCCTAGTTAATTTTCTTTGATTAGATGAGAGTATGAGACACCTACCTACCACCACCTTTAGGTAATCAAAAACAATTCAGGGAAGAAAAAGTCAGAAAACTTAATTCTATGCCTTTGCTGCTCTGCTTAGTAGTCACTACCATTCCATAAAATAATAATAACAACAATAATAATACTAGTGGCAATCATGTTGATCTTCAAGGTAGAACTCAAAAGTGAGAGTACAACTCATGCTATGTTTTCAATGCCAAAATTGCTCACTTGTGATTTAGTGGTGGAAGCCAACCAATCCTGACTTTCCCAGCTACATAAAAAAAAAAGTGTGCGCTAGCTAGTTTGATTATCAAGATTCAAATAGGATAACATTTATAACAATAACGGAACAACAACGACGACCTGTCCATCTCGATGTTGCACGTCATTGGCCATAGAAAATTTCAGTTTGTTTTCTGATTCAACTTTTAAGCTGCTGCTGATTCAATTTGTTGGACTTACCTTGCCACTACCAAGAATATAATAAGCTATTGGTCCCGATGCATTTGCTGATAGGGATATCCACTGGGATAGGATTGCTCATGTAGACCCCCCCGCCGCCCCCCTCCTTTTTATTTTTTCATGTTTCCTGCCAAAGTTTGAATTGATGATTATGGTAGTGTATATATGATGCTTCGCCCACATCATCTAGACGCATTATAGATTAAAAACTTTTAATCTCGATCCATAAATTTAACCATGCAAATCAATCAACAGTACTCAATATATTTTCATAGTGTACAATGTTTGGGGAGTTTTAACAAAATATGATTTTTTATTTCTTCTATTTTTTGTCTTAATATGAAATTTGATAATTATGATAATTATTAATAGATATTTATTATGATTTTACTTATATATTCTACTATCTAAAGAAAATATGACTTCAATAAGATCACAAGATTCTAATGAAGGGTTTAAATATAAAATACAATTTTAAATTTATTTTAAATATATATTTATATATTTAAATAGTGATGTGTAAAATTGTGAGGTCTCAAAGCTTATGGAGCAAAATATTATGAAATCAACTAAAAGTCAAATGTTTTCAATTTTATATACTAGTTGATGTCCCACGCGATGCCCGTGTACACTATAAGTTTATTATGAAAAATTGAGTAAGAAATTATTTTATGGTTCACGTATAATACTAGCTAGTTATATGTTATAATATTTGGAGATTTAATTTCAATTATATTACATGTCATTAAAAAGAAAACGAATGTAAACTGCTAACATTAATTTTTTAACGGCAAATTACAGTAACTTCTCTTGAAGTTTTGCAAAATAACAGTAACCCCTTGTTATTTTGAAAAATTACATACACTCCACCCCCTCACTGGAGTCAAACTTTGTGGTTTCAAGAAATGTTTAAAGCGTAAGGTTTATAGGAACATAACAACGTTGATTTCTCTATTTAGGATCAGTAAGAAAGTTAATCTATTTTGTTCTTGTACATATAGCCTCCTTTCTTGCCTCTAAAATTTGCGCAACAAGTGGTTTATATAGGTGCACAAATTATGGTTAAAACTAAGCAAAATTTTCTTTTCTAGCAGAATTAGGATGCCATCACGGCGATTTGGCTTAAGCAGAAGCTTTGTTCGCTTGAGAGAAAATATTAAAGACAGTATAGTTGTTTAACTTCAAACAAACATATCCCCTTACTTTAAATCCAAATTGGCTCAAATTTATGTCAATTTAGCAGTTTTTGACCCTGACTCAACTCTTACACAATTTAATTGATACAACTCAATTTTGACCTGCTTTGGCACTAGAATTTACCAACACATCTTTGAACCCTAACATATGATGATTATGGGAAAGTATAATATTTGGGTAATTGTTGGATATGCAAGTTCTAATTTCAATTGTTGGGATATGCAAGTTCTGATATTGTATCTCTAGTATTGCTATAAAAATAAAAAGATCGGATGCTCATAAATGCACTCAGTAATCAATATGTTTAAGAAGTGATATTTGTCACATCTATTAATTAAGGTGACATGCATGCTGATGTTAAATATCAGACGTTTTCCCGCCAATCCCCACCAAACCACCCATGGACTTTTACAAAAGCTAGAGCTCCAATAATTTAATGTTGACAGGCACCACCGCACCAGCACTTTCAATTAAAAATCACCGTAGTGGGAGTTGGTAAATAGTGCAGAATTTCTACTACTGCCTACAATTCTTTTATTTAGTTTTTCAATATGCTTCGTGAATATTACCGCATGTTGTTCTTGCAATTTTGAAGTGGGTCCGAACACCACTCAAATTCTTTCACTGATTTTCTCCTTTCCCGTGCTATATATATTTGCTTCTTCTTAAGGTGCTAAACATCCACAAATATAGTCAATCTTTTAGTTAAACAAAGCTTCTCCAGAAACATTACATGGGGTTTTCACACCTGAGTTTAGCTCCACCATCCTCATCTTTTTGCATGCATACTTTTATTATCCTATGGTGCTTTGGCATGTTTGTCACCTTTGTGGTAGGAGGGAATAATGAGACGGACCGGTTGGCGTTGCTTGAGTTCAAAGCCAAGATAACTCATGATCCTTTCGGGGTTATGAGCTCTTGGAATGACAGCCTCCACTTTTGTCAATGGCAAGGGGTTACCTGTGGTCGCCGACATGAGAGGGTCATCGCGTTGAACCTACAATCTCAAAAACTGGTAGGCTCTATATCACCACATGTTGGAAATTTAAGTTTTTTGAGGAATCTAACCCTCCAAAACAACACCTTTCACAATGAAATCCCTCCAGAAATTGGCCATTTGGGTAGATTGCAAGTCTTACAATTGAACAATAACACAATAAAGGGGGAAATTCCTAGCAATTTATCTGGTTGTAATAACCTTATTTTCCTCCGTGTCGGTTATAACCAACTTGTAGGAGAAATTCCTACTACGCTTAGCTCCTTGACAAAGCTCAAATTCTTTTCTATTCATTTCAATAGTCTTACAGGAAGTGTCCCGCCTTCTTTCGGGAACTTAACGTTTCTGGAAAGTTTTTCCGCATCTTCCAATAATTTGGGTGGAAGTATCCCTGATTCTTTTGGCCAACTCACAAAACTTGCATTCTTTAGTGTGCAACTGAATAGGCTTTCTGGAACAATTCCTCGCTCAATCTTCAATATCTCTTCTTTAATGACTTTTTCTGTAAGTGAAAACCAAATCCAAGGGTCTCTTCCGTCGGACATTGGTATCACTCTACCAAATATCCAAACATTTATTTTTAGTGACAACCAATTTACAGGATCTATCCCTGTTTCAATATCTAATGCCTCAAATCTAAATATATTTGAATTGGGAGAAAATCAACTAATTGGAAAAGTTCCTTCTTTGGAGAAGCTGAATCAATTGATATTTTTAAGCATTTTCCTCAACCATCTTGGAAATGGAGGAACAAATGACTTGAGTTTTCTCTGTTCTTTGACAAATGCCACCGATCTAATGATTTTGGATATAAATGGCAACAACTTTGGGGGGGAATTGCCTAAATGCATTGGCAACTTCTCAACTACTCTAGCCTCTTTTTATCTAGATAATAATAAAATATCTGGAAACATTCCTGTTGAGATAGGAAATCTGATCAACTTGGAGGACCTTCGAATGTGGAACAATACATTATCAGGTAATATTCCTTTTGAGATTGGAATGCTTTATAAGTTACAATATTTGGATTTATCTCAAAACAAGTTCTCTGAGAACATTCCATCCTCCCTTGGAAATTTAACAGCTTTGATAGTGTTAAATTTAAACAAGAATCATCTTCAAGGCAACATCCCTTTAAGTCTAGGTCAGTGCCAAAATTTGATAAGATTGTATCTTGGCAATAACAATCTTAGTGGTATCATATCCTCACAAGTTATCAATCTCTCTTTCTCACTAATTGCTCTAGACTTGTCTGCCAACCAAATCACGGGTGTCCTTCCCATAGAATTAGGAAAATTCAAAAATCTAGAGTTATTGGATGTTTCTAAAAACATGTTGCTTGGTAAAATCCCAACAAGTCTTGGAAGCTGTGTAAAGCTAGAATTTCTAGCCATGCAAAGAAACTTCTTCCAAGGGGTCATTCCTTCATCTTGGGAATCATTAAAAGGTCTTAGACATTTAGATCTTTCCAACAATAATTTTTCTGGTGAGATTCCAAAATTCTTGGAGCTCTTTGACTTGCAATTACTGAATCTATCTTACAACCATTTTGAGGGTGAGGTTCCAACAAATGGAGTTTTCAAGAATACGAGTGCAACTTCAGTTAACGGAAATGGTGAGCTTTGTGGGGGCATACCTAACTTTCAGCTTCCTAAATGCAAATACAAAAAATCAAAGAAGAGGAAGTTGACTCTTACCTTGAAGTTAATAATCTCTTTACTTTCTGGGCTTCTTGGAGTAACTTTGCTTCTATCGCTTCTATTTCTTTTTTCTTTAAGAAAGAAACGGAAGAAAAATGCCTCAGGTGATTCAAGAAATTTCCTTTTGAATGTATCTTACCAAAGTCTCTTAAATGCTACCAATGGATTCTCTTCTGCAAATCTAATTGGTGTGGGTAGTTTCGGGTCTGTATATAAAGGAATTCTTGATCATGATGGACATACAGTTGCTGTCAAGGTGTTTAACCTTTTTCGTCGTGGATCTTCCAAAAGTTTCATGGCCGAGTGTGAGACTCTAAGAAACATCAGACATCGAAATCTTGTAAAGGTGCTCACAGCATGTTCGGGTATTGACTATCAAGGTCATGATTTTAAAGCTTTGGTATATGAGTTCTTGGGAAATGGCAACCTAGATGAATGGTTACATCCAACTCCAAGAACAAATGAGGCTCTTGAGGAACCAAGGAAGTTGAGTCTTCTTCAAAGACTAAATATCGCTATTGACATTGCTAGTGCTTTGGATTATCTTCATCATTGTTGTCAAACACCAATTGTTCATTGTGACATCAAGCCCAGCAATGTTCTTCTTGATGATGAAATGATTGGACATGTAGGTGACTTCGGATTGGCAAGATTCCTTCGTGATGCTACCCAAGATTGTTCTACTAATCAATCAAGCTCCATTGGGGTTAGAGGAACTGTTGGTTATACTCCTCCAGGTAAATATATATTTACATTTCTTAAATTTAATTGTTTTTTCTTTTCCCATATTTTCCTACTATAGTTTATAGATTAAAGCATGAAAAGATAGTTTTAATAAGGATGTATCCTATCTAGAAGATAGAATGTGTTATAACAAAGTTTTCACTTCTCCTTATTTTATTTTTTTATTACATGCCATTGAAAAATAACTTTTAGAATTCTAAGATTTTTTATTTCCCTTATATTTTTCTAGTATGAAAGTATACCTATATTACAATTTATGTTATGTGCAATTGCAGAATATGGAATGGGAAATGAAGTTTCAACATATGGTGATGTGTATAGTTACGGCATATTATTGCTAGAGATGTTCACAGGAAAAAGGCCTACTGATAGCATTTTCCAAGATAGCCTAAACCTTCATGAATTTGTTAAAGCAGCTTTGCCAAAACGAATAATTGACATTATAGATCCTATTCTTCTTTGGGAAAGACAAGAGGAAGAGATAAGGATGAATGACGCTGACAATGAGGATCAGAATGGAAGTCCCAAAATTCAGGAATGCTTGGTTTTGATACTTGGAATTGGAGTTGCTTGTTCCACAGAATTTCCAAGAGAAAGGATGAACATCAGTGCTGTTGTTGTTGAGCTAAATAAAATTCGGCAAAACGTTCTTCGAACTAGTATACACAAACAAAGACGTCAGGTAAATTTGTTGTCATATATAATTTGGTAGTGTATCCAGCCACACCACATGATCTAACTTAATAAGGCCACTCCAAATGTTTAACAGGGGGATATGGAATCGTATAGGGATTAGAAAACCACATGTCTTCATGTTGTTATTATTATTATTATTATTATTTTTTCCCTAGTAAAACTGAAAAGATTGGAGCCTCTTGAAATTTGATAAGCTCATTTTTCTAAGATTGTGAATGAGCCCATAAACTCTTCTATAATACCCGAACACGAAGTAATTATTCAATACTTTCAAAGTACAATAATATGATACTCTTCTGCTCACATGAATAGTGAAGTCTAACTAATTAAATTCATAGTAGAACTCATCATTTATGTGAGAGCAGAAATTTTCAATATGAAAATTTTTCTTTTGTCCTTTAAATAGCTTTTTCAAATTATAAAAATAAAAAATCCTGGTAAAAATTTTCGAAAAAAGCACAGAAATTTTCGATGCCTTGCTTACTCTAGCGTGTTGTGGTGGGGCCAAGTGAGGGTTCATGTGTGTGAAGTGTGATTTTTTTGTTGAGTGTCCCCAGTAAGTTCATTTTCATTTGATTATCAATGACATAAATTTAAATTATTACCACATGTACTGAATCGCTGACATATACATGTAAAGGCTACAAAATTAACTAATTTTGTTGGAGAAATCTTGGTTGTTTATAATTTTAAATATCTTGTAAGTAAATGGATTGCAAATTCCATATATATTAAATGAGTTGAGATTTGATAATTCCACAGATGGGCTTTCTTGCATTGTGAATTTTCTGAAGGTAAAACAAAAATTGATACTTAATTTACTAATTAGTAATTAAGTTGTAGGTAATGAGTTAATGCATATCTTTTTTATTCATGTTACTGTAGGGAAAACCTCACTCGCCACATTGTCATTATTTGAAATTCAAAGATATTATTCTAATACATTGAAATTTATCTTCCTTCACCACAGGTGCACAAGCACAAGGCTGATGAATTATTATGAAGGTTGCCATCATAGTTGGTCAAGTTTATGATATATAAACATTGAAGCAAATAATTCAGCAATGTGTGTGTGTTTTTTTTATTTTTTCCTCTTGTAATCAAGTAAGTAAATTACCTTCAGTAATTAACTTTGTATTTTTAATGTACTATTTGATTTGATTAAGATTTTGTAGCCAAGCTCTCATGTACCATAAAACCTTATAGGCTACAGAATTTAGATGCTTAATAAAATTTGAGCTTATATGTGAAGGTTACATTTTCGCAAGAAAACAAAGATCGTTACCATGTAGAAATGATTTTTGTACAGCAGCCCATTCCTTCCGCAGTCCCATGACAGTCTTAGGCTCTGTCGGGTTCTGCATTAAGTAAAAAGAATGCTAGTGTCTGGTAAGCTCCAAAACTTGGAGTTTTTTTTAGAGCTTTTTAAAAAAGTTCTACAATTTATTATTCATGTCTTATAAATCCAAAATAAAGCTCTATAACACAAAAGTTGTACTATTAAAGTTCTAGATCTTACAACAATGTCAAATTGACTCTTAAGGTAAAACTGTAATGATGATTACATGGGAATAGAAATCAGTATTACAATACAAAAAATAAAATACCTATTACTATTTCATATGTGTAATGACAACACAAGAATAAAAACCTGAATGAGTATTCCGCAATTTAGTATAGTTTTAGCTACAAACTACGCAACATTATAAGCTTGACATGTGTCTGGTCATATTCATCTCACATAACCAACTTTTTTTTTTAGACCACTCCTTTGGAGGAGGGAGATAAAAAGTTCTAACAAGCCTAGTCTAAGTGTCTATGTGAAGACTTGAACCTACACCCTCAAAGAGAGATGAGGATTAAGTAAAGGAGGGAAACAACACTGATATATGAGCTACTGCACATTGGATCTCACATAAGCAACTTAAAAGATTTAACATAATCAAAAGCTATTAACAGCCTCCCCTAAATCACCTCTCTCTCTCTCTCTCCTATATTCAATCTCTCTCAAAAATATATAATTTTCAAAACATAATTTGTTCTCTATTCTCTTAGCTATATCAAGAGCCAAACCTTCACTCTTTTTTTTTTCTTCTCTTTTACTAAAATTAGAAAACTACTAACGAACAGTATATATATATATTTCAATCCCAAAGTTTGCTTTTTGTAATTAAAAAAACAAAATCCTTAATAAGATTGATCCAATAAAAAAATTAATTAATTTCAAGAGAGAGAGACGGGGCGCAAGATCCCTTGCCCAACCAATGTCACTGGTAGACTGTGTATTAAGGACCTCGAAGTACACAGGAGGTCCACGGACAAATTGACAACATTTCAACATGATATTTTATGGATAAAACGCACATAAATATAATGCAAATAGTAAAAGCCATTTGGGAAGATTAAACAAATTATAGAAAACAATAGAATTATTAATACAAGAAAACACGCTGCAAAACTAATCCACAGGCTGCTAGGACAGAAAATGCCAGTGGTATGATCTCAGCTTTTGATCCATTGCATATGACCTAACAAAGATTAAAAATTTGTACAGGCCACTTGCGTTTACTACCATCAGAACCAATCCCAGCAGTCTCTAAGGAAATGTCAATGCTTCGATGTTCAACAGCACGAGCAATGCTAATGCGCAAATGAATCTTCATGGCAGGACATGCATCGGTGCCAACTGCAGCCAATCTATCATCACTCAGCTTTCCTGATGCCATGGCAATTGGCTCCGGGAAGGTAAGAATTGTTTGCGACCAATGTGTTTTTGGAGTGTGTGGGGATGTTGACTACACAACTGGCATTTCTTTGCAGAACCTACTGGTAAAACCAGTCTCAAACCACAAGACAACCCCATAACACCATCTTGTTTGACATTCCAAATCCTTTGACATGCCTGTAGAACTACCAAGATATGGTTCCAGCTCAACGCTTGCAGTGAAATCCACATCATCATGATTCATTGTTGCCAAGTCAAAGGTCTGAAGTCAAAAAAATAAAAGCATTTTACATAAAATGCTCAAACAAGATTCATATTACATGCTATAAAATTTACTAAAGGTGTTTTACATTTATTTAAGAGGAAAAAAAATAGATTCCAATTTCAATTCTGTCCCACGTGAAGGAAAAATATAATAAAGAAAAACCGCTCTCTAAATGTCACTGAATTAGTATGCATCAATATGCTTATATTACATACAGCAATATAGATATACATATGCGCTTATATAAATAAACAAAATTATTTTGGGATTAGTGCATCAAATAAGTAGATTCAAGCAGTAAAGTTAATATTCTTACAATTAGAAGTTTCCAGCCAAAAAGTTAAGCAAGGTTAAACCTTAATCTAGGAATTAGAGTTGGTTCCAGAATATATGAATCCATGGTCCATAGTGCCAAAAACAATATTTTTCATTAAAAAAAAAATAGTGCGAGAAGTTTATGGAATCTATTCAAATGAAAATTCAATTTTTTTTTTCCTTTTTTGGGTCCAAAAACTGGGCTACATAACAGGCCATAGTTGATAGTCCTTCCCATACACTTTTTTTTTTTTTTTTTTTCAAATAATATGTTTTATTAGAAAAAGACCATCCTGTATACTAGATGTATACTAGGGCAGCAAAGAATTTGGACTACAAGAATCGATAAAATCTTGAAATGAAGAAAAAGAAAATAAGCCTGTCACTTGCATCCAATGCATCCGAAAAAACAATGACTGCAACTCAGGTAAAGACAGTTCCCTTCCCTCAAAAGTCCGGAGATTACGTTCCCGCCATATACTCCACATAAGACAATGAGGGATAGCTTTCCAAATCACTGCATAACTCTGGCAACCCAAAGGCCCACGCCAGCAAGCTATCAAATCTTGTAATTTCCTTGGCATCACCCAATGCACACCAAAGAGAGTCAGAATAGTATCCCATAGCTGTTTCACCAAGGAACAATGGAGGAAAGATGATCAATGGATTCTCCATCAACCTTGCACAAACAACACCAATTCTCACCAACACCACCCGTCTCTTTCTCAAATTGTGTCATTGGTGAGGATTTTCCTATAACAGCTGTCCAAACAAAGAAAGCTACTTGAGGGGGAACTTTTGGCTTCCAAATGCCTTCCCATACACATAAACCACCCAACCCGGATAAAAGAGAGTTTTGATCCTAGGTTGCTGATGCAAAGCCTAAAAACTATACCAATTGAATTAGCTAGCACCTGGAAGTCAAGGAAAACTTTTCTAACCTCTTTTACATTGTTCTATAAAGGTTTTTACATTTCTTAACATTATTTGAACTCTGCACAGTGCATAAACCCCCCAACTTATGTGAAGGCAGAATTCAATCGAAGGGCTCTAGAACAACACTAAAAAATTTAACTACTTGACATTTTTAACTTAAAGATAACTTTGCCAACTTTTTCTGATGTCATTCCATAAAAGCTCTTTTAACTCTCTTAATGTTCATGCTAAAAAACTCATAGACCCTTAAAACAAATTTCAGAAAATTCATGGTTATAGATATCAAACTCCAAAGAAAACAATTATTATTTCCCTATCCAAAAAGTTTGGGAAGTTTTGAAGTGTGTTTAAATAGTGCAGGTGAGCAAAAACTTAGGAAATTTATAAACAAGAACTTAAAATTGCAGTTTAAAATTCATCAACAATATGAAGAAATTTAAGGAAATCCAGATTCATTACAAAAGCCCAAGAAAAATGGCTGAAATAGCCCCCCCCCCCAAAAAAAAAAGAAGTAAATAAATAAATATAATTGCAAGTTTTGCCTAATCAATAATATATTTAAACATTTTGAAAGGTTTTATATGAGGTCAACTGTGGAAAATTGGAAAAAATAAAATAAAACAAATTTAGGTCAACTGAAGAATTGTTGATACATATAAGTAAATTATCCCTAATTTGTCTCTTCACCAAAATTCAGCCAAGAAATTTGAACTCAAAACTTATTTAAATTTCGGGAATTTTTTTTTTTTTAAATAAAGTAAATTTTGGGAATATGTTGCCTTAATCTTGAAACCAAATTGAGATCCCAAATCCTCTCCATCCTCCCCTTATCCTCTCCTCTCCTCTCCTCTCTTTTCCTATCCTTTCTCTCCAAATCCCAAATGTGGTGATAACTTAACCATCATAAACCATTTAAATGTTATCCATCCATAACCATGTCATGATATAGACTCAAAAGCAAATTGAGACCCCAAATAATGGTATATCCATCTCAAGGTGAATAGATGGACTAACCTGAAGAACTGTAGAATTGGTCACTATGTCATGATTATCCACAACGTCAACAATAGGAATTTTAGCAGCATCTCCAACAAGTTCCTTGCCAATACAAGACATGTTGAAACCATACACATCTTCCCAAAATGGAAGACTGGTACCACCTTTACCAAATCCCGCAACAAACTGCAAAAAATAAATAAATAATAATAATAATAAGATAAGCTCTCAAGAACTCGAAAAAAAGATTGTGACAAGTGAGTGGAGCAGTGTAAATGACTCACAATAGTTGCTGTGTCGGGTAGGATTGCACCTCCAGGCTTCAACCATCGGTCCCGTGCAAAGAGCACTGAGCTAAGCATTGACTCGTAAAGTAGGCAATACCCCATCCATTCACTCAATAATACATCGACGCTATGAGGTTGAATTTGTAAAGATTTATCAAGCTCCTCAACCATACCTTGAACCACTTCTATTACCCCAGTGGAGTGCTTATTACTTTCATTTTGACTTTTACTCCGCCAAAGGCCATTTTCCATTGCAATCTGCCAAAAAAAACCAACAAAAGGTAGGCAAAACTCTAAGCGCAAAAGATACAGAGGTACATTTAACAACAATAGAACTAGGAAAATTTACCTGAGTTGCAACTGCAGCCATCTTCTCACTGGCTTCAACTGCAATTACCCTGGAAGCACCAGCTTGAGCTGCAAATAGACTAGTGAAAGAAATTTATTTAATAAATAAATAAAAGTGGATAGATTAATGATTCTAATGAGCAGAGAGGCATATTACAGATAACCAACCTTGTATACAATCAAGGAATAGATATAATATCGATATGTGGAAATATTTTTCTTCCAACAAGTGTTAATATAAGGAGCTGCAAATAGCCTCCCCCATAAGGAGATTGGCTATCCCAAATACAGATAACCAACCTCTCATCACCTCATAGAAAGAGTTAACACTAAAAACAACCATACATGCACAAGCTGCAAAGCATCTTGTCCTCCCCTCATGCTAGGGCTTAGATTGAAATATGGGCAAACATTTCTAACTACCAATCATGAGCAAATCTCACCAACGTGAGATTCCACTGGATTCCTCCATTTCTCATCTTCATGCAATCCGATACCATAGTCTCCTTATTAACAGCTAACTGAAATAACACAAGATATAAGGATAATAAACTCCAACCAGAACACCACTTATCCTCCCAGAACCTAATCCTTCCGACATCACCTAGACCGAAGCCTACAAATCTGGAGAAAGAATCCCATATTGGTCTAATTACCTTCCAAAGACCACAATCATAAGAATGTCGAACTGGCTGCGAAATCCAACACCCCATTAATTCAACATATTTAATACCCACCAACATCCTCCATAAATGATCATGTTCCTGGGTAAATCACCAAAGCCACTTTCCAAATAACACCTGATTAAATGTGGTCAACTTCCTAATATCCGACCCTCCTGAATGTAATGGCAATATGGCATACTAGCAATTCTCCAAACTACAGGATAAAATCCCTCTCCTCCACCAATCCTCCCCAGAGAAAATCCCTTTGAAGCTTCTCCAATCCATTAGCAACATTAACAGGTGTAGTTTTTTTTTTTTTGATAATTCATCAGCTACATTAACACGCATAGTTAAGAGAGACATAAGATATATAGCAAACTAGACAACGTGCTCTTGAAGAGTGTGAGTCTACCCCCTCAGAAAGATACAATTTTTTCCATCCAACCAGCCTTCTCTCCATTCTTTCAATGATACCATTCCACACAGACCTTGCCTTAGTGGGCTCCCAATGGAAGGCCCAAATAATTCATCGGTAACGAACTAACCTTGCAACCCAGCATCAACTCTATACTCTCCAAATCAACCATCAATCCCACTGGCACAATCTCACTCTTACTCAGATTTACTTTTATGCCCGTCATCGCCTTAAAGAACATCAATATAACTCTTAACACTCATATTTGCTCCACCTTTTCTCCCACTAAACAAAATTGTATTATCTGCCAAAGGCAAGTAAGAGATAGTTAAGGCATCTCCATTACTCCACTCAACTATACCTCTTCTAAAACGACCTTCCCCTACTGCCCTATCGATCATGTTACTAAGCACCTATGATAAGGGGGTCCCCTTGACACAACTCTCTTGAGCTCTCAAAGAAACCCGCAAAGGTTGCCATTAATGAGAATTAAAAATCTGACAGGCGAAATACACATGTTGGTCCAACGCTTCCACTTCAACCCACACCCATACTGCTATTGCAAATAAAGGATACTTTCACAATTGATATATATTTGTCTTTTGATAAGTAAAAGAGGTTAATTTTTTTTTTTGATAAATACTTTCCCAATTTATAATCGTACCAGGAAGGTACCTACTTATCAATTATAACAAGTATCGCAAAGCAACAAACATTCAATTGTTATAGAAGATTCTTTTGGCATTTTTGGAACATTCGTACCTAACAGCAATCAATCATATAGCTCCTTTAAGGCATTACAAGCCAATATCACCTATAGTACTAGGACATTTATTTCATAACGACCCTATTTGCGTTTTGACAACCGCCAGGAGATTCACAAGTGGTCTCAGGCTTGGGGTCTTTCCTGTTCTCCCTCTATTGGAGATTTTTTTACCTTCTTTAGCATTTGATTTTTCTGATTTACCCATGTAATCCTGCTTTGAGTGCATACTTTATGCACATAAAGCTTTTCTGAATAAAATTCTTACTTATCAAAAAAAATCATAGTCTCCCATATTAAGCTAATGTTCCAAAAGGTACCCCAACCAAATATCTTCCTTCTTCCATCCAAGAATTATCATGAAATAATCATATGATCATGTGCACGTGCAGGCAAGAGCATTTTACATTTGACCATAGACTTCCCTAATTAACAAATAAAGTTGATTCAAGATGTTCAGATAACGGGAAATGTCGGAATGAATGTCTGCAAAATAAAATATATAGCCACAAAGTCAAAGCATCTTATCCTTTGGCACTTTGATCAAAAGTTTGAACTGCATAAGCACTAGGCAATGAAGTATTGGATTATGATGAAAAAGAACAAACAGCTAAAACTCGGCTAATCATTAACACTATAAGACAGAAATCGGATTTTTCATCTCACCTTAGTATGCCAGTCCCACAACCTACATCCAACACAACAGCACTATTCAAAAGAGAAGGGTTTTTCAAGATAGCTTGTCTATAAGCATCTGTTCTCACCTGCAATAACCAGAATATATGAGATAGCATTAACAAACAACTTGCATTTTTTTTTCAATTCAAGCTTTTGACATGAGTAAATTTTCACTTCCCCTGGAAAACCAAGAGATAAAGTACGAACCTTATCACTTATCATCTCTCTGTGGATGCCAAATGAACTGTAAGCCCCAAAATAATGCTCATTCACATTCTTGATATCCTTTGCAATAATAGTCGGAAAAGAACCTCTTAAATGTGTATCCTTCAACTTTCTACCAGATAGGCTGACACATTCTCTTGAATCCATACCATTGCCTATCGCCTTCTCCGAGGAACTTTCTATGTTTAAACAGCCATTGGAAGCAGAAGCGGCCCCTTTTCTTCCATTTTTGCCACAATTATCAGCTTTATATAAAATTGTCTCCCCTGTATTGTCATCACTAATGTAAATCTCTTCAAAATTCTTCAAATCCCTCATCAGTTCGTCTTTGTCAATTGATGCACTATAGTCATCTCCATCTTCATCTTCTTCATCTTCACTGAAACTGTACAAGAGTGAGTCGTCTTCCATGAAAGGTTTTAGATATCTATCGTCATCCCAAAGCGGCTTCACGTCTTCAATGTTGACAGTTTCATGTATATGATTCTGTAGATCTCGGCCAGACTCGCAGGTAACACCGCAAATCCAGCATCTGCTTTCTGCCACCTAAACAATATATGAAAAGAATGCAATCAAAACACCTTACAGGTTTATCATTACTGGATTTAAACACGGAAATGATCATTAAACCGAGACAACAATTTCCTTTTACTTTTTTCTCTTATTCTCCTCCATTTTCTCAACAACCAAACAGAGAGTATATGTGTGCTCAATAAAAATACTGAAATTCCATGTTAAGTTCAGTATGAGTTACTTTTTCAAAACAAACAATACACTGACCTGAGAGCGGATGTAGTTGATGAGCTTAACTGCGCCGTAGAAATCCAAACCCAACTTTGTCCGAACACCGCGAAAATCGAAGCGGTGCGACGAAATGCAATGGTCGAGTAGCGCATCGCACGAACCGTACTTGGAGTCGCAGAACAAGCAAAGGAAATTGGAGTCGGAACCTTCTTCTTCTTCTTCTTCTTCTAGTACGTCGTCGTCTTGTGCTTCCCAGTCATCCCAGCCTTCGAGCTCTTCGTCTTCGTTTTCTTCTTCAGATCCGTGGTCCATTGGTTCTATTGTGCGTGGTGGTTCTTCGCTTTGTGGGAGATTACTGGCCATGGGTGCTGTGATGACTGATGGATGAATTTGAAGTTGCAGAATGGTATTGTTCAAGTGTCTGGCGGTTAACGTTTTAAGCGTTAACTTTAAAGTGTAAACCCCTCGAATAAACCCTAGCGCATGCGCAAGTTGAAGGGCAAAAGACAAAAATGAAACACACACGCACGAAAAACAAAAACATAAACAAACAAATTTTTTATATATATATAAAATAAATAAATAAATTAAAAAAATAAAAAAAAAAAAAAAGTTTAGACTTTAAATTCTATGCTATCTTCATACAAATCACTAGGATTTATAAGACTATTCACTTATATTTTTTAAACATGTCACATGACTTATAAGATTATATGACTAAAAGTGTATACACTTTATAGCTAAATTTTATTCATTTACAAATCGACACTTAATGAGTCATATGACTTGTTTAAACAATACACGTGGATGATCTTATGAGTTATTACTTAATTAGTTGTAACAAAATTAGTACAAACTAATTTGTAGCTAAATTATATTCTTTATAAATATCACTGTGTGTTTGACACGTACCTCCATTTGATGCCCTATCACCTACATTCCAACTCTGTCACGCATTTAAAAGTGCACACCAGTTTGTAGCTAAATTTTGTTCATTTACAAATCACTACATAATAAGTCATGTGACTTATTTATATAATACACGTGATGATTTTATAAGTTACCACATAATTAGTTGTATCAAGAATAGTACAAACTTATTTGTAGCTATATTATATTATTTATAAATGTCACCATGTGCTTGACACATACCTTCATTTGGTGCTCTATCACCTACATCACAGCTTTGTCGCATTCTCATTAGAGAATAACTTCAATCCAAACACAATGAAAAACAAGGTTTTACACCCTCCAATAATAATGTGTCATGTCAGCACATTTCATAAATTAAAAATAAACTCCTTTTTGTCTCTTCTCGAGTTCTCTCTCTTATGTTTCTCTCTTTATCTTCATTCTCTCTCTACAAATCCAATGTCCCTCCCTTTTCTTTCACTTGTTCTCTCTCTCTCTCTCTCTCTCTCTCTCTCTCTCTAGATTTGGTGGCCCTCCCAAATCAATTGCCATCCCAAATTCGATTGCCCATTGTTGACGGAGGAGGTGTGGTGGTGGGGAGAAGTGGTATAGGGGGAGCACGATGGCGACATAGACGACACTAATGTTGGGTTAGGCAGCAAGCGGGTGACATTGATGAGTTATTATGTGACAGAGAGAGGGAGAGAGATTTTGTAAGTGTGAGAAAGAAAGAATAAATGAAGAATCATGAGGAGGAAGGAGAGGAAGAAAAAGATGGAGAGAATTGGTGAAGGATAAAAATGAGAGAGAGCATGGGAAGAGAGATAGAAAAGAGTTTTATAGAATGTTTCTATGTGGGTGAGACTATTTTGATATATGAAATGTGTTGACAGGCTGCATATATTTGTTTTGATTTACATGTAATTTCAACAAAACTCGAACTTTTTACAATTACATGTAATGTAATTAAGCCATTTGGAAATATTGCTAAAATCCGACCTTTTCACCCATCATATCACGATCATCAAAGTGAGAAAGTGAAGAGGATAAAATGTATCTAAAGAATCCCATATTGAAACTGGTTGATGAACCGTACCCCCTCCCCCCCGCCCCCCTCTCTTTTCTTTGTCTTGTGTGATTTTTATGCTTTTGGTGTTTATGATCTGTATACTCAATTTATTGCCTCTATTTGGATTTTTTTTTTTTTAAGAGTATTGAAGTTTAAATGATACTTTCTAAATTTCTAGTGTTTCTAAAAAAATGACATCTAAATTCAAATTTGCTCTCCTTAATTATTGAATTATAAAAAAAAAAATAAAATTTAAAAAAGAAAAAAAAAAAATAAGGATTTTTTTTAATGCTTACAACTTATAAGGGGTTTGGTGTTTTTGCAATTTGCCAGTTTTTCTTTTTAATTCTTAAGCTACACACATATCCAATCGTTTTGAATGTTAGATATTATTATCTAAGTAGGTTGTAATATAGTTTTATATATGTATAAGGAATTTGCCAAAACTAGTCAACTGGAATAGCATCCAGTCGACTGGATTTGGAGATCTAGAGTTACTGCTTGAATCAGTCGCCTGGAGCACCAATCTAGTCGACTGGATTCTCGAGGTCTGGAGATTCTAGAGTTTCTGTCTGATCCAGTCGACTGGAACAACAATTCAGTCGACTGGATCTCGTCAAATTCCTTAAGTTTAGTGAATAATGAAGTGGCGGTTATGCAGCAAATTTAAAGTAACTGCCTATAACTGTTTATTGATGGTAAAACACAACAGTTGTATCTTTTCATGGTGTCTCATGACTTGTTATTCACTTGAAACATATATTGATTTCTTGTTCAGTTATTGATAGCAGAAAACTGACTGTTCTAAGAAGTTCTTAAGAGTTTTTGAATTGCTATCACTTACTCTTAGGCTTTGTTGTATCCTAAAGACTATTTGCTTAAACCCTTAGCAATCTCTTTGGAGAGGAGGCAAATCTAGTCTTAAAGACAGCGATTTGTCGTGCCTCAAAGCCTTGAATCTTCTTTGTATCTCCTAAATTTCCTAACATTTAATCCAAAATTGACTATGTAATCTTTATCCTATATTTGAAGGAAGAGTAGATACCATTATGGTAAAAGTAAAACTTAGTAGTAAGTAGTAACTATTTCTTAAATTATTAATTTAGTAACATTTCACTGAGAATAATTTTTATTATCAACAATTGACTAACAATTAGTTTTTTTTTTTTTGGATTAGTATGGACTAACGGTTAGTTAATGGAGAAGGGTAAGAAAATGGAATAATTAACCACAAAAGAAATAAGGCTATTTAAAAATATACCGTCCAAAGTATATTTTTAACATAACTTCAAGAAGGTTAATTGGGAAGTCCAAGTCCAACATTACCATTGCATGACATATAGTTTTCTAGAAAATTGACTTATATTTTTAAGATTAAAGATGATCTTAAAGCTTGATGGACCATTATTTCAAGAAAAGATATTATTGAAATCTTCAAATTCCCCCTAATTTTTAATCAAATAAGAGGCACATATTATTTAAAAAAAAAAAGAATAAAAAGTAAAATACATCAAGACTATATGAACTTTTATACTGTTGTAGTAAGACCCTATTTAACTTTTTTTGTTTCTCCAATTTAGTATATAAACTTTTGTATTTTTATAGATAGACCCATTATTTCAATTATCTGTCTATTTTAACCTTTTATTTTTCTTGTTCGCATCAAATCGTAAGAAAAAAATACATCAAGACCACTTAAAATTTTATGCTGTTGTAGTAAGACTAATTTCTTTTTTGTTGGTTCATTATATTTTTAATTATTTGGTGCAAAAAAAGGGTTAAAATAGGGAGAGAATGGGCATTAAATGATATATTTTCAAAATTACGAAATTTTGTATATTAAACTAGAGAAAACAAAGTTAAAGGGATCTTTTTGCAATGACATAAGTAGTTCAAAGCGTTTTAATGCATTTTATCCACTAAAAAATTCAATGGTTTTAAAAAAGCCACTAAACTCACACAAAATCAAATAAGTTTTAGATGTCACAAATTAAACTAAAAAATAGAGTGAGTTAAAGGATTTCAATAATAAGGGATCATTTCCCAATTCTTAATATAATTTTTCTATGCTTTTAATAATTTTTTGTTGTTGGAATAATATTAATTTACTTGAAATACTTGATAGTCACTTCTCTCCCCCTCTTTTACAAGTAGTCCAAAATTCAAGAAGCAATTTTAAACAAAAATAGCTACTATATCAAAAAAAGAAAAGAAAATTGCATTTAAATTAATTATGCACTCCAGTAATAAAAATATTCTCCATTAGGTTGTTCCTGTTTTTATATCTCCAAATCATATAATATTAATTTTTATAATAAAATTCGGGTCTCAAAAGTTGTAATTATGTCAATTGTCAAGTGTTTTTTTTTTTAAATAATCATTTCAAGTGTGTATTTTTTTGCACGGCAAGTGACAATTATGTTTTATTTTCACTATCTATTTTGTTATATTATTAAAATATTAAATTTCATTTATATATAATATGATTATGATTCTTGAATTATTTTTTTTTTTTGATAAGAGTTATGCCGTAATTATAATTTTACTTTCATAAAAAATAGAATAAAACGGGTTAATTAATACTTTACTAGGATTAAACTTGGACGGTAAATGCAGGGCATTTTGACAAAAATACCCAACAAAGCGGCGCAAACACGTGATAATAATTCAATGATTATATTCCCCTAAATAATAATAAGTACCCACAACTGACACCTCTTTTTGCCTCCACCAGTAAATCCCAGAAGAAAAAAATAAAAAAATAAAAAAAGAGGGATCTAAATCAAATTATCTATCCCTTCAACTTGAATTAGCTACTAGCAGCTACCTCTCTCTGCGAGAATTGGTTGCCGGAACTTTCGCTCAGAGCTTAACGGCTTAGGCCAACCAGTCTTCAAATCTCCGACCCTTTCAATTATCTTCTATCACCTCGTTTCCAAGTTGACTCTCTCTCCTCTCGAGCTTTCACATTTGACTGTCGTTCTCTTCAGTTCCTCCAATCAAAGCAAGCATCACATTTTATTGCGTGAGTTTCTTTGACTTTCAAATCTTTTTTGTTTTTCTTTATTTTATTTTTTTAATAATTTGTTTAACTAATAATGTTAGATTGCGTATTGCATTTTCGAGATCTCTTGGTTAGAGTTTTTTATTAGGCTTTGTTTGGTTGCCAAGAAAACCGAGCAACGGATCTAGTAGACTAAAGAAAATGAGATTTTCAGCTTAACTTGCCATTTCTTCTTTCTTTTCTTTCGCTTTCTTACCTACCAAACGGAGCATGGAATGTGAACCGTTACTTGCTTTTCCACTGGGCTTGAATATGCCATATACGAAATTGTTGTAGTTGAGTATAAGCTGATTAATCGAGATCTAACTGAATACAAAACAATGCAATGATAATTAATTAATTTTTTTTGAATATTTAAACTATTGCTTAGTGGATCAGATTGTAGTTTTTTTTTTTTTTTTTTAAATAATATAAATGTTATGAATTTTGCTCAGGTTGTAGAGCTAGCATTCCTGCGGAGCTGAAGTTAGTCACATCCGACTAAGTTTTTGTTCGATTTGTCATGGAAGAGTATGTATCCATCTTTTATGAATCTTCTTGTTCTATATATATATATATATATATATTATATTTATGAATTTGAAATGTATAAATATAGGGAAAATGCTGTTGAGCTTCTACAAAGATACAGGCGGGATAGGCGGATACTTCTTGATTTTATACTTTCTGGTAGCTTGATAAAGAGAGTTGTGATGCCGCCTGGGGCGGTTACTCTAGATGATGTGGATCTTGATCAAGTTAGTGTCGATTATGTTCTCAATTGTGCTAAAAAAGGTGGCTGTTCTTTTTCACATGCTTTTTGGGTTGTAATGTTGGTTAGGATTTGTCATTCTTATTGACTATTTGAAATGCAGGTGGAATGCTTGAACTATCTGAAGCTATTAGAGATTATCATGATCACACCGGTTTACCCCAGATGGTAAGCTATGACTTGCGGTGCACACTTCATGATGTTGTGTATTGGCTTTTTTTTTTTCGTTGTATTCATCATGTAGGTGCATGCCTATGTAAAAATACACCAAGGCTGGTTATATGTGTTACATACTCACACACGTAGCGCGTGCACTTTGACTGATATAGTGAGAATATACTCTTGCCATGTGTCAAGTTATTTCCAGCTTCTGACATTTAATGTTTGATTTCACTTTTCATACTTTTTGGTTGCGATGAATCTTCCAAAAGAATTTTCTGCTGATGATTTCTGTACCTTCTTGCCAATATGTGTTAATATGTTCCTTAGAGTGTTTTTGTTTATCTTGTTCTTGCTGGTCAGTTTTGAACTTTAAATCTTTTGCCTCAACCAGAGCAGTACAGGTTCTACTGGTGAATTTTATTTGGTTACAAATCCTGAATATTCAGGTTCACCTCCGAGACGGGTGCCACCACCTGTCCCTGCTTTCACCCCACCTCCTGTTTACACACCATCTCCTGTTTCCACACCAGCTCCCATTACCACGCCACCTGTTTTCGCAGCATCACCGATTGTGTCAAGTGTGTCAAGATCAGAGTCTTTTAACTCTGCACAAGTTCAAGAACTAACTGTAGATGACATTGAAGATTTTGAGGACGATTATGATGCTGAAGAGGTTGATAGTCTCAGAGTTTCAAGAAGGACTACAAATGATGCTTCTGAACTTGCACTCAAATTGCCTTCTTTTGCAACAGGTAAAAATGATTAAGATCTAGATTTGCATCTCATCCCCTGCAGCTGAGGTATTAAAGTTTTTTTCAATGATCTTTTTAGGCATTTAAGAGAAGGAATCATCTCAAAAACTAAGAGGAATAATGGAAAACAAAATTGAGGCACATGGATTTACTGGAAGTTATAACATGATATATGCACATTTAGCATAGATAATGAATGTTAAAGACCTATATTCACTTGAATTCATTCTCATTTGTATGGAGCCACAGAAAAGGCACTTCTTTTAATTTAGTTGGTCTATATTTATTTCCCTTGTGCTTGGCTCTAGTTGTGATGGTCTTAAATTGAAATCTTACCTAGAGCTTAACCAATTCAAAAAAAAAAAAAGGGAAGGAAGCTTCTTTTTGGTAAATGTTATTAAGAACACGAGTTTTAAAAATAAATGTGTAAGTCATATGGCCAATTCATAAAGCGTTCCTACCTTGTGAAGTGTTTAATTTTTTTTGTTTTGATAAGTAACAATGATTTTATTAAAAAAGACAGAAACTCCCTCTAAGTGCATAAAGCATGCACTAAGGAGGAGGAGAAATTACAAAAGAGCTATAGAAGGGCTCTTAGAAAAGTTCAAAGAAACAACAAAATCAGGAAGAGAAATTTCTGAGGTACGCCCCCAGACCCGAGCCCAATCAAAAAGGAGCCCAAAAAATATTTCCGCCAGCTTGGAGTTGGAGTGCTCTACATCTTCAAAAATACGGCTATTGTGCTCATGCCAAACAGTCCACATCAAGCAAAGAGGAACCAGATTCCAAACTGCTGATTTGAGTTTACTGAAACAGTTAAACCAGCCAAAGAGCAGATCAGCAATATTGCTAGGAAACACCCAAAGAACACCAAAGGACCGCAAAATCAAATGCCAAAGGTTGGAAGCTAAAGTACAATGGATCAAGAGATGATTTCCAGTTTCCCCATCATGCCGACACATGCAGCACCACCCAGCCATGATATAACCACGACGCATCAGATTGTCACAAGTTAGAATCCTCCCCCAAGCCGCAGACCACAAAAAAAATGAGACTCGTCTTGGAGCTTTGACCCTCCAAATAGCTTTCCAAGGGAATTTAATGTCAAGCTTGACATCCAGAGCATGATAAAAAGATTTGACATCAAACTCCCCATGTTGATGAAGCTTCCAATGCATACAATCCAGATCAAGACCAGCTGGGAGTTTAGAATGAATGAAGTTAAAGAAAGCCAGCACCTCTTCAACTTCCCAGTCATTAAAATCCCGAACAAAATACAAAAAATATCCAACTACATGTTCTGTTAGCCACAACTTGAGTTTCTAGTGGTTTTTTCAAAGAACAAACTATAGCATGACATAGCATTAGATAGACATTTGCTCCTGGGCATGAGCATAAGCTGCATCGCCTGTCAGGGGTGAATGGCCCTGGATCACCCAACAATTGGTCCTGGTGGATGAGGTTAGTTGCCCGTAGGTTTTACTATCTAGAGGCAAGTTCAAATGGCTTTTCTTTAAAAAGGTTCCCTACGTTATCAAAATAAAAATAAAAATAGATAGACATAAATTTGCAATTAGGGAGTTTAGTGAGCTATATGAAGTCTCATGGTTGAATGATCTAGACGCTATCTATAATATGCAAAACCTAGCGACATTAAGGGGACAACGTGGGAGTATGATTTACTGCATGAATTTTTGGACTGTTCATCCTACACTTCGAAGCTCTCAATTGTTTTGCTTTCATTTTCCTTCCACATTTTTTCAATATAAAATATCTTTAGGTCCACTCCTCCATTACATCAATGACCAATCAAATTCTCTATTACTGAATATTTGGACTTGCTTTCAAAAAAATGTAACTAATAAACCATGATAATATGCAAACATGTCCAGAAACAAATCCAATTCAAATCTTGTATCCTGTCCTGTGCAGTTTGTGGGGGTTAAGACTACTTTAGATGTATGGGATTGACTTGTTTACCTAAAAAAGTTGTAGGTTATACAGAGAACATATTATCATCATCATGATGATGACCAAGCGATATTTTAAATATTTGGCTTGCATCAATTATAATGATTTATTTGTGAGGCGCCGATAGCCTTTGGGCCAACCGGTACATCCACCGCCAATGGTAGGGCATGTCTGAGGTCGAATCCCCTTAAAACTTTTATCTTGCCAAAATAAAAAAAGAAATAATTTGTGAGGTAGATGTAACTAGGAAAGAAAAACATAAATTATGCAATAATGGTAAATATCAGAATAATCTTATTTATTTTAAATTCTTTGCAAGTATTTTTTTTGGCTTGCTCTACTACTTGGGATGATTTGTGTAGTTTGGAAGGAAAACATGCATGAGATGATTGTCATCAAGCTTTGTACTTTTACTGCTTTCAGGAATCACTGATGATGACCTCCGTGAAACTGCATACGAACTCCTCTTGGCATGTGCTGGGGCTGCAGGGTATGCCCCTATTATCTTGTTTGGGTTGCAGATTTATTTTTCTTATGTTAGAATAATGAGGGCTTGCCATTCAACTGTGGCTCCTACTTTGTTTATGTTTTTTACCTTCTGCATCCTGTACCTTTTTTATTTTTATTTTTTGGATCTATTATCACTGTGTAAACAGAGGTCTAATCATACCATCAAAGGAGAAAAAGAAAGATAAGAGGTCTAGGTTGATGAGGAAGCTTGGACGTAGTAGAAGTGAACATGTGATGATGCAATCACAGCGTGCAACTGGATTAGTTGGTTTGTTGGAGACCATGCGTGTCCAGATGGAGGTAATTAATAAACATAGTCTTTTCTGATGTGAATTTTCAGAACTCTAATTTTATTTATTATACTTTTTGGCTTACATAAGAACTACTAAGTACATATTATACCATGCATCCCACAAAGAGTTCTATATAGACTATGCTATTAGCAATTGTTTCAGCATTGTTCTTTTTTCTTTTCATGGTATTGTGGACCTCAATACCATGTGACCTTGGTGGCATGTAGAATATCACTTTTATAATGATATCTGAAAATTGGATGCATAGCATGTTTCAGAAGAAGAGAATTTATTGATGGAGAGCAAAAATTCAAAGAATGGAATGAAGTAAATTGTGTTTTGACTATCTAAGTTGTCTAGTCTGCTGCAAATAACCTTTTTGAAGGCATAGAGCACTAAAGAAATGTATTGGAAATCATTTTCTTTCTCTCTTGTTTCTTTATTTTTATATTCTGTGGAACTTTACCTTAAGGAACCCTCGTCCAAATGGATTTAATTCCCACTTCCTCAAAAACGATATCATATTTACTAAAGCTGAAGTAGCATGCTTGAAAACCACTCAGGTACTGTCTTGGTTTTCATGTTCCATTATTTTCCCAAACGGACAAATATTCATAGGTAGAATACCTAAATTTTCATAAAGCATGAGAGTGGGATTATGGCGGACATGTTAATGATTGGAAGGCAAAGGTTTAATGTAATAATTTGAAAGACTGAGCATCGAAATAAGCTTCACAACTGTTCTATGGATTAGATTGTTGATCATCATAATGCTTTTAGGACTAGGTGATTTTTTAGATCTCTTCTCGGCTATATCTTCCATTAACCTAGAAATGAGCCTCTTACCTGTCTGTGTTTGAGGATGATTTCTCTCTCTCCTTGATTTTTTTTGAATCTTTTTGCTTAACAAGAAAGAAAAAAAGAGTTTGCTTTGTCTGCAATAAAACCATTTGTAGTTAGCCTTTAAGGAATGTGGTAAATTCATCAAGTATTCCTCTATGCATTTGTCTCTACCACTTATCCACAAAAAATAAAGATGAATCAGAAGAAAAAGAAAAGAAAAATTGAGTTGCAATTAAGCTTATAATTAGAGGCTTTATAATCCTCTTTTTTTTTTTTAATTAATACCTTGTATCTTAATCCCAATGGGTAGCACAATTGGTTGGAGACAACACCTCATGAAATAGAGGTCAATAGTTCGAATCTCACCTTGAGAATTATAACACTAACATTTATGTAACAATTAACAAAATTTAGTGATTTTTTTTTTCCTGTACATGACATATTAATTGTCAGCCAGGATAGATGTCTTGTTAGCCAGAGGGATTTCATAGTCCATGCTGGTTCTTTTATTTAATTCTGTTAAACTAGTTGTCTTTGGGTTTGTGAGTGATGTGGTGATTTCTCTTTCGTTCTTATGTTTATATACAGATATCTGAGGCAATGGATATCAGAACAAGACAAGGGCTGCTTAATGCTCTTGTGGGAAAAGTTGGAAAAAGAATGGATACCCTATTGATTCCTCTGGAATTGTTATGTTGTGTTTCGCGCACAGAATTTTCTGACAAGAAGGCATTCATACGCTGGCAGAAAAGGCAGGTAAGTTTTGCCCCTTTTTTCTATCATTCTGTTTCTGGGCCATATATGTTCTCTTTAAGGAAAAGTTGGAATGGTGGTGATATATATCCCTAACGTCCATGGTCAAAAATTTCAATTGTGTGTTCATTCAGTTGAATATTTTGGAGGAGGGGCTTATTAATTACCCTGTTGTCGGATTTGGGGAATCTGGGCGCAAGTTGAGTGAGTTGCGGATTCTTTTAGCAAAGATTGAGGAAGCTGAGGTTCGTGTTTCATTGATTAACATTGTTTACTGTTGCTTGCCATATTAAAATCAGACCATGCTAAAATGTAGGTTACCTCTGTAATCTTTCCATGACGGACTGTTGAAACTATCCTCTTGTAATCTGTTTTAGTTTTGATTTTTGATTTTTAAGTTCTTTTTGTATAGAGCAAGTTAAATGTTGCTTGCATCTATTGATATGTGCAGTAAAAATGGGAAAGATCAATGTAATTGTTATTCTGTTATTGGATATACTTGGGTGTCTTAAGTATGCAAGTCACATGCCAATTTCTTGGCTGAAAGAGGAACTTTGCCTTTAAAGATTTTATAAGTCATCTATTTCCTTCTTAATGAGGTCTATCTATTTATTTTTCTTGACTTGTTTGTTGTTGGATCAGATTGGACCATGTTTATTATCTCTGTTTTTATGTTTTTAATGGAGGTCTCCTTGGGCTTCTTTGTAGTACTGTAATCAAGCTGCTGAGTATTGAATTTTGAACTTGGCTTGGCAAGATTAACAGGATGTTCAAAGCTTGGCTCGAGCTCACTTATAATTTTTGAGCTTGGGCTTGTTAAAAATTCAAGTAACTTGAGCTCAACTTGCTTCATTAGTCAAGCCACCAAGCCGAGCACAAGCTCAAATCAAGCTTAAGCTCAATCTTGCAAACAAGCTTTGTTAATGTAATAAAAAAAAAAAAAAAATCAAGTTAATGGAAAAAAGCCGGAATTAATTGCATCTCAAGAGCACAAATAGTAGAAGGAATAATTTCCACATAGATATAGGATTGTAAGTGAGCTGAGCCGTAAGCTTAGATATTTTGTAAGTTTTTTTCTTCAAGCCCATATCAAGTCCTTAACAAGCCTCATTAACAAGCTTAAGTCGAATGTGGGCTTGACTGGTTAATCCTCAAGCCCTATACATGCGAGCTGGTTTATTAAAGGTGTTGTACCCGTTGCTTTTTGATTGCTCATTGGATCGGGATGCATCCCTTGAGTCTTTATTAGTGAGGTGAGTTCCTTGAGGGATTCGAGAATGGAATATCCTTTTTGTTAGGGACTTTAATGATTGGGAAATCGAATGTGGTTGTGTCTTTCTTTCAATTTCTTCACTCTCATGTTCAAAGTAGGAAAGGGGAGGATGTTATGCACGGGAGTCCTAGAAAACATGGACTGTTTGACTCCTGATCCTTTTACATGGCATTGAGTGGTCCCAGAGAGATGAGATTTCCATGGAAGAGTATTTGGGGAGTTAAACTCCTAGACGGGTTTCTTTTTTAGTGTGGACAGTGGCATGGGGGTAAGATTCCTACTTGTGATAATTTGATGCGAAGAGGTTACTCAATGGCAGGTTGGTGTTGCATGTGTAGGAGTCATTGTGAGACATGGGATCATCTTCTGATACATTGTGTCTTGGTGGCAGAGTTGTGGGGTTTTATTTTTAAAATGTTTGGAATTCAGTGGGTATTTAGGAGTCATTGTGAGACTATCATCTTCTGAAGTGTCTTGGTGGCAGTGGTTTTATTTTTAAAATGGATCTGTTATGGTGGATCTGTTATTTAGTTGGAGAAATTGGTTTGGGAAACATTCTTTTGCGGTTTGGAACCTAGTCCCATTATGCCTAATGTGGACAATTTGGTAGGAACGGAACAGATGCATTTTTGAAGACATGGAATGGGAGTCGACTTCTTGAATCTTTTTCTGGATTGTTGTTTGATTGGTCTAGGGCTTGGGGTTTTACCTCTGCCACATCTCTTGCTGATTTTGTTGTTTCTTTATGCTTTGAACCCTTACCTACTACTGTCTCTTTGTAATCTTTGTTCTGTTTGTAGTTCTTGGTTCCTCTAAGTGCATGCTTTATGCACGTAGGGGGATATTTTTCTGCTCTATCAATAAAACTATTTTACCTATCTTATAAAAAAAATTTTGCTCGGGCACTGCTCATTTACTAAACAAGTGTCAGAATAGGCTCAAGTTCCGTGTATTTATAAACAAACGAACATAACAAAGCTTTTTATGAGTGAAGCCTGAGCAGTTAGTTTTCAGCCATACTTCTTTGCTTGTCATTTCTTTCTATTCTGGTTAATTACTGCATAACAGGGAAAAAAGAGAGTAAATAACATGATGCCTTTTTGTTGATAAATTAGGTATTATCTTTGGGCTACAAGTTCATCCTTGCTTTGATTGATGTCTATTTATTTCATCTTTTTTGTTCTTTTAATGGTTGCTTTTGTTGATATGCAGTTGTTCATGAAAACTAATATTTCCCTTTATCTGTCTTAGAGTTTGAATTTATATTCTGGTAACTTTTGTTACCTCTGTGATGTAGTTAATATTTATAATAATATATTTTTACGTTTTAAGGTGATCCTCTTTTGGTTTAATCATTTTTGCTATGGCAATTGGAATAATAGAAAGATTTAGAGCAACTTTGGAATCAGAATTATTAGTGGGGCTCTCTTCCTCTAATCATCCATTTATTCCTACCCTATACGATTCTGTTTGTCCATTTTTCCTTTCTTGACACAATGCTTGTTCACTTTGTAAAGTCAATATAGGATATTCTCGAACTCTTCAAAGTAACTCCTATATTTAGAGTCTGTTTATATGGGAGGAGAGAAAAGGGGTGGAAAGAATATGGGAGAGGAAAGAAAAGTGGAGCTCAATTATTGTGCATTTTGCTCGAGCGAGCAAGACAGCCCACTTGAGGGAAACTGCAAAACTCTCCAGAGCGTTTTCCACTGAGTTTTCCTCACAATTTGAAGAAAATCCTGGGCCTCGCTAGTTTTCCCTCCCCCCTAAAATGTCCAACCAAACAACCATTTTCCCTCCAGTTTTCTCTCCCCCCTCTTTTTCTACTCAAACAAACAAACCCTTAAGAAGGAAAAGGAAGTTTTCTGATTTTGAATTTATAAAGGGGGTTTAACAATGATATGTGAATGCAGTAAATTATGGCATCTTGTTGTGATATGTGGCTTGATTGGCGGTTTAGCTAAACCGACCTTGGCTAGCTTCAAATAGAAGCTCCTTTTTTGTTTGGACTTCATGGCAAGGACTACTACTCATCAAAGGATTTCTTCTCCTTGCCATGGAGAACAAGCTCTCCAAAACTATATGTATATCACCTGTCCTTGAGAAATAAAGGGTGTGTTCTTGTTTCTTGGGGTTGTAACTAATAGTATAGAGCACTAGTTTAAGTCCTTGAGAGATAGCTGCATAGAAGGTGAAGAAGCTGCTGCAAAGAGACTTCTTTTCCTCTCGTGTCTTTTGTGAGAGAGAGCTTAGGATGTATTTGGGGTTTGGGTTTCTTGTGAGAGTCTTTGTACCACTGCTGTAATCTCCCTATTGTTATAGTGAAACTTTCTCCCTATCGTTGCCCATGGATGTAGGCAGATTGACGAACCGCATAAACTCTTGTGTTCTTGGTTTGTGCTTGTTATTTTTTTTTGATAAGTAATAAGGCATTTTATTGATGAAAAAACTGCTTTGTGTACATAAAGTATGAACACGAAAGCAATGAATGAAAGAAGAGACGTGTAAGGAATCTGTTGGTTTGAATCCCTGGGGGTGCTATTTGCACAACACATCTTTTACCGTTGGATTGTATGGAAAAACGAAATGGGACATAGGGAGAATTTTTTTTTTTTCCAACTTCCTCCTCGGCATCTGTCTGAAAAGTTTTTTTTTTTGCTCATAATTTGAAGTTTATTGGCGATTGTTCATCATCATACCTTCTTAATCATGATGCTCAAGTTTTGCCCAAAATTAACTATGTAGCTTTATGAACAATCTTGTTCTTGTGTATCGTTTATTTAACTCCTTTAATCTTTTGCCGTATTCTGAAACATCTGGGATATTTTCTTAAATTACTATTGATCATGATCTTAGTAGAATTTATAAAACTGCTTAAATCATTGTGCATTTTCTGAAAATTCTGGGCTGTTTCTTAAAGAAACAAATGTATGATGCTTTTTCTGTTTCTTTTCCAATTAGGCAGTAATTAAGATGGTAACGAATTGCTCCATGATTTGGTGACTTTATTACATTTCTTTCAAGCATAAATTGGTTATGCTCTATTTGCTATCTGCTAGTGATTTTGATAGTTTTTCCTTTTCTGATTTTAGTCTCTTCCACCTTCCGCGGGTGAAATCCAACGAACAGAATGCTTGAGATCTCTCAGAGAGATTGCCATTCCACTTGCCGAGAGGCCAGCTCGCGGCGACTTAACTGGTGAAGTATGCCACTGGGCAGATGGTTATCCCCTAAATGTTAGACTATATGAGAAATTGCTTCTCAGTGTCTTTGACATGTTAGATGAAGGAAAGCTGACAGAGGTTAGTAGTTTTTTGTCAGGTGATGACAACACCAAGAAAGAAGCCTTCAAATCTTGGTGAAATTTCAGATTTCCTTCATATTTTTGAGTTAGTTTATGCTTTCATATTCGAGTTACAGCTCTATGCAGTTGGGTTTAGATTTGAGTTTTGTTTGAATTTGCTTATAAAATTTTGGTTTTATTAAAAATGTGATAGTTTGGACATCCTTTGAAATTTTGGATTTATAACAAACTCACTATCATCTAGGGATGTTAATCTGAAGTTGATCATGGTCCAAGGAATTGTTGTAAAATAAATATGATGATTCATTGTAGATGAACATTTCATAATTTGCTTGACTGGACCATCTTTCTTATCTTCTTTTTTTTTTTTTGTCAGGAAGTGGAAGAAATTCTTGAACTCTTGAAGTCAACTTGGCGTGTTTTAGGAATCACGGAGACTGTCCATTACACCTGCTATGCATGGGTATTATTTCGACAGGTATGGTAGCCATTAGCATAGCTCTTGTAATTGCCAAGTTAAGCAGTCATTCAATAGCTTTTCATACTTCTCTACAGCAGAAAATGCTTTATTGTCACACTGAATTTCTTTGGTGGTGAGATGTGCTTTGTCTCATTTTCTTATACACATGCTGCAAAATGTTTTATTCCACCAAATGTTTACTGAAATTTTTTGGCCTTAATGAATGTAAAGGACACTTTTTCTTGCTCTCTCTCTCTCTCTTTATAAGCGACCATGACAGGTGGTGTATAAGTTTGTTATTGTCATCATTAATAAAAAAAAAATGTAATTGTTATTACCTTTTTTTAATAGTTTTTGTCATGTGATCACAGTATGTTATGACAAGTGAGCAACGAATCTTGCAACATGCCATGGAGCAGCTTACAAAAATACCATTGAAGGAACAACGAGGCCCACAAGAGAGGTCACACTTGAATAGTTTGCATTCCAAAGTTGAGCCAGGGGGCTCTCGGGATATGTCTTTCTTACAATCATTTTTATCACCCATCCAGAGATGGGCTGATAAGCAGCTAGGAGACTACCATCTGCACTTTGCTGAGGTGTGATATATTACTGGTAGCAAAATATGTGGATGTTTTATATGTCATCAGGCTGGTTTTAGTTTATGTTACATAATAGTTGTGATTCGTAATATATATATAGCATATGTGGGTGTCATCAATTTACTGCATGCATGTTTCCCCTGTGCTATTGTTTTTGCTCATACATTAATGATTTACATTTTGTTGTTTTATTGTGGCTTCTCTTATTGTTGCATCTACCAAACTGTCTCCTCATGTCTTCTGTGTATTATTTTGTGCCGATGTTCATATCTATATTTTTTGTTGGGGGTGCTACAAGACATGATTCAGTGCATTTATTATGTTAACTTATGTGTTTATCACTATGTTCTGGTATCTGCACCTTATCTTATTGCAGATATACAGTAAATGATCCAACACAAGATCTATAAAAAAAAAAAAAAAAAAGATCTAGTGCACAATGCACAAAATCATGCATGTAAGGTCTGTCCTTTTTAGGGATATAATTGAAAGTAAATCAGTTTAGAGCTTTCTCCTAAAAAATTATGACATTTTTAAAGAGCATCACAAGCTCACCTTTTGCTTTCTGTTGCCTTCTTACTTAAAGATTCTTTATGGTTGCTTAATATCTAAAGCTGTAAGTGTAGGTAAATCTGTATATACATCCTGTGTACTTGGCTAAATTATTATTTATTTATTTTTCTGTAATAACAATTGTATTACTTGTATTTAAAAAAGGGCTTTTTATATGCCATCTAACTAGAAAGAAGCCTAATTGTAGTTGAGTTCATTTCATTCTGAAGCTTTTGTAAGCTTGGGAAACTTTGTTTCTTCAATATATCTTTGTTATAATGTCTTGGACTTTGTTTTTTTCTTCTGGTGAATTGCATTGCATTTCAGTTGCTTTTATTGTCTCATCTTCCTAGTTTTGCAACTCAGTTTTGTGTACTTCTCATGTTCCTTGAAGAAATCAGCAATGATGGGGAATATAGTTGCAGTTGCAATGGTTGCTCGGAGGCTTCTTTTGGAAGAACCTGAAGTAGTATGTATAGCCTTTCTTCTTAAGGATATTTTTCACTTGAAGTAATTGAAAAATTAGATCAGGTTTCTTTGAATTTGGAAGCTAAGGGTTGTGATTTGAATTCCTTACGATGGGCAAAACAATCTGTCCACTGTCCAGAGATGATGTTTAGTTTGCATCTGTATGTAGTATTATTATCTATAAAATGTTGAAAGTTAATTTCTCATTTTCCTGTAGGCAATGCAATCTATGTCCATCACAGATCGAGATCAGATAGAATCGTATATTTTGTCATCCATTAAGAGTGCTTTTTCCCGGGTATGTGTTCAACTCGATTGTAGTAAATTGTCTAGTTGATTTGTTAGGAGATTCAATTATTTATTTATTTTTTTATCTTTGTCAAGTGACTGGAATTTTTTCAAGGAAACATCAGGATTGCTGGAGGCCTCCTGAATTTTATATGTTATGCCCTATCTCACTCTCTATAAAAGTCTTTTGTTATGCATGTCTAATCTTTGATTTCTAGTATATACTTTGGGGTGTAAATGTGCTCAAATTAATAGTTAGCTATTTTGGCTTCCCTCAGGCGATCTGTAGGTTAACTGTTTTGCTTGCTTGTTGAAGCTTGTGTACAACTCCAAATGATGCAAATCCTATATGCTTAGTGTGATTAAATTAAAATTTGAGCTGTGCTTGGCTTGGCTTGTTTAGGAACCAGTTTAACAGATAGACTTTTAACCTTGCATAAAATATTTATGGTTTCTGTCTTATGCTGTTGGATTCATTTACATAGATCTAAGGGGCATTAACAAATTGAAGTTAAGAATTGAATTTAATAAATAATTAACTGATGATTAATTCTAATCAAAGGTGAGATTGTGCAAAAGCAATTAAATAGCATAACAAATCAAGTGAACTTCCAAGCCATGTTTTCTGTGGCTGTCATGTTAAACAGTCAAAATTCGGTCTAGCTCTACTAGTTCAGGTTAATTAAAAGCTTTAAAAAGATTTTAATGACCTTAGCTCACCTACTATTTTGGTCTGCATGATTACAGACACACTCATACATACTTTGTCGATTTTTCTTGTACATCTCTTATTACATGCATTAGATCAACACTTTACATAGCCTTATGTCACTTCCAGCTGCATTTTTTTAAAAAAAGAAAAAGAAATTATGTTAAGATTTTAATTTAGGATTCCTGATGCGAATGTCATGTCACTTTGTAGATAAATTTTTTTACTTATCAAAATTTTCTTATATACAACATTTATGATTTACTTTGTTGCCAATAGAGAAGGGTAATTTGGATGGTGGTTACCAACAATGTCCATGGTACAAGTTTCTTTCTTTGGAATTTTGAAAAGTTTTCTTTGTTCCTAAATTTGCCACCTTGCTCTTAGGAAATTGAGCAATAATAAAGTATAGAAAATAATGACCTTTTTTAAATGCCTTTTCTCTCCTCTTTTCGTGAATCAATAATTTTTGTTAATGATAATTATTTGTGATTTCTATGTCCCTTATGCTATGTTTGGATGGAGGGAAATGAGAGGGGAGTAGAGGGAATGGAATGAGGGAGGTTTAATGAACTTTGTTTCGGAGTTTTTGTTAAATGGGAGGGAGGATTTGAGGGGATTAGGAGGGGTAAAATACTCCTCCAAACCCCTCGTTTTTAATTCCCCAAATTGGGGGAATTTAGAGGGGGAGTGGAAGGGAGTAATTCCACTTATATTAAAAAAAAAAAATTGTCAATTATGTCCTTATTATGTCAATTCATAATGGGAGTGGTTCCACTTATATTAGGAAATGTGGTTCATATTGTCAATTTATATGACCACTCTTTTCTCCTCTCATTCCCTACTTAATTTTAAAACATCCAAACAAAGGGGAGGAGTATCTATTCCCCTTCCCCCTTAATTTTTAAAATATCCAAACAAGGAAAAGTAGTAACCATTCCACTCCCCTTTCCTCCCCTCTCCTTCCCCTCTTTCTCCTCTACTCTCCTCTCCCTCCAAACTTCCAAACGTAGCATTAGTGGCCTTCCTACCAGTCTCGCAGATTCACTAGGTGGTTCATTAGAGCCAAATATAATGACAGCTAGTTTCAATGTGAGTCCAGCTAAGCAGTCCTCCAATCCATAATTTGGCTTTCATGCTAAGTTAATCCTAAGTTAATATGCATGAGTTTCTTGATTGTTGTAATTTTTGTTGATTTGTGGTGCCCCCTTAACTACACATCCTATGTACTGGGTGCTGCTCTTTCTAGTTTTTTAACAACATTTTAATTATATAAAAAAAAACCTCTCTGTGGTCTATCTTTAAATGAACACTTTTGCCTGCATGAGTTGTTCGCTATATCTTTTGGTGCAGTGCAGTGTTTAGCCATTCAGAGGGTTTAGTAGAACAACTAGTAAGAAAATGAGAGGAGGGATTTGCCCTCTTTTAGACACTCTTGTACCATAGCTCTTCATCGCAATCTGCACAAGAATATAAAGCATCATTCAGTTTATAGATTTAATTGTGGGGTGGTTTGGAGGACGAGCTAAAATTTCATCTGGTTAACTGGCAACAAGTCTGTACTCCTCTTCATAATGGTGGTTTGGGTATTCGTAGTATGGCCACCTTTAATAAGGCGTTGTTAGGAAAATGGCTTTGGCGTTACTCAAGGGAGCCGGCATCCTTATGGAGGCAGGTAATTGATAGCAAGTATGGGGGACAAGGTAATTTTTGGTGCTCCAACACTATTCGTTCTCCTCATGGGGTTAGTTTGTGGAAGCATATCAGGGCAGGTTGGGATGTTTTTTCTCAACATATCTCCTACAAAGTAGGGGATGGCTCTCGGATTCGTTTTTGGTATGATACTTGGTGCGGGGACAGCCCGTTGCGAAATCAGTTTCCAATCCTTTATAATCTAGCTAGAGATCCTGAGTCTCGAGTATCGGATATTTGTCTCTTCCAAGGTTCGACTACCAGTTGGGATATCGAGTTCACAAGATCAGTCCAGGATTGGGAATTGGAGATGGTAGAGTCTTTCATGTCCCTCCTCTATTCTCAGACAATTCGCCCGGGTGTTGTGGACTCTCTTTGTTGGACTCCTTCATGCCGGGGGCTGTTTGAGGTTCGTTCTTTTTACAACACTCTTATTTCCTCTCATCTTCCGGGCATTTTCCCTTGGAAAAGTGTGTGGAAAGCAAAAGTCCCTTCGAGGGTGGCTTTTTTTGTTTGGACAGCTGCTTTGGGAAAAATTCTCACTACGGAGAATCTCAGAAAAAGAAGGGTGACCATTTTGGATTGGTGTTGCATGTGTAAGTCGAGTGGTGAGTCGGTCAATCACTTGCTTGTGCACTGCCCTGTTGCTTGGGAGTTGTGGTCTATGGTTCTGGTCATTTTTGGTAAGAATTGGGTAATGCCTCGGGATGTGGTGGACCTTCTCAGCTGTTGGAAAGAGATTCGTGGCAATTCGAAGGCTGGCAAGATATGGAAAATGGTCCCACACTGCCTCATGTGGTGTCTTTGGCAGGAACGTAATGACAGAACTTTTAAGGAGAAGGAAAGAACTATCCCAGCTCTTAAACTCCACTTCCTTCACACCCTCCTCAACTGGTCAAAGGCCTCTCATTTAGATGGGGCATGCTCTTTGCCTGACATGCTTCATATGTGTTCAGCAAGTCATTAGTTAGTGTTGCTTTTGGTTTTGTTTCTTTGCTGTTTCTGCTGTTTTTTCATTCAGGTTCACTACCTGTGTACTTGTATGGATCCTTTCTTTTTTCAATGAAATTCTTATTTATCAAAAAAAAAAGTGCCAATGAGCTCTAGCTCAAATGACACCTCTTCCCCTTCTAAAAGCAAGGTGGAGCATGAGGTCGTGGGTTAAACCCACTAGGTACACTTTTGCCATCAGGAGTTATTTGCTACATCGTTGGATCAAACATGGGCTTTCTTCCAGTGCAGTGTTTAGCCATTCAGATGAATTAGTAGAGAGCAAGTAGAACAACTAGTAAGGAAAAGTGTGGAGGGAGGAAGGTGGGATTTGCCTGCCCTCAAATATAGCTTTTACACTTGTACCTGTCTCTTTATTGCAAGTCAAACAAGAATAGAAAGCATCATTCAGTTTATCAACTTGATTGGTGGAGTCAAACTCAAAGTGACAATGAGCTCTAGCTAAAGGCACCTCATCCCCTTGTAAGAGCAAGGTGGAGCATGAAGTTGTGGACATGACCCAACCGAGTGCGTGTTTAAAAAAGTAAAAATGGGTGTTATCGAAGTTTTGCAGTCATTACTATATAAGGTAATAAATTTATCAGACATTTCAATAACCTCCACATTATAACTTGCTAAGATAACAAGAAGGGAGTCTCCTCTAACTTTCCATCACATATTTTAAATTTACTCAAACATATACGAAGTCCATTTGATTTATAGTGCTTTTTTAGCTGCTAATGAACAGCATAAAATCATTGGTGATATTCAAAGTTCAGAAATAGATATTTTTCTTGCTTCCCCCTGCAGTCTCTGGTGAAGAAGATGAAGTTTCATTTTTCTCTTCTTTGTACAGTTATCGCAAACTGTTGAAAAAGCAGACCCAATGCATGGACATCCTTTGGCATTGCTCGCAGAAGAAACCAAGAAACTTCTGAAAAAGGAATCAACCATGTTCATGCCAATTTTCTCTCAGAGGCATCCACAAGCAGCTGTTGTTTCAGCATCACTTGTTCATAAACTGTATGGGAACAAGTTGGTAAGCTTATATTATTGTTAACTTGGTTTTCATAAGTAAATCTTCTCAAGTTTTGTTCAATGATATAGTCTTAATCATATCTCTCATTTTATTTTGGTATAAGTTAAACATATCTCTTATTTTCAGAAACCTTTTCTCGATGGTGCTGAACATTTGACAGAGGATGTTGTATCTGTATTTCCGGCAGCTGATAGCCTTGAGCAGTATATAATGGGTCTTATAATGTCTTCGTGTGAAGAGGAGACTGCAGAGGTCTACTGCAGGAAACTAATTCCGTACGAGGTAAGATAGGTGGATTTATGTATCCTGAAGATTTTTATTTTGCGCTCTTCTGTTCCGGTGAGAGAGTATTAGCCACATTAAGCAATGGTAATTATGAAATGATGCTATTAGCCACATTAGGCTGTAAGTAGTTATGAAATGATGCCTAATAGGCTGTAAGTAGTGCACATAAGTGGAGTGCCAATTTACCAATTTATTAAATATTCAGCTGTTCTAAAACCCTCAAAACATAATTGAGTCATGTGATTTGGAATTCAACTGACTGATAAGTGATGATTGCCTTTGAATCCCAAAAGACAAAAGGAATGAAAAGTCAGTGTTTGATATCTGAATTGCAGGCTTTATTCACTTTGCAATGCACATGATAAATGGGATAATCCAGAGAAATCATGAGGAACATAACATTGGGTGAATCTTGGAATGGTTATTATGTTGCTAGAAAGGCTTGCAATTGTCAGGAGGGTGGTAGGGGTCATTCTGATATTGCAGGTCCAGATTTCAATTATGGGGCATATATCAGGATGGCTACTCTCCTCGACCACCATGTAGAAAATGGTGAGAAAGGAAGATGAATGGCTTTCATACTTTTCGTAGCACTTTATAATGTGAAGTGTTACATAGGCCTGTAAATGAACAAAGCTATTCATGAATAGCTTGGATTCGGCTCGATAGAAACCTTGTTTATGTTTGTTTATTTGGAAACAAACCGAACTCAAGCTTTATTGTAAGGCTTGTTTCTTGAATAAGTTAAGTTCAAACAAATTATTCTGTTCATGAACAACCTCATGAACATTGGGCTTGAGAATAAACAATCTAACCTTGAGCTTCATATAAGCTTGCTAACAGGGCTTGGTATGGACTTGAGAAAAGCCCAAAAACTTAATTTTGTGAAGAAGTGCGACCCATCCCATAAACAAACCTAGTTCAAGTAATTTACTCTCTTATCTGTCTCTTTGCTTCTGTTGTCAAGTTTCTTTCTCCTTGCTGCTCATGGCTTTCATCTATTCCAACAAAAACTTCAAAAAATCAAACACAAATCATGTTAAAAAAGTGTATACTTACATCAAATTTGTGCTCAATTCTTTCCTTTTCCCAAAATTCACCCTGAGACCAGTGGTTGCTTCAAAACAAGTCAGAACCAGCCAGATGAACATAAGCTGTTCAGGATCAGCATCACACATCAACAATGTATCATCAGCAAACAACAAATGGGAAATACAAACCGCCTCAGCTCCAGCCCCACCCGCCCAAAAACCATTAATAAGACCACAACCCTCTACATTCTTTAGCATTTTGCTCAGAATTTCCATCATCAACAAGAACAAAAGAGGTGATAAGGGGTCTCAAAGTTATAAAAATAAGCTTAGTTGAGTTAAGCTCGAGCTTGAACCAAACTTGTTCAGGCTGAGTTTGAATAAGTAGTTGATGGTTGACTCAAGCTCGAGTAGGGTTTGAACTCTTCTCTTTCATGATCAAGCTGAGTCCAAACAGTTAATACTTGGTTTGGCTCGGTCGGCGGGGTTAAAGCCCTAGCAATCTAACTATATATATTTTATGATAATTAGCAATCTAACTATATTTTTCAGTTTGTGATGGTTATATTTATGTATATTTGTGTGCTTTCTGACATTAGCTTGCTTGAGCTTGAGATCATGACGAAAGTTAGTTTGGTTTGCCATATATTATTTTGTCTCATGATAGTTTATATTTTCCTTATATTATTTTTTGTTAAATTTCACTTTCTTGACTTTCTTATTTCCATTTAGATTGAATCTATATCTGGAACGTTGGTGATGCGTTGGGTCAATTCGCAGCTTGGAAGAATTTTAGGTTGGGTTGAACGAGCTATTCAACAAGAGGTAAATGCTCAAGTGTATTTCATTATACTTCCAAAACATGCATTGTGTTATTTCTTTGCCTGCCACTTGTTTCGAGTTGAATGAACATGATGTTGCTTAGTATTCCATTTTCTTTCTTCAGAATTTGTCTCGTACCCTTTTTCTATGTATAGATTCTATTTTTTTAATCAAAAAAATTTCTCTTGCTTTTCTTTTTTCGTTGCTAAACATCTAATTTCTCCAGCTTAGTCCTATAAATGGTATTTATACTAACAAATAATTTTCCTAGAAATGGATGTGAACTCACTCTAGTTTCCATTTCGAGAAGTCTTGTTCTTTCTTCATCTTCCTTATGTTGAGATATTTCTTGCACCATGTAGCTTAATGCTCTTGTGTATCCTTTTCAGAGGTGGGACCCAATATCACCTCAACAGCGGCATGGGACTTCAATTGTTGAAGTTTATCGAATTGTGGAGGAGGTATGCATGTGTTTGTTTGTTCTTACATGCCCTTGATAATTTATTTTGTAAATGTGCATACAAAATTTTGTTATATTTGGTTGGAGTTGTATAAGTTAACAGATGAAAATCTGTCAGTTCATGCTCAATTAAAACAAAGGATGAACAGGTTAAATTTTGTTATCATCAAGGCACCATGATACAATCACATATGATTATCACACTTAGATATCTGCCTAATCATAGTAAAGTGGCTTCTCTGATTTTCAGTAGTTCTATAAGTCAGATTAAGATCATGAATTGCTTGAAGTCTTTTCAAATATATACTGTGCCTCTAAACTAGTTTGTCCTTAGTGAGGGGAGGAGTGCCATTTGAGCAAGAGCTCATTTGTGAGGATAGGTGGATCTTTGAGTTTATTCTTATAAGTAATGAGTATTTGGATAATCATATTAGAGCATCTCCAACAGTTTAGTACCATATAGCATGGCTGGTTTTAATCTTTTGACTGGAGATTGATCATTAAAGAATTGGAATTGACTGTTTGAAGCTTACAATTGTTTAACTTTGGTCATAGGTCCTTTACTTTGATGGAAGAATTTGTTTGTGGAGGATTTGGATTTTTACTATTTTAATAGTACTTGTGTGACTTAGTGCTTATATCTTTATGTACTTTTGCAATTTAATCTTTTATAGTAATTATACACTTATAGTAATATTACTTGTGGGACTTAGTGCCGTCTATGATGAATATTTTTTATGCAGACGGTTGATCAATTTTTCTCTCTTAAAGTTCCAATGAGGTCTACAGAGCTGAATAGCTTGTTTCGTGGCATTGACAATGCATTTCAAGTGTATGCGAATCACGTGATTGACAAGATGGGTGAGTATCTGCGGGAAAATACATTCTTAAATGAGTGTTCCTTTTCTAAACAATCTGGGCATCACATTTGACACAGTGATTCTACTTTTTGTCAAAGAGAGGTGCACTTTATCCCGTTTTCAAGTTTTCTCCCCTCAAACCCAGTTTCAGGTTCTTTCAAACTATGAGTCATCATCTAAGTAACATCAGTCTTTACAGAGTTTTATTTGTTTTGACTGTTTATCAGGTAGTGATATCAAATGAATACTCCTGCATTTTTTTCTGATACTTCTTTGTGGCATCTGATCTGAGACTTTAAGTTCCTTTTCAATTATGGAGAGATATTTGATACATCCTTGATACTCCTGTACTTGTGTCGAGCACATGTCACATGTAAATGTTATGGCTGACTGTGGTCTAAGTTGAATTAGGTTCAGGTTGGGCAGCAACATGGAATAAATATCATAGAGTCAGCCCTGGCCAGATCCGAATGGAAAAATAGGGCCTAGACCCAGCTCGGCATGACTTGTTGAGTGGATTTTGTTAGAGAAAGTGTATTTATATTAAGGGATAATTACACTTTACCCACTTGTGGTTTGGCGTCAGTTCACTTTGTCTACCTGTAGTTTCAAAAGTGACACTTTACCCACTTGTATTTTGGGGCAAGTTCGCTTTGCCTATCCGTGGAGCTCACCAAGAAATACTTGGTACTACGATTTTTGGAAGAAGTGACACTTTACCCACCTGTGGTTTTGGGACAGGTTCACTATGCTTACCTGTGATTTCCAAAGTGACATTTTACCCACCCCCAAACCACAAGTGGTTGAAGTGTCATTTTTGAAAACACAAGTGAGTAAAGAGTCACTTTTGAAGCCAGAGGTGGGCAACGTGAACAGACCCCAAACCACAAGTTGGTAAAGTGTAATTATCCCTTATATTAATTTATCTTCCATTTTCATCATTAAAATGAAGCATTAGTTGTTGAGGTTTCGGTGTAAATTCAAGAGATCCCTGGTTAAGATTTAAGTTCTCGATGATTTTCTTTCCATTAGTTTTCTTTTTCAGGTATATATATATACACACACACACAATATCATTAATAGAATAAAATATTGGTTAAAAATTTAGTGAGTCTAGGCCCATCCTGTATTTGGTCAGGCCTAGAAAAATTGGCCATTTAAATCTCATGCTCTTTTGTGATTGTTTTATGCAGTAGGGTTGTTTTGTACTTTTGATGAATGTAAAAGTGTCAGAACTTTCACACTTAAGATATTTTAGGGATGCATACACTGTAGATACCTGCTGAGGCATGCTAAGTGCTATTTGAGCTCAGCCAAGTGAACTTCAATTTCTGAAGCTTGCTTTGACCTTGAATTGAGCTTTGAAAAGTCTGATCTCATGATCCATTTCAATTTTTGAGGTTGACCCAACTCAGCTTTGTTTTAACTACATGAGCTCAAGCGTAAGCTCAAGACAGATTTTCTTATATTTGAAGCCAATGGTTGTTGGACCAAATCGCATCTCCTTTCCCCGTAAAAATTGTCAGAGCTGAGCAAGCTGTATTGAATTCACAGGAAAGAAAGTCACATACTAAACTCCAACAGCTTGGATACATATTGATTCCTAGGGTTGTTAGTAGTGCATCCAAATATTCTATGATTAGGTGCAGGGTTTTGTTTTTTTTGTTTTTGGCCCCATTGTTTCCTACATCCTCTTCAGCCAGTAGTTGCTTACTCATCTTGCATCTCTAATTTCTCTGTTGGATATCGACATATCACTTTGTTTATAATTTTCTTTGCTGCTGTTCTTTCTTTTATTTTAGGGATTTACACTTATTCATATATATGCTTTTGCAAAGTCTGTCATATATGCCTCTCTCTCTCTCATAATATCAAAATTTATATTCTACCTTACATAATGATGATGAAATATGTCTTCATATGTTATTTTATCTTCTACTATTGTCAAATTTACATTCTTCCCCTGCATGTTCTGCTACTAACTCATTCTTTTCCTTCAATTTTTTCCAATTTTTTTATATCTATATTGGCCCTGAAGTGTGATTTTGGTCATGTAGCTAGCAAGGACGACTTAATTCCACCTGTGCCTATCCTTACGCGATACAAGAAGGAAGTTGGAATAAAGGCTTTTGTAAAGAAGGAGTTATTTGACCCTAGGCTGCCAGATGAGAGAAGGTCTACTGAAATAAATGTCTTGACGACACCAACCCTCTGTGTTCAGTTAAACACTCTATATGTGAGTTCAATCCTAACATGGACTTTGTTCTCTAATGAATAATATATCTGGATAATTATTACTGGGGGTGCAAGTTTTTTTTTTTTTTTTTTGTTCTTTTGCCATGTGTAATGACTTTATTTTTTGATAATTCGATAGTTAGGGGAGAGAATATTTGAACCCTGGATGTCTCATTTGGAAACACCAGTTGAGCTGCAAGGCTCTTGGAAAATGTAACGACTCTTTGTTCTAACATTGGTATAGTCTATTCTGGATTTGGAGTTGATGGGTTCCAATTTCACTGTCTTGTATTACTCTTGGTCTTTTTTCAAAATCAATTTGAAGTTCTGTCTTGCATTATTTATGTTAACACATGGAGTTTGACCTGATAGCCCAATGGTACTGCACCCTTTGTGGTGCTCAGTATTTAGGGTTCAAACCCTTCCTCCCCCTGTTTACTTGGTAAAAAATATATAACACATGATTCTATTACAAAGGACAATTCCATGACTGGTGGATTAATTCATCCTAAAACTATGGCTCATCCACAGGGAGATGTCTGCATCTCTGCAAGGTCAATCTAATCATTTGGAAATTAAAAATAATTAAGAAAGAGCAACATGAAAGTTACTTTTAAGCAAAACTTTAATGATCTTTTTCTTTCTTTGGTAGCTTATCTTACTGTCCAACATAGCATTGAAATTCCTTTGGAAGCACCCTGCTGGAATTTTTGTTGCTTTTTGACCAACCAAACATAGTTGTGGAAACAATTCATGGGACAAAACTCTTGTCAAATAAAAAATGAAACACTTGTCAGAGTACCTTAGTTTTTATATAGTATCACTCCATCACGAATCATTTACTATCATCATTGCATCATATTTTAAACTTCTTTTTATTTTTCTAATTCCCTGTGAGCTTGCAGAAATTGCTGATTGATTTCTTTATTATATGACATGTTCTGATAAAGGTTTTGGTGGTGCTATTAACAGTATGCAATTAGTCAACTGAATAAGTTGGAGGATAGCATTTGGGAGAGATGGACAGAGAAAATTCCCCGTGAGAAGTTTATCAGTATGTGGCTTAACATATCAATTTCTTGTTGTGTATGTGTGCATGTGTTCTTTTTGCGACTACATAACTTTTTAATGAAAGGATCCATTGAAGAAATTATATGAGCAAAATGACCCTTGCGGGATAATGTCTTTATCTCTAAAGTGTTGTTAACACTAAAGTGGAGTCCTGGGCAGGGTGGCTTGGATATGGTCTTACCTTTCAGCACTTTTCCCGGTTGCCTTGAAGACTCAAACCCACACACTTGTGCTCTGCAAACTGAAACTTTTGTCATCGCACCAAACAATGAGCCCTATTTCTTTATCTCTAAAGCCAACCAAAAACGAAAAGAAACACAATGAATAAGTTATTGACTAGTTACTGTTTAATGTTTCTATGAGATGGGAGGTTCATACATAGTATGCATAATTTAGTGCAATTTCAACTTGACAAGTGAATCTGTTTAAATAGTTGTCAAGCAATATATGATCTCAGCCTCCACTACTTTTGGCCCTTTACAAGTTGAAACATGAAAGCGTTGGTTTTTTGGCTTTCAAAATGAAGGGATTCTCAATATTGTGATCCATGATTTATGCTGTTTTTTGGGGAGAGAGAGATGTCCACTTCTTACCTTCCCCTTTACAACAGCGGATGTGCGTTGTCTCTGTTCAAATGTTATTTGTAAACATTTATGATAAAGCATGGTCCCCGCTACCACCTAAGCCTACCAGTGGCCTCCGCTTCTTGAAACTTGGTTCCAGACACTGTATTAATCCATTGGCTTAAACATTTGACCATTGTTTGTACAATCACTTGTTGAATCTACTTGAAAAGTCTCTTTAAGAAAAGCAGGATAAGTGCACTATTTTTAAATCTTTTTTGTTAGTACTTATTATGCTAAACCTTTTGTCTAGAGAAATCCATAGTTGAGAAATCTAAAAGTTTCACTCAGAAGGACACATTTGATGGGAGTAGAAAAGATATAAATGCTGCTATTGACCGGATTTGTGAATTTACTGGTAAGAAAAATGTGACCTTTCCCTTGTCTATTTCCTTGAGAAACAAAGTTGATCATTGAAAGATTTAGTTTTTGCATGTTCCAGGAACTAAAATTATCTTCTGGGATTTAAAGGACCGGTTCATCGATAACTTATATAAACCCAGTGTTAGTCTCTCCAGGTTTGAAGCACTGATTGAAGCACTTGATGTGGTAAGATTTGTCCCCTCATGAAGTTACTTTTTAACCTTATTTGATATGTTAATGCTGCTTAAGTGGGATAGAGTAACTAATAAATTAGGAATTCAAAGTCTTTATCATCTATGTGGCAAGAATTGGATGAAAGCATAGGGTTCTGTAGTTTTATTCCTTGCATGGTAAGTCTTATATGAAACTGCTCTGCCTAAATGATTTTTCTTTCTTGATGTAATTAATTTTTAGATAACCTCAGCAAACAGGGTTGCATATGATTTTGAATGCTTGAGGTGGAATCCTTTGATTTTATTTCCATGTGCATAGGGTTAGCATTAGTGCAAAATACCCACTCTGTATACTGTGCATTGGGGTATACTGAAGCTACAACCAAAACTTTTCTAGTTATAGAGAACTCACATTATAGATATATTTCCTCGCTGCTATTATTGTGCCAGCTTCTTCTATTTTGTTTAAGAACATTTTGATAATAGATTCAGATATAACTATGGGTAAAACTTAAGTACAGTTCCTTAGGTTAGGTACATTAGGTTTCCCAATTGAATTCAAACACATGGTTGCATTAACCAATGAAACACAAACAATGTTATCTTTTCCAAGAATATTTAAATTCAATGTATTTGAATTCAACTAGGAACCTAATGTACTTGACCTAAGGAACTGTACCTAAGTTTTACCCTATAACTATTGTTAAACCTGACTCTTCAATGTAATCTTACAATGACATTGTCAATGTAAGATATTAGACTAAGTTAATAATAATTTTAAGTGAACTTGTCAATGTAAATTCATGTGGATTGGTTAAAATTTGTATTGGTTGATATTGAGATCAGCTGCCTGTCACTGTCAACTGCTGCAGGAACTTAGTCAACTTTGTGATATAATTGTGGAGGCACTCAGGGATCGAATTGTGACAAGTCTGCTTCAAGCGTCTCTTGTATTTTCCTAACCGCTGCTATTTTAAACAAATACGCCACAAATGTTAATTTTTATGACTAAAATTGCATCTTTTTCCAGGATGGCTTACTTCGTGTTATATTAGATGGAGGTCCATCACGAGTTTTCTCCCCAAGCGATGCAAAACTATTAGAAGAAGATTTGGAAGTCTTAAAGGTGTTTGTTTGTGACCCTTTGTGTGTTAACAGAACAAGAATGTGAAAAATGCATTGTGGATTGCCTGAACCAAAAAAAAGTTGATTTTTAAATATGACAAGCTTGCAATTCTTTTGGACACTCATTTGGGTATCTCTTGCTTGTGGCAAAGAAGGAACTTAAAAAGTTGTTTGCAGAAAAGCCCTGAAAGAGAATTTTCCGATTTGAAGAATGTTTTATAAACTCATTGCACTTTTTATGTTTTATTGCTTCACTTGGGAAGTTGATCGACTTTAATTGTGTGATATGAACAATTTCAAGGACTTTTTCTAAGATAAAAACTAATCTTACTTTACATCTATGTGGTTGTTTTTCTTAGGAATTTTTCATTTCTGGGGGAGATGGGCTTCCTCGAGGAGTGGTAGAAAATCAGGTGGCACGTATTCGGCATGTAATAAAGTTGCAGGGCCATGAGGTTAGTTCTGTTTTTTACTTTTATTCAGTACTTCAAAAATCAAAATAACAAATAACAGACAGCTGCAAGGAATTTGAATTTTGAAGAACTTGGTTTATTCAAAATTGATGTCATTGTCTTACGAGTGCTAGCAACAGTTGTGACTTTGCTTGCCTCAAATAAAAATGCATCAATCTTATTTTGATTCTTTGCATGATTTGATAGATAGCTGCTTCTAGCACTCTTCTTGTCTCATTTCACCATCAATTAGGTTCTCAATTGCACCAGTGAATTTTTTCCAAGAAATGAGTGTCACCATTAATTCACTAATATTTATTTTTTGCTTAGATATTTTTAATCTTTCATTGTGATAGTGTCTTTTGTTTGTTAGCTGAAGTTGGCTATTCTGCATTGATTCTTCCTACGAATCCATCTGAAAAGCATCTTATGACTTTTCCATTTAATTGATTGCAGACTCGAGAATTGATTGAGGACTTGAAATCTGCAAGTGGCCTGGAAATGCAGAATGGCAGAAGCAAATTAGGAGCAGATTCAAAGACCCTATTGAGAATATTATGTCACAGGAGTGATTCAGAGGCCTCTCAGTTCCTCAAGAAACAATACAAGATACCTAAATCTTCTGCTTAGGTAATCTCTGTATCACACAAAAATGGACACAAGGACAGTTAAGGCAACGTAAATGTGTAGTTTTAGCCACTTGCTTATGTAAATATAATCTCATTGGTTCTGAGAAAAAAACCATGGTAGTTTGCTTATTGTATGTATTTTCTCTTTTAATTCATTATTTATTTTCTTGTATCTGTAACAACTTTTGGATTTATCTGATACTGTTCTGTGGTATTTTGAACTCTTTAACTGGTCCAATCTCTAGTTTCAATGGCAGACACTTTAGTTGCCGAGAAAATAAAGAAATTGAATGGAAGTTTGGAACCGAGGAAGTTGCTTTTGGTTTTTTTTTTTTCCTTTGTGTGTGTGCGCCATGCAAGTATATGGGTATTATAGTATTATATACAAGTGTTTGTATGCATATGTACGTATGTATCTACTACTAGTCATAAGGCATGATTTTTCAAGACTGCTATGGGGAGAAATGGAAAGAGGTTCATTCCAGGATAATTTATTTTTTCTGGGCATATCTCCTGCCATGCATATGAGAAGATTTTCCATCCAAACAGACTTAATTTCTCTAGCTAAGGTTGCACCAACCTTGTTGCTTCGCGCATTGACCCAACAAAAAAACATGATGGGGGAAAAGCATAAGCTTCCCATTTGGCTTCCTCAACTAAGCGACCAGCACTCATTAGACATAAATCTGCAGATGTAGGAGCTTGAAACAAAAGCAAACAATCGCCTTAAAAACAGAAAGGTGCAAACCCAGATATCTAGCAGACCGAATAGCATAACCTACAGCCAGAGCCTTCCCTTCATTATTAGCATTGCCTGATGCCATTGTTTTCGATTAAGCCACGATAATCTGACCAGCAAAGTCATGAACTACAATCCCTAGCCCCACATTTGAAGCCATCATAATTCACCTTGAAACAGTCTAGAGTAGGGGGTTGAGGTTCTTGTTCCTCTCTTTGGGTGGCCTGAAAGTATTCCAGTGCATAGGCGTCGACTCCAATGTGCAACTTCAGAGGCTCCTGTGCTTTCTGGTTGTGCTTCAACTCATTAAGACTCCACCAGTCTCTAGACCGTAGTACAGAAGATTGTGGATGCTACGTTGAGGTACAAAAAAAAAAAAAAAAAAAAAAAAAAAAAAAGAACTAGACAACCAAGAAAACCCATAAAATATCATGGGTTGCTTCCTAATATGATAAAAAAGTTTTCCATTAGAAATTTCTAATTTACACTTTCCATTAAATATAAAAAGTATACCATAAATTTTGTCCAAGGTTTGGCCTGAACTCATACCTTGTTGAATTTAGATTGATTCAAAACATTATGGCATGCACTAAACACAGATCAGAATGGAATGACTCTAGAAAACTAAATCACAATAAGATTAAATCATAAAGGATAAATTATCAGTTCCCTAAATCGTTCTGAACTATAACTTGTGTTGTTAGAACACGTTTGTTCAATCTTCTTCTTCTTCTTTTTTATATATTAAATACGATAGGATGTGAACCTATGACTTCCGTTCTATAATGATTGCTTTTTATCATTAAGCCAAGACATCAATTGGTAATTGGTTTTTGGTATAGACGGGATTTGAATCCAGGACCCTTATGCGACGACAAGAGACTTTACCAGTTGAGTTAACTGGAACCTATCAAGTTTGTTCAATTGAAAGTACCTTTAAATGATATGGCATATATTATTGGAATAATTGTCGCAATTATTTCATCACAATAAAAAAAAAAAAAAATTGTCACAATTATTAAGTAACTAATCTGGCATTTAATGGCTACATAACCAACTAATAAGGAGTATTTATTCATGTGAGATGAATGAGTACGTATTTATTGTGTTCCAAGAGTACTGAATATTTTCAAACTAGTAGGAATGAATGAAAAAGCATCATTAAAAACAATGTCAAAAATTAAGGACTAAAGTTCAGAATAGTAAACTTCAAGGATGGAACTCAACATTACCGTAAACTTAAAGAGTGTACTTTACTTTTTTTGTCTAAAATTAAAAATTGTCCTTTCCAAACAAGAGGCTTTCAGACAAAGAGCTTAGAAGGAAAAAAAAAGAAAAAGTCTCCGGACAAAAAGAACAACTGTTGCCGCATTAAGCCACTACATCCTTCTATGAAGTTTTATTTCCTGTAACACAAATGACAATCAAAAGATATTAATCTTCAATTTATAAAATCATTAAAAAAAGATTTCTCGTATTACCAATCATAATCCATAATCACGTTATTTATTTAGCAAAAAAACAACAATCACGTTACCAATACAATATATAAGACAAGTATTATCTCACAGTACAAACCATCATCACTTCAAAACCATAGTGATATTACCTATACTGTAATAAACTGTAACAAACAATTAACCAAGCGCTGTGCATCAAGAAGTGTCAATCTTACTGTACCAAGAATCCAACCAACCAATGAATTCCAATCAATTCTTCAACAAATAAAGACAAAGAAAACACCCAAATCAAATCAATAATCCTAATAAGAACCAATGCATACACACCCAAAAGCTTAGATGGTTTAGATACAAAAATGCATTGAACAACTTAGTAAAACCCACAGATATCACTTAGAGAATCCACATGTTGTTGCCTAAGGATTACCTTCCTTTTTTCTCATTCAATACAATATTTCAACACCAAACCACGATCATATTCCTTAAAGATTCACTCAGGATCCAACTTTTTTATGATCTAACCATCCCTAAATCCTTAAACATCAAACCCAATTCAGGAATCCATCAATAATGTTTTTCTTTTTCTTTTTATGGGCGACAAAACAAAAGATACATTATGCACAGAGTGTGTATACAAAATATTCCTAAAGAATACACACACCCCGATCCTTACTTATCGAAAAGAGAATGAATCAATAAAACTTAACATAAAATTCAAACCACTGGAACCTATGACTAAATACCATTCAAACAATGCTCTTAGGAAGCTAGACTTCAATTTCATAATAGTAGACTCCTTGTCATTGAGCGTTCGATTGTTTCTCTCGCTCCATAGTCCACATTAAAGAAAAAAAGTGGGTGCCATTCCACGAAAAAGAGCTTCTATGTTTACTAAATCAGCTACACCAGCCGCCAAATAAGACCTTGATCACTCTCTTTGGCACCACCCACTATATTCAAAGTTAGTTTAAATGAGAGCCCACAACTCAATAGCTACTCTACAATTCAATAGCCCACTTTCATCAGCTTCCTTATATATATACCATAACCATAGACCTGATTTTCCCCCTACAACAAACAAGACCATGTAACAATAAAAATAATAACAATTAATGTGACCTAATGGTTAGAGCTTTTCCTATAAAAAAAATAAATAAATAAAAACACTACTTTTTTAATGTTTTTAAAACAGAACTTAGGTTTGTTACTAGTATCACCCGAATGCAACTCCCACACTCAAGAAAACATAACTCATTTAATCAATCAAAACCCATAACAAAATGTCATGACTCTTCCTGCAGTTACATGGTTACAAAAACTTTTAAATGTTTGGCCTGAACCCATACCTTGTTGAATTTACATTGATTCAAAACAATATGGCATGTACTAAACACAGTTCAGAATGGAATGGCACATCATATCTTTGAAAAATCTTAGCAAGTCTAATGAAACGGAAAGAGTAAAAGACATATTCAGATTGAATATGGATTACATGTGACAAGTTCAGCATATACAAAAAGATAATAACAACAGTCTTTCATTTACATTTACTGTTTCCCTACTTGCAAATGCTAATCCCATCATCAACCACAACCACAAAATCGTATTAAACAACAAAATCTAGTATATACCAAGAATAAGATAGAAGAACTGAGGAAAGTAAATGCTGAAAATTTTGAGTTGAATCAAGCTTTTACCTGCATTTCCTCTTCCTGCTCACTCTTCTCCTGGTAAGTGGATCAGTTGGTTTGTCGAGTAAGACAAGATTCTCCATGTAATTATCAAGATGAAAATATTTGAACCCACAAATTCCCAACCTCTGAACTTGTTGGCTCTCAGGGTCATATGAAGAGAGCTCCGAACCAATTCGTACTTGTGCCTCCACTAATATATGACCATTCTTCCGGACACCTAATACCCTTTCAATTTCTCCATTGAGATCAACAGTGAACTGTTTAGTCCAAGATTCAACAATGCCATACTCTTTCATCACCCAAATGGAACAACACTCTTCGCCTGTATCCTCATCAGTAGCATAACATAATAGAGAAAGCAATCCCTGGAATACCGAAGTAGAAACAAGATCACCCTCACGGAACATACCATTTGGCACCGATATCTCGCGAAAAACCTCATCACTCAAATCAAACGTCAAAACTAATGGTCTAGGCGCATTCTTCCAATCGGTCGCTGCGACATGGATAGCCCCATTTAGAGAAGCTGCATTACCTATCCCATACTTGAAACGAATCTCGGGCCGAAGAGTGGCGCTAGCACTAATTATTCTCCAAGAGCCCTTCACTAAGGGAGTACACCTCAACGATAGGCGTATCTAGCTCTTCAAGTACGAATTGAAATGCAAATCTCACCACTTTATAATCATTGGTCCGCGAATCAAACCCGAATGCTAGACAACATGAAATTGGGCCGTGCGTCTTGATCGTAATGGAAGGCTTGGGAAGGGTAATACATTTGATAATAGAGGGATTCCAAACAATAATGCGGTCGTGTTCATTAAGGCAATACAATCCATTGACGAAATTGATTAAGATAAAATGGCGGCTTTGGCGACTCGCTACTAGGAAATCAAGTTGTTGAATTTGATCAAATGATTCATTTTCATCGCGAAATAATATGTAGTTTTCTGACCTGGGATAAGTGCAATACCTAACAATTTTTGTGTTGGAGTTGGAGAAAAGTGTAAGTGATTGAGTGAGGTGGGAATTGATGAAGGCAGGGCTTGTGATTAGAGAGTTCCATGATTTAGAAACGCACCTCAATCGAATTAGGGATTTGACTGGTAGTCTCTGGAGGAACTCCACCACCACTTCGTCTGGGAGATAATCCCACATATTTTTTTTCTCTCCGTTTGCTTCGGCTTCAGTTCGCCCAATTTCAACTGCGATATATATATATATATATATATATATTTAATATTGAAACTTATTTTGAAAGGGTAAGTTAATAGTAATAGATAATAATAATAAATGTTGAAACAGTTAAATTAATTAGTTTCAGCTTTCGAGCAAGAAAATCCAAAATGTTTTTTAGTAATTTCTCACCATTTAAAAGCTCTTTATCAATTTGATCATCAAATACAGTTAATTTTTTCAAAACATTTTTTATCACTATAATCTCTCACATTTTTTTAGTCCTAAACATTTGTCGTATGTGTCAAAATGATCTTAAGGTGTTATTTTAATCATTGACATTAAATGGTAGATGGAAAAAAATTGACCTAACTAACATAACGGTTAAAATAATATATATATATATATATATAAAACTTTGAGTGTTCGGACAGCGCAGCTCAACTAACATAACTATTAAAATAATAACAAATTGATGATGTTGATACCAAGACATAAGACATCAATAAAAACAATATAAAAAAATGATGGACTAAAGTTCAAAATTGTAAACTTCAGGAATCAAACTCAAAATTACCCTAAACATTGTAATTTACAATTTAGTGTGGCTTTTCGAAAAAGAGCTAGGAAAAAAAAGTCACTAGACAAAAAAGAACAACTGTTGCCAGATTAAACCACTGCATCCTTCTATGTAGTCTTCAATTTATAAAATCATGGATTAAAAAAAATGTCCTCGTATTACCAATCATACTCCATAAGCAAGTAACCTTAAGAGGCAGTTCAATTGGTCTAGTCTTGGGTGTGTTTCCCAATAGTCATTAGTTCAAGTCCCCTCAGGACCACCTACTCAAGGCAAAGTTTTGCAATTATCGTGGTACACATGCTAGTAGGGTGTTGCGTGTACTTTGCAATTAGACAAGTTACTAAGTCAAGAATTGTTACTAAATAAGGGTAATAGTTACTAATAAATGCCAAGAGCCATGTAGCTTAACTAACACCTCCTAGTGTTTCCAACAAAGACCTCTAAGGTTCAAATCTCCTCTCTCCCAATTATTGAATTATCCAAAAGAAATTACTGTTAATTTTTAGTTATGCTTAAAATTGCGTCTTTTTCCAGGATGGCTTACTTAGTGTTATATTAGAAGAAGATTTGGAAGTCTTAAAGGTGTTTGTTTGTGACCCTTCGTGTGTTAACAGAACAAGAATGTGAAAAATGCTTTGTGAATTGCATGAACCAAAAAAAAGTTGATATTTAAATATGACAAGCTTGCAGTTCTTTTGGACACTCATTTGGGTATCTCTTGCTTGTGGGAAAGAAGGAACTTAAAAAGTTGTTTACAGAAAAGCCCTGAGAGAGAATTTTCCGTTTTGAAGAATGTTTTATAAACTCATTGCACTTTTCATGTTTTATTGCTTCACTTGGGAAGTTGATCGACTTTAATTGTGTGATATGAACAATTTCAAGGACTTTTTCTAAGACAAAAACTAATCTTATTTTACATCTATGTGGTTGTTTTTCTTTGGAATTTTTCATTTCTGGGGGAGATGGGCTTCCCCGAGGAGTGGTAGAAAATCAGGTGGCACGTATTCGGCATTTAATAAAGTTGCATGGCCATGAGGTTAGTTCTGTTTTTGATTTTTATTCAGTACTTCTAAAATCAAAATAACAAATAACAGCTGCAAGGAATTTGAATTTTGAAGTACTTAGTTTATTCAAAATTGATGTCATTGTCTTACGAGTGCTAGCAACAGTTGTGACTTTGCTTGCCTCAAATAAAAATGCATCAATCTTATTTTGATTATTTGCATGATTTGATTGATAGCTGCTCCTTCTGTTTATAATTTTGGTGCTCTTGTTGTATACATTTTGTGTACTTGGGTGGTGCCTTCTATGCCGTTTCAATGAATTTTTACTTATATATATATATATATATAAAATGCATCATGCTAATGTTTTAAAGCACACTATGTGACATAATTAAGAGGTGAGTCCCAATTTTACCTCTGGCTTGACTTGGTTTGATTCGAGACAGTCAGCCACAGCTGACTCTAGCATTCTTCTTGTCTCATTTCACCATCAGTTAGGTTCTCAATTGCACCAGTGAATTTTTTCAAAGAAATGAGTGTCACCATTAATTCACTAATATTTATTTTTTGCTTAGATATTTTTTTTATCTTTCATTGTGATACTGTCTTTTGTTTGTTAGCTGAAGTAGGCTATTCTGCATTGATTCTTCCTACGAATCCATCTGAAAAGCATCTTATATAACTTTTCCATTTAATTGATTGTAGACTTGAGAATTGATTGAGGACTTGAAATCTGCAAGTGGCCTGGAAATGCAGAATGGCAGAAGCAAATTAGGAGTAGATTCAAAGACCCTATTGAGAATATTATGTCACAGGAGTGGTTCGGAGGCCTCTCAGTTCCTCAAGAAACAATACAAGATACCTAAATCTTCTGCTTAGCTAATCTCTGTATCACACCAGAATGACACAAGGAAAGGTACAACGTAAATGTTTTAGCCACTGCTTATGTATTTTATTGGTTCGCAGCTTAAGCTATTTATATATACTGTTTTATGCCCCCTTCAGGTGCTGAATGATGCCACATGGTCCTTACAATGAAGCTTTGAGTGAGCATTACGTATGAATTAATTTTCTATTCCTTTGTGCTAAAGTCAGGTCCCTCTTAAATATATGCATTAATAGATATCATGATTTGATTACATTGATATTATTGGGTTTGTGATTTATGTATCTTTGATCAATATATCTTTTTCTTTTCTGAAAATTCCGTCATAATGTGAATTCAGTTAGAATTTAACATGGTTAGAAGTTATGTGCAATGTCATGTCCATCTAAGAATCGGCATTGTATTGTTGTGTTTTACAAACAATGATTGTAAAATCTTGATGCTAGCTTGTGTCCATAATTAGGGACGGGGCCACTTGGGGACCAAGGGGAGCCCTGGCCCTGCTGGCTCTAAAAATAATAGCTAGAGTAGGTTAATTGGCTCCCACTCATATAATTTTTGGGCCCCTACTAACATTATTTTTGGACTCTTTCAACAAAAAATTAGCCCAAAACAAAATAATCAAAATTATTCAACCCAAATCACAACAAAATAACTCAGTCATTTGTAACAAAATAACCAAAATTATCCCAACAACAAATCAGCCCAACAACAAATAACTCAGTAATTTTATTTTTATTTTCAAATTACAACAAATCACAAACTTTAAAACAATGTTTTAGAGTGGTTATTCTTGTACTTATTCTTGTAGTTTCTACTGCAACTACAGAGCGGGCATTTTCAACTATGAATATCATCAAAACTAGGCTTCACAACAAAATGGAAGAAGATTTTTTAACAGACTACATGCTTTTATACATTGAAAGGGAAATTACTCAGTCGTTTAGTACAGATTCAATATCATAGAAGATTTTTCAATTGTTGATGTTTTGTTAATACTATATGGATGCTACTTTGGATTTTCATTAAAAAGAAAAAATGGTTGATACATTGGCCCCCACTTATGTAAAATCCTGATTACGTCCCTGATGGCAGCCTCACTTCTTTAAAGAGATTGAGTATTACCGACTATCTCTACTTATTGCCTAGATGGCAGAGTTTGCTCCCTTTTATCTGACAGTGGAACTGTTTTAGTGAGAACCGGATGCAGACATGTATATAGACTTCTTTAGGTACGTGTGTCAATCATTAACCCAGATCCTTCATATATAGACATGTATATTGCAATCTTATTTGTCAGGAAGAAAGGGGGAAAAAACAATGAATTGTCAATGCTATTCTTCCTTTTCACTGTTCTAAGGATTTTGAATTTTGGAGAATTTCCTGCTTATCCAATTTTATATGCAGAATCAATTGAAGCACCTTACATACTTGGGTCTAAGATTTGGAGCTCATTCAAAACCTTTGCTCCCGCAATGTGCAGTAAGTTGACAAGCTGGAAATTGTCTCATTACTTTCATTATCATAATATGTTCATTCGGCATTTGATTTCTTCGCGTATGAGATGAAACAATATATAAAATATATTAGGTCTTATTTTTTAGCTTTTCCATTTTCCTTTTTACATATAAAAATTTAAGTACTTGATTTTTTTATTCAAACTGTTTTAAGGAGGTGATGTATTTTGCTTGCGTTGTTGATCTTTTCAAAACCATATTGATGTTGTGGTTGGAAATTCAAAGCTGGAAACTGCAGTACTACTAGAATAAGTATCTTAAACAATGGGCTTGAAATGATCTCAAAGATCACAAGGAGCTGAAAGTTCTAGTGGCAGGACGCAGGATAGAGGGAAGATTTGTACGTTTTTGTGAAAGAAATGCTCCTGCCATGATATTGCCAAAAATTACTCAATTGCTCAACTTGCTTTTAACTTTTGGATTGTGGATTCTATTTCGCTATGTGCTTCCATTTCCTTTTACCTCGCGATACTCAACTTTTCATTGTGGATTTTAAAGCTGCATTACTTATCCCATACTTGAAACAAATCCCGGGCTGAAGAGAGGCGCCAGCACCGGTTATTATTCTCTAAGGGAGTACACCTCAACTATAGGCATATCTAGCTCTCCATGTCCGCATTGAAATGCAAATCTCACCACTTTATAATCATTGGTCCGCGAATCAAACCCGAATGCTAGACGAAATGAATTTGGGCCGTGTGTCTCGATCGTAATGGAGGGCTTGGGAAGGGTGATAGATTTGATAATAGAGGGATTCCAAACAATAATGCGCTCGTCTTCATTAAGGCAATACAATCCATTGACGAAACCGATTAAGATAAAATGGGGGAGTTGGCGACTCGCTACTGGGAAATCAAGTTGTTGAATTTGATCAAATGAGTCATTTTCATCGCGAAATAATTTGTAGTTTTCTGATTTGGGATGAGTGCAATACCTAACAATTTTTGTGTTGGAGTTGGAGAGAGTTGAAAGTGATTGTGTGAGGTGGAAATTGATGAAGGCTGGGCTTGTGATTAGAGAGTTCCATGATTTGGAAACGCACCTGAATCGGATTAGGGATTTGGCTGGTAGTCTGTGCAAAATCTCCGGCAGCCGCAACACTTCGTCTGGGAGATAGTCCGACATTCCTATCTTTTTTTTTTTTTTTTCCTTTGCTGCGGCTTCAACCAATTTCAAGAGAAACACAAACAAGCTCTCTAGGTAAACACACAAACAAGCTCTCTTCACCTATCCCAATATATTGTGTACTTAAATCAATGATTTATTAATATTACAACTTATAAAATGTGGTATTCTCTCTCTCTCTCTCTCTCTCTCTCTCTCTCTATCTATATATATATATATAAACTTGTTTTTTAATTAATAAAATAAATTTGTAAGTACGTTTTAATCATCCAATTATTTAGTAACAATTGTCACAACATTGAGATTTTTGTTAAAAATAAGCTTTAAGGCCCTCTTCTTTTTTCTTTTCTTTTTTAAATGCTATCGAGAATGCATTGTTTAGTCTATTCCAACCTTTAATAAAAATAATGAGTTGACATAAATTTCTTATACTTATTTTTTAAAATTTTAAATGTCCACTTATTTTGAGAGAGAGAGAGAGAGAGAGAGAGAGAGAGAGAGAGAGAGAGAGAGAGAAATGATAATAAAAAATACATATTTAAATACTAAAAACATAAAATGCAAGAAAACAAATTCAATTGGTAAAATGCAATTATGAACAAAAATTTAAATACATGAATACGAAAATAAAACAAAAAATAAATTAAATAAAAAGGAGAAAAAAAACTCACTTCAATAATACTTTCCCAATTTCCCAAATTGAAAGCATTTTGGCAACTTTTGTGGGAGTGGAGAGATATACTCCAATGGGGTGGCAATTGAAGGATTTGAAGAGATAATTGGGTTTATTGAGGAGATGAAGAGTTGAGAGATAAAAGAGAAGTGAAGGTAGGCTATATTAATTGTAATTACAAATATTAGCCGATTATGTTTGATGGAGTAAATGGGAAGCTGAGAAGAAATGAGAAAACTTTAATTCAATTCCCCTTTTTGTACTTGATATTTAGTAAATGAGAAAATTTAAAGGAGGATGGTGAATTTAATGGGGAAATGGGAAACAAAATAAGCGTGTAGAAGGATATAAGGAGTCGGGGAGGAGAGAGAAATTAGGGGAGGAAATTAAAAAAAAAAAAAAAAAAAACATGTAGAGGAGAGAGAGAGAAAAAAAAAGGATATACATGAAGAGGGATAATTATAAAGTGGAATTTTGTGGGAAGAGGAAATCTGATGTGGCAGATTTGGAGAAGGCAAAAAATTTTCTCTTAGCTTCAGCTTATATATATATATATATATATATATATATATATATATATATATATAAATATTATATATATATAATAGTATATATATATATTTATAATATATATATATATATATATATATATATAAAGATTTTAGTCAATAAAATGAATTTGTACCTGGTATCAAGAAGAGAGTTTTAATTGGACATATCACATAGCTTGGTTTTTATTTAATTTTTAATTTTTGATTTTTGATAATTTCATTAATTTGATAGTTAGAGAAGGAAAAGATTTGAAAATTGGATTTTGACGGACATATCTCATTTTAATTATATGCTATAAGGGGTAAATTGTAAGTGTTACAAATTTCACTAAACTCATTGAAGACTAGTTCTAAACATTAAAACATACAACAAACTACTTTCCATATCAATCACAAATTTCACCGGCCTCAAATTAAGACAATAATTTCCAATGTATAACAAAATATTACAACAGAATCTCACTCCCATTGCAAGGTCACATTGTCTGACCTTCGGAAGAGGATCTTTGTTGTACTTGTGTCAAACTTTGATCTCCAGCACCACAAAACATGTCTCTAGCCTAAAATATAAAACAAATAACTCCAATTAACATCATAACACAACTCTAAATACTCATAAAGTAATATCTTTAGATTTTTTTAAAAAAAAAAAAACGCATAATATATTTATAACAAAAGCATAACGAAGTTAAATAACCTGGCCGCTTAATTGATGAATAAAAAAGACCAGTGATTTTAAAGTGGTCATTTTCTCCCTTTGCTGTTGTTGTAGTATTGTCTCTTGTTGCTGTATTTCGGTTCTAGCTGGCATACTATCTCTTTGTCAAAAGGCAACCTGGAAATTTGGTAGCAATATATATATATATATACCAAAAGCTTAAATGGTTGAATACAAAAATGAATTGAACAACTAAGTAAAACCCACAAATTAACAAATATCATAGTAGAAAGCAAACCATTATAGAAAATCCACACAATCAACCATTTAAACCAGAGAAAAAAGGAAATTATGAAGATGTATAGATGAGGTGGATGACTTTACCTCAAAGTGAATTCAGAGAAAGAATTCTCAAAACCTTTTGGGCATGAAGAAGAATCAAATACAAGTGTGAATGACCTCAGTTAAAGTGATTTCAGATAGAGAATCATCTGAATCTTTTGGGCATGAAGAAGCATCAAATAGAAGCATTAGTTAGTAAAGAAAAAATGAGATACAAAACCCTACTACAAAAATAACTAGAACCCCAAACCCAAAATGGAGGGAGTGGGTTTGGTTTTCTATTTGGACAAATCGGTTCTCAACCATGGTTAATAGTAATTGAAATGATATATTAGACAGACTTGATCCTCAACCATTGTAAGCTAGACACTGAAATGATATATAATCATGTTAACTAGGGCTATTTCATGCATCTATTAGACATACTCGATTTTGGTGAAAATGGAGGGAGTGGGTTTGGTTTTCTATTAGGACAATTTGGTTTCAACCATGGTTAATAGAGGCATAATTAGCTTTTCCAATAGTTCAAGAGCACTGAGACAAGGAGACCCTTTCTCCATGCTTCTTTTAATTTTGGTTATGGAAGTACATGATAGGATGTTACACAACACTGTGGAGGGTGCTGGGCAGCATTTCATGTTGGGGACGTCTCCTCTTTTGTTTTGCCATGATACAATTCTATTTGTGAGGTAAATTCTGACCAACTTGGCTATATCTAATGTTTTCTTCTCTGTTTTGAAGCAGTCTCAAGATTAAGGGTTAACTCAAGAAAAGAAAGCGTGTACCAATAGGAAAAGTGGAGTGTGAAAAGGAGCTAGCCTTAGTTTTGGGTTTTATGGTGGTTACTCTACCCACGGTATATTTGGGATTATGCTAGGTTTGTCCATTAAGGTACAACCACTTTGGAATGCTATCATTGAAAAGGTGGAAAAGAAACTAGCAGGTTGGAAAGCTATATTTATCAGAGGAGGAACGATCACTCTTATCAAAAGTACATTATCTAGACTACCAATGTATTTTCTTTAAAATTTTACGAGGCCTATTCAAGTTGCTGATAGATTGAAAAAATTGCAGAGAGATTTTAGTGGGTTGGGTGATAGTAACAAATTTCATTTAGTAGACTATGGGTTGGTGTGTTCCCCATTGAACGAGGGCGGATTGGGGTGCATAAGCTCAGTACAGTTAATCAAACTCTTCTAGGGAAATGGTTGTAGGGGTTTGAATTGAGAGGGGTCAACTTTGGAGGCATCTCATTTTGTAAAATATGGAAATCATTGGGAGGGGGGGGAGGTGGGCAACAGAGGAAGCCAAGGGTTGGGTAGGTTTTTTTTTGTTGGTAAATAATAAGTTTTATTGAGAAACCAGCCCAACCAGCATACTAGCTGTATACTAGAGGGACTAAAAAATCAAGAACTACAAGAAACTATGAAATCCTGAAAAGAAGCACAAGAGGATACCATTCGTGGCTTGCATCCACTCAAATAAAGTTCGAAAAACTGCAATTTCAGATCCTCAGTAGTTATCCCTCTGTCATCAAAATTTCTGAAATTGTGCTCCCTCCACAAAATCCACATGAGGCAGTGAGGGACAGCATTCCAAATCTGAGACTGATGATGTTTAGACACATGCCCCACCCTTCTATCAGCTCTCTCACATGCTCCGGCATTACCCACAATACCCCAAAGAGACATAACACTGCATCCCATAACTCTAAAGGAGGCTGGGATTTATTTTCTAAGCATATCGAATTTCAGGTCAGGGATGGTACCTATGGTGTGATGATTCTCTGATAAAAGATCGATTCCCTACCCACTAAAAAATGATCCTCTGGATTACCCGGCAACTGGTTCTGGCGGGTGGGGTTAGTTGTCTGTAGGTTTTACTACTGACTAGAGGCGAGTCCAAAGGGCTCTTCTTTAGAAAGGTTCCTATGTTATCAAAAAAAAAAAAAAAAAAAAAAGATCGATTCCCTAATCTTTTTACTTAGATTATGCATAAAAATGCTTCAGTTGCCTCTTATAGGTAATTCAATGGACAAAGGTTGCAATCTTGGAACCCAGTTTTACTTTCCAGAGGTTGGACAAAGAATTGGATCTGTAGATAAAATTCTTCTTTATCAGAATTTCCCTCAAGGCTGTTGTGCAAAAAAATAAAATCAATTCTCATTGGTGACTTGGTGCCATATACTCTTCCATGGAAAACTCATAGCATTCGATCCACAAATACCTTCTTAATAGGATTTCTCATTGAGCTTTCCATTACATCTCAATCTCCAATTCAAATGATATAACCACCTCCATGTGAAATATTGGAATAGAGGATGTCAAAGAAATACTCAATTCACTCCAGCTCTCAATCATAAAATTGACAATCAAAACTAATATTTCATAATGGGAGTCCTCCTCCAATGGGTTCTTCCAAACAAGAACTTATTTAGTGCTGGATTTCTATTTTTTATTTTTGATAGGTAGGTAATGATCAAAATTTTAATAAAGAAAAAATGGCATAGTGTGCATAAAGTATGAACACTAGCGAATCAAATAATTACAATGTGAGGTGCTGGATTTCTAAAATATCCTGAATCAAATTGGTATCAAAGCCCTCTACAATTTCTATCCTGTCATTGTCCTGACACAAAACTAAATTGAACTTTCCAGTACCTCTCAATCTCCACTTCAAATGATATAACCAACTCCATGTGGAATATTGGAATAGAGGAAGTCAAAGAAAGACTCAATTCACTCCAGCTCTCAATCATAAAATTGACAAACAAAGCTAATATTCCATGGGAGTCCTCCAACGGGTTGTTCCAAACAAGAACTTATTTAGTGCTGGATTTCGAAAATATCCTGAATCAATTGGTATCAAAGCCCTCTACAATTTCTATCCTATTATAATTTATATGTGACTTCATCTAATGATAATTCGTATAGCTTTGGATATCTCTTTTGCTCTTATATGTGGTTATCAAAGTGTTTTTCCTCCACTCATCTGGCTTTTATTTTAACACTTACAATCTTTTTAAAAATTAGTCAACCATCCTATGCCCATACCACCCAAGCACTTCCAAACTTCAATAGGAATTCTATCAAACCCCATAACTTTTCTGATTTTCATCTTCATTTACATGCTCTTCAACCATCTTGATTCTTTGTACAAACCTATGATTTCTATCCTCAACAGGATTACTAAGTTCTCTACAATTCCTTGCATGAATTCAATTAAAAATAAAGAGTCTACGTCATATATTAAGCTAAACTAAACACACACTCAAGACAACATAATTCATTATATCAATCAAAACCCATAACAAAATGTCATGACTCTTCCAGCAGTTACAAGGTTACAAAAACATTTAAATGTTTGACCTGAACCCAAACATTGTTGAATTTACATTGATGCAAAACAATATGGCATGTACAAAACAAACTTCAGAAGGCAATGCAGATCATTTCAGAAAAATCTTAGCAAGTATAATGAAACAGAAAGAGTAAAACACATATTCATAGTGAATATGGATTAGATGTGACAAGTTCAGCATATACAAAAAGAAAATAACATCATTCTTTCACTTATATTTACCGTTTCCCTACTTGCAAATGCTAATCCCATCATCAACCACAATGACAAAATAGTATTTAACAATTCGGACCAGTCAAGAACAAATTAACATCCAAAGCAGTATATTGAGTTGAGTCAAGCTTTTACCTGCATTTCCTCTTCCTGCTCACTCCCCTTCTGGAAACTCCATAATTTGATTTGTCGAGCATGACAAGGTTCTCCACGAAATTATCAACATGAAAATGAAATGGGGCATGAAAATGAAATGGCCACCCATGAATCCCAAAATTCTTAACTTGTTGGCTCTCAGGGTCATATGAAGAGAGCTCCCAATGAAATCCTACTTTTGCCTCCACTAATATATGTCCATTCTTCGGGATACCTAATACCCTTACAATTCCTACATTGAGATCAACGGTACACTGTTTAGTCCAAGAATCAACAACACCATACTCTTTCATCACCCAAATGGAACAACACTGGTTGGCCCCATACCAACCATCATGACATGATAGATAAAGCAATCCCCCAAATACTGAAGTATAAACATTATCAAACGCACTGAACATACCATTTGGCACCGATATCACACGAAAAACCTCATCACCCAAATCAAACGACAAAACGAATGAATTATAGTCATTGTCCCTATCAGTCACTGCAAAATGGACAGCCCCATTTAAAGAAGCTGCCGGTTGCAGCCAATTATTTAAATTTAATCCTCTTTAACAAAGAGTAGCCAGCACTAGTTATTCTCCAAGAGCTGCCATTAAGAGAGTAAACCTCAACTAGAGGTAGTTTTTCTCTATGTTAGTTTTACATGGAAATGCAATTCTCACCACCTTATAATCATTGGTCCGTGGATCAAACCCGAATGCTAGACGACGACATATAAAGCGGCCATGCGTGTTGGCGGTAATGGAAGGCTTGGGAAGTGTAATAGATTTATTAATAGTGGGATTCCAAAGAATAAAGCGCCCTTGTTCATTAAGGCAGAACAAGCAATTCACAGAACCGATTAACTTAAAATGGAGGAGACTATAAGTCGTTACTGGGAGCTGAAGTTGTTGAATTTGATCAAATGAGTCATTTTCATCGCGGAATAATTTGTAGTGTTGTATATAGGGAGAAGAAGAAGCGCAGTGCCTAACAACTAATGTGTTGGGGAAAAGTGAAAGTGATTGAGTGAGGCGGGAATTGATGAAGGCAGGGCTTGTAATTCTAGAGTTCCATAATTTGGAAACGCACCTGAATCGAATTAGGGATTTGACGGGTAGTTTGTGCAAAATCTCCGGCAGCCGCACCACTTCGTCTGGGAGATAGTCCGACAACATTCCCATCTTTTTTTTTTTTCCTTTGCTGCGGCTTCACCCAGTTTCAAGAGAAACACAAACAAGCTCTCTAGGTAAATCAATGAATTATTGATAAGTGTAATTTTTTTTTTTTTAACTTATAATATATAATATATATATGGTAAAACTTAGACACGGTTGCTTAGGTAAAGTACATTAGGTTCTTAGTTGAATTCAAATACATTGAATTTAAATATTTTTGGAAAAAATAATATTGTTTGTGTTACATTGGTTAATGCAACCATGTGTTTGAATTCAATTAAAGAAATTAATATACTTGACCTAATGAACTATACCTAAGTTTTACCCTATATATATTACCTTGTTCTTTAATTAATAAAATAAATTTGTAATTGTAAGTACGTTTTCATCCAATTATTTAGTAAAAATTCTCATGGCATTGAAATTTTTGTTAAAAATAAGCTTTAAGGCCTTTTTTTTAATTATTATTTTTAAATGCTATCGAGAATGCTGTTTTTTTTTTTTTTTTGCTAAAATGCACTTCAAGTCAACCTTTATTGATAACGAGAAATTTACAAAAATGTACAACAAAGAAACAATTACAAAAGGATATGAGAAAGACGTCATTCAGACCATAATCGATCTCCTCCTTATTGTGAGGCTAACTAGAACTTAGGGAACTCTCAGGTGTGATCATTGTCCCTGTTCACTTCACTGACCCGAGCATGCGCGTGGCGTGAGACACATATTGGGCGATAATAGGGACTTGTCACATGAACTCGCAACTTCCCGGACCCGCAGGTGTGACGAGTAAATAGACTTCCTATTATCGAGAATGCACTATTTAGTCTATTCCAACCTTTAATAAAAATAATGAGTTGGCATCAATTTCTTATACTTATTTTTTAAAATTATATATGTCCACTTAAATAATTGAATTAATTGGTTTCAAGTATGAAAATACAAAGCACTTTTCTAAATTTCATTTTTGTAATTTCTCACATCTAAAAATTCTATAGGTTTTTGTTTTCTCACATCTAAAAATTCTATAGCCAAGAGCCATGTAACTCAATTAGCACCTCATGTGGTGTTTCCATTAGAAATATCCAAGATTCAAATACCCCTTCATCTATCAAATTATCAAAAAAGAAAGACAAAGGCTAACAATTTCAAAACATTATCATTTGTATTGTGTCAAATGTTCTAAATGCTAAACTCTTTTATAGTTAAATAATTTACAATGTATCAAGAGAAGAATGTAAAATTGTTATATCCTCATTTTTATTATATGACTGAAAAAACTAAATTATGAAAAGATTAGAACATAAAGGACAAATTATAATTTTCCCTAAACTGCTGTGAACTATAACCTTTTGGATGATATGGCATATTTTATTTGGAGCAATTGTCACAATTATTAACTTACTTTGCATTTAATAGTCACCAAACTAATAGGATTAGACCTTAAAAAATAAAAAAAAAACAACAACAAACTAATAAGAATGGAGGAAAGGATGACATAAAGATCGATATCAGACATTAAAGACCAAAGTCCAAAATTGTAAACTTCAAGGATCAAAATCAAAATTATCCTAAACTTAGAAGATATACTTTACATTACATTTTAGTCTTAAATTTAAAATTATCCTTTCCAAACAAAGAAGACTTCAGACAAAGAGATAAGAAAAAAAACAAAAACAAAAACAAAAACTCTAGACAAAAAGAATAACTCCTGCCACATTACACCACTGCATCCTTCTATGTACTTTTATTACCTGCAATACAAATGACAATCATAAAAGATGTTCATCTTCCATCTATATCATTATTTAAAAATAAATAAAATTTCTCATATTATCAACCATACTCCATAGTCGCCTCATAACAATAATCACATTGCTAATACAACAATAAATATTCAAAACAATAAAAGACAAGAATTGTCTCACATTACAAACCATACCTCATAATCACTTCAAAACCATAGTCACATTACCTGTATTGTAATAAACTATAACAACTAACTAGGCCCCGGTACACATTTCGGGCTTTATGCTCTTCGAGCAGACCCCCTCACAAGATTCATTTGAAGCAGCTGGGGATCCCAAAGAAGGAAGAGAGGAACCTTGCCCTGTTTGCAGCCATGTGTTGTTATAGGATTTGGATGAAAAGAAATGAAGTGATTACAAGCCAAGCCCAAGTAGATCCAAGGGCTTTAGCGGACCAGATTAGACAGACTTATGAGAATCATTGTCAAGCATGAGAATTCAAGGGTGCAGTCAAGGATAGGAAGGGTATGTGGTGTCCCCCAAAGCCTCCAATTGTTAAGGTTAATTTTGATGCTGCAATTGGTAGAGATAGAGCTTGCTTAGCTGTTGTTGACAGCGATCATGCAGCCAGAATTCTTTTTGTACGGACTGAACATGTTGATTTCTTAGTTCCTTTCGTTGCAGAATCCTTAGCGACCCTCCTTGTTGTTCAAATGACTCATGATACACGTTTTAAATCAGTAGTTTTTGAAGGGGATTCCTCGGTAGTGATTCAAGCTATTCAAGAAATTCTTCTGGCTATGTATTGGTCTATTAATGGTATTGAAACTGATGTTATTTCATTCAGGAACCATTCCCATCTTCAATATCCCTTCCTATATTTTAGAGGGTTCGGTTGATGGAAGGAAGGGGGGTTCTCTTATTGTTGCTGGTTTGCCTTGTGCTCTTAATGAAGTCGATGTATTCAGCTAAAAAAACAAAAAAACAAAAACCAAGTGATGTCCATCAAGAAGGGTCAACGCTATTGTACCAAGAATCCAACCAACCAAAGAATTTCAATCAATCCTTCAACAAATAAAGACATAACAAAACACCCAAATTAAATCAATAATCTTATAAAGAACCAATGCAAATTTTCTTGCTTTATGAACCATACTCGAAGAGCATGAGCAATTCGCAAGAGTAAACTAAAACCACTTCACAACGATAATCACAATCACCATTTCCCTTACAACTAAGTAAGAATAATAGTTACTAATAAAGGCCGAGAGCCTTGTACCTCAACTAACACCTCCTGGTATTTCTAACGGAGCCCTCCAGGGTTCAAATCCCCTCTCTCCCAACTATCGAATTATTTAAAAAAAAAATTATTATTAAAGAATATCCCATCAGAATACAAATTCTACCGTTTTCATTGAAGACTACTTCTAAACATACAACAAACTACTACTCATATCAATCACAAATTTCAATAGTCTCAAAGTAAGCCATAATTTTTAAAGTATAAAAAAATATCACATCAAACTTACTCCTACCACGAGGTCACATTTCCTAACCTGCAGAAGAGGATCTTTTTTGTACTTGTGTCAAACCTTGATCTTCAAAACCACTAAACATGTCTCTGGCCTAAAATATAATATAAATAACTCAAATTAACATAATAACACAACTCAAAATAATGAGTAACATAATATATATATCAAAAGAATAACGAAGTCATAACCTGGCCACTTACTTGTTGTCTCAAATAGATCAATTGTGATTTTAAAGCAGCCACTTTCTCTTCTAGCTGGCGTATTTCTTTTGTCTCTTCTGAAGTCATCCTTTAAATTTTTGTAGATATACATACCCAAAAGCTCAGATGGTTTAGATACAAAAATGAATTGATCAACTTAGCAAAACCCACAAATATCATATTAGAAAGCAACACATAATAGAAATCCACACAATCAACCATTTCAAACCACAGAAAAGGAAGTTAAGAAGATGTTTACAAATAAGTTGTCAAATTTCTTGGAGGGGCATGTCATGCAGGTTTTGCAGGAATTCTATAATAACTGCAAGTTTGAGAACTCCTTAAATGCTACTTTTGTCACTTTGATTCCCCAAAAAGTGGCGGCGTCAATATAAAGGATTTCCACCATATTGGCATGGTTAGAAGTGTCTATATGCTTATGGAAAAGGTGTTGGCTAATAGCTCAAACAGTAGGTGTCATGTATTAGGTACCCAAATGCTTCCATGGGGGGTTGGGAAATCCCTAATTCGGTTTTTATTGCTCATGAGTGTTTAGATAGTTGTATTATTTTTTCTTTTCTTTTTTTAAGATTATCACAGGTTAAAATCCTACCCCACGCTGCCGTCCAGACAAAAAACGCAACTCGGCGAGGAGCTTTAATACCCCAAATACCTTTCCAAGGAAAATTCATACCCATATTACCATGAAGAACTTGATATAGTAAGAGCGAATATCAAAAACCCCATTCTTCTTCAAACCCCACTGAACTCTATAGTCATCCTCACGAATGGGAGGTTTGGAATGAAGGATATGAAAAAAGGAAGCTACATCATTAACTTCTCAATCATTAAAAGCCCTTCCAAAACGGATATTCCACTCCCATGCCACCCCTCCAGTACTCTGAGTATAAAGGGAATCAATAAGAGCATCTCTATCCCTAGAACACTCATATAACAAAGGAAACATCTCCTTAAGAGGTCGAGAACCACACCATCTGTCATGCCAAAAGCGGACCCTGTTGCCCTAACCCACATCAAAGTTAATGAAAGTGGAGAAATCATCCCAACTTGCCATAATCCCTTTCCAAATACTACAGCCATGAGATCTCCTAATTGGCTTCGTGCGCCAACCTCCCCCTTCAACACCATACTTAACCACAAGAACATGTCTCCAAAGTTTCAATTCTTCTAACTCAAATCTCCACATCTACTTTCCCAACACAACCTTATTAAAAGAGATAAGATCACGAACTCCCAAGATCAATTGGAGTGCAAACCATATCCCACTTCACCAAATGAATTTTAGCTTCCTCTCCCATTCCACCCCAAAAGAAGTTACGTTGCAACCTCTCAATCCTTTTGGCAACACTGATAGGGATTCGAAAAAGAGACATAAAATATGTCGGTAGACTCAATAGAGTACTCTTGAGAAGCGTTAACTGCCCTCCCCTGGATAAATAAAGCTTCTTCCACCCCGCCAAACGACGCTCAACCTTTTCAATGATGGGATTCCAAACCCCAACAGCCTTGAAAGAAGCTCCTAGAGGCATCCCCTCAAAATATGAGGACAGATTGCACATGCATGAATCTCACTATTCAATCTTCCACTAATAACAATAAAAATAAACCGAATAACATAATGACAATAATTATCATGGCAAAAATTTCTCAAACTTCATAAGCTTGTGGCGCATGTATAATATATATCACACACCGCAGATCAGATTAAACCTAATCGGATAATTTGAGCTTCTTTCGCTTCAATGGAACGATCCAATCATGGCAAAGGTGTTGGCTAATCTCTTTAATTAAAAAAAAAAAGAAAAGTAAACGAAGAGCGTTGGCTAATCGCTTAAATGTGCGATAGGTGTCATGAGTTAGATACCCAAATGCTTTCATTGAAGGTTGGCAAATCCTTTATTCGGTGTTTATTGCCAATGAATTTTTGGAGTAATTTGTAAACTCGACATTGAAAAGATATATGATCATGTTAACTAGGGCTATTTCATGCATCTATTAGACATACTTGATTTTGGTGAAAATGGAGGAAGTGGGTTTTGTTTTTCTATTTGGACAATTCGGTTCTCAACCATGGTTAATAGAAGCATAATTGGCTTTTCCAATAGTTCAAGAAGGCTGAGACAAGGAGACCCTTTCTCCATGGTTTTTTTTAATTTTGGTTATGGAAGTACATAATAGGATGTTACACAACACTGTGGAGGGTGGGTACTTGGCTGCATTTCAAGTTGGGGAGCTCTCCTCTTTTATTTGCCATGGTACAATACTGATTGTGAGGTAAATTCTGACCAACTTGGCTATATCTGATGTTTTCTTCTCTGTCTTGAAGCAGTCTCAAGATTAAGGGTTAACCTAAGTACAGGAAAGTGTGTACCAATAGGAGAAGTGGAGTGTGTAATAGAACTAGCCTTAGTTTTGGGTTTTATGGTGGTTACACTACCTACGGTATATTTGGGATTACGCAAGGTTTGTCTCCGTTAAGGTACAACCAGTTTGGAATGCTATCATTGAATTGTAGCAAATACTATTGTTTCACGTCTTACTTTAAACTCAATCACTCTCCTACAGTTTTATTACGTGACTTAATCTCACGATAATTCGTATAGCTTCTGAAATCTCGTGTTCTTATATGTGGTTATCAAAGTGCTTTTCTTCCACTCTTCTGGCTTTTTTTTAGCACTTGAAATCTCATTTAAAAAATTAGTCAACCATCCTATGCCCATACCACCCAAGCAATTCCGAACTTCAATAGGAATTCTTTCAAACCCCATAACTTTTCTGATTTTCATCTTCCTTAGCATGCCCTTCAACCATCTTGATTCTTCATACAAACCTATGATTTCTATCTTCAATAGGATTACTAAGTTCTGTACAATTCCTTGCATGAAGTCCATTAAAAATAAAGAGTCTACGTCTTATATTCAGCTAAACTAAACACGAATTACTTTTTGTTTTTTAAAAACAAAATTTAGGCTTGTTACTAGGATCACCCTCATGCAAGTCCCATACTCAAGACAACATAATTCATTATATCAATCAAAACACATAACAAAATGTCATGACTCTTCTTGCAGTTACATGTTTACTGCAAATTTTAAATGTTTGGCCTGAACCCATGCAAAACGATATGGCATGTATAAAACAAACTTCAGAAGTCTATTACAGATCATATCAGAAAAATCTTAGCAAGTCTAATTAAACAGAAAGAGTAAAACACATATTCAGATTGAATGTGGATTAGATTTGACAAGTTCAGCATATACAAAAAGATAATAACATCAATCTTTCATGTACATTTACCGTTTCCCTACTTGCAAATGCAAATCCCCACAAAATAGTATTTAACAATTCTGACCAGTCATTATCGCTATTCAAGAACAAATTAACATCCAAAAGCAGTATATTGAGTTGAGGAAAGTATATGCTGAAATTTTAAGTTGAATCAAGCTTTTACCTGCATTTCCTCTTCCTGCCCACTCCCGTTTTGGACACCGCATCATTTGGTTTGTCAAGTAAGACAAGGTTCTGCATGTAACTATCAAAATGAAAATAGTGTGACCTCCCACAAATCCCCAAATTCTTAACTTGTTGGCTCTCAGGGTCATATGAAGAGAGCTCCCAACCAATTCGTACTTTTGCCTCCACTAATATATGACCATTCTTCCGGAGTCCTAATACCCTTTCAATTCCTCCGTTGAGATCAACAGTGAACTGTTTAGTCCAAGAATCAACAACACCATACTCTTTCATCACCCAAATGGAACAACACTTGTTGACTGTATGTTTACGAGTATCATGACATAATAGAGAAAGTGATCCCCCAAATACTGAAGTATGAACACTATCACCCGCACCGAACATACCATTTGGCACCGATATCACACGAAAAACCTCATCACCCAAATCAAATGACAAAACTAAAGGACAATAGGCATTGCCCCTATCATGCACTGCAAAATGGACAGCCCCATTTAAAGAAGCTGCCGGATGATTCCAATCATTAAAACTAATCCCAGGCGGAAAAGACGCGCTAGCACTAGTTATTCTCCAAGAGCCTTCACTAAGAGAGTATACCTCAACGATAGGTATCTCTGGCTCTCCAGGTATGTGATTTCTACTTATAAATGCAATTCTCACTACCTTATAATCATTGCTCCGCGGATCAAACCCTAAAGCTAGATGAGATGAAACACTGCCGTGAATCTTGAACGTAATACAAGGCTTGGGAAGGGTGATAGATTTTTTAATAGAGGGATTCCAAAGAATAAAGCGCTCTTGTTCATGAAGGCTGAATAATCCATTGACGGAACCGATTAACATAAAATGGTGGATTCGACGACTCGATACTGGGAAATCAAGTTGTTGAATTTGATCAAATGAGTCATTTTCATCGCGGAAAAGTTTGTAGTGTTCTATATTGGGATGAGAAGCGCAGTGCCTAACGATTAATGTGTTGGAGTTGGAGTTGGAGAAAAGTGAAAGTGATTGAGTGAGGTGGGAATTGATGAAGGTAGGGCTTGTAATAAGAGAGTTCCATGATTTGGAAACGCACCTAAATCGAATTAGGGATTTGGCAGGTAGTCTGTGGAGGATCTCCAGAACTAATTCGTCTGGGAGATAGTCCGACATTCCTACTTTCGCCCTTAGCTGTGGGAGGAGTGGTGGTGGTGATCGGAGTCGCGGTGCTTGTTGTTGGTAAGCTTATAGAGAGAGAGAAAGAGTGAAAGAGTTGGAGAGAGGAGGCTGGCGGGATATTTGAGTCGAGGGAAGTAAAAAAGAGAGGATTGAGAGGGTAAACATACTGCCACACAAGAATCAAAATATCAAAAATTGGATAGTAATGTAAATGCGTTTTTTTTTTTCTTCTTCAGATTTTTAGATTTAATTAAGCTTACCGGAAATTCTAAGGTTTAAGTAAAACAATATGAAACTATAAAATTTAAATCATTTTTTATTTTTATTTTTTAAAAAATAATAATAAAAAAAGTATAGGTTTAAATGAAACATATCACAAACTTTAAGATTTAAAAATTAATTTACAAATTAATTATTAAAAAAATTGTCTCAAACAACTTGAGACGGCACGTTTTTTGAATACTCATCCATCTCTCATGTTTACCATTGAAGCCATTATATATATTTTTTAGTCAATAAAATGAAAAAAAAAAAATTGTAAGGAAAGAAGGCTAAACAAGGTAACATGGAATCATGAAAATTTTTTAATTGGACATAGTTTGGTTTCTTTTTTGTTTTTGATAATTTGATAGTTGGAGAATAGGAAGGGTTAAACCTAGGATTTCTTCAATAAATGTTAGTTGAAAGTAGGATTCTCTCTTTCTCTTTCTTTTTGTGGTGATAAGGAAAATCTCTCTCGCTATGTCAAAGAGGCTTGCTTAGAGATTTGTTCCCCCTGACTTCATAATGAAATTCTCATTTAGCCAAAAAACAAAAAAACAAAGACATGTTAATTGAACTACAAAACTTTTAACATACATATCTCGTTTTAATTATATGCTATAAGGGGTAAATCGTAAGTTTGGTCTTTGGAAATAGCCTTATTATTATTATTTTTTCCTTTTTCGATTTTAGTTAAAAATGAAAAGGGTAAAAAACAAAAACTACTCTTGAGATTTGAGCTAATAACAAAAACTACCAAGACTTTTTGAAAATATCCAGTTTGCCCTCTAAGTGCAAACCGTGTTGGGGAAAAGTACGCTAACGGTCTTAAGTGTTGTTTGTACTTAGGGGCAGCTAAATATTTTCAAAAAATCTTAGTAGTTTCTGTCATTAGTTCAAACCTCAAGGATAGTTTTTGTATTTTACTAAAATGAAAAACTTATCAAAACCATCTAAGTTCATATCCTATCATAATACAAATTTCACTAAACTCATTGAAGACTACTTCTAAACATACAACAAACTACTTTTAATAACAATCACAAATTTCACCAGTCTCAAATTAAGACAATAATTTCCCAAGTATAACAAAATATTACGACAAAATCTCACTCCCATTGCAAGGTTGACCTGCAGTAGAGGATCTTTGTTGTGCTTGTGTCGAACTTTGATCTCCAGCACCACTAAACATATCTCTAGCCTAAAATATAAAACAAATAACTCCAATTAACATCAAAACACAACTCTAAATACTCATAAAGTAATACCTTTAGATTTTATTTTATTTTTTTTTTAAAATACACGTAATATATTTATAACAAAAGTATAACGAAGTAATAACCTGACCCCATAATTGTTGAATCAAAAGACCAATTGTGATTTTAAAGTGGCCATTTTCTCTGTTTACTATTGTAGTATTGTCTCCATTTTCTCTGTTTGCTGTAGTATTACTGCCTCCATTTTCTCTCTTTGCTGTTGTAGTACTGCCTCCATTTCCTCTGTTTGCCGTTGTAGAAATGTCTCCATTTCCTCTCTTTGCTGTTGTAGTACTGCCTCCATTTTCTCTCTTTGCTGTTGTAGAAATGTCTCCAATTTCTCTCTTTGCTGTTGTGGTATTGTCTCCATTTTCTCTCTTTGCTGTTGTAGTATTGTCTCCATTTCTTCTCTTTGCTGTTGCATTATTGTCTCCATTTCCTCTCTTTGCAGTTGTATTATTGTCTCCATTTCCTCTCTTCGCTGTTGTATTATTGTCTCTTGTTGATGTATTGTCACTTGTAGCTGGCGTACTCTCTCTTCGTCTGAAGTCAACCTGGAAATTTGGTAGCAATATATATTATTCACCAAAGCTTAGATGGTTGAGATGCAAAAATGAATTGAACAACTAAGTAAAACCCACAAATATCATAGTAGAAAGCAACCCATTATAGAAAATCCACTCAATCAACCATTTAAACCAGAGAAAAAGGAAGTTATGAAGATGCATACAACTAAATTGTCTAATTTCTTGTAGATTAAGCTGTGAAATTACAGATAGGATCGATTTTCTACATTTTTTTTTTTTCCATTCTTTGAATCTTAGCTTGTAATTTTTTAGGAGCAGCTTGATACACTTCCTATGTGTGTGAGTTTTCACCTCTTATCTTTTTTTTGATAAGTAGTTTTCCCCTCTTATCAATAAAGATATCCGCACATACCAAATAAAGAAAAAAGTGTGATTGCTTAGAAAACCTAGGTGTGGTTGCCTAGGGTTTACCTTTCTTTGTTTCTCATTCCATACGATGTCTTAACACCAATCAACAATCAAATTCCTTCAAGATTCAATCAAGATCCAATTTTTTCTAAGATCTCACCATCCTAAATCCATAAACATCAAACTCTATTCAAGAATCCTTCAAGAACTTTTTTTTTTTTATAAGCAATAATAATTTTATTTAGAAAACAGGAGATACTTTATGCACAGAGAGTGTACACTAAATATTCTAAAGAATACAAACACCAATCTTTACAAACGAAAAGAGAGTGAGTCAACAAAATTTATCATAGAATTCAAACCACTAGGGCCTATGACTTGGGACCTCTCAAAGAACTCTCTTAGGAAGCTAGACTTCAATTCCAGAATAGTAGTCTCCTTGTCATTGAACATTTGGTTGTTCCTCTCCCTCAATATAGTCCACATTAAACAAAGGGTGGCACCATTCCGTGCAGAAGAGCTTCTATGTTTACTAAACCAACTACACCATCCAAATACGACCTTGATCACTCTCTTTGACATCACCCACCATATTCCAAACTTAGTAAAAACGAGAGCCCACAACTCAATAGCTACTGTACAATGAATTAGTAAATGGTTCACTGTTTCACTTGTACATTTGGAGATAAAACACTGATTTACAAAAGGTATACATCTTTTGATAATATTATTCTTTATCAGAATCTTCCTCAAGGCTGTTGTGCAAAAAACAAGAAGAAGCAACTCTCATTGGTGACTTAGTGTCATATACTCTTCCATGGAAAACTAATGGCATTCGATCCATGAATAGGTTCATAATAGGATTTCTCATCGAACTTTCCATTACCTCTCAATCTCCACTTCAAATGATATAATATAACCACCTCCATGTGGAATATTGGAATAGAGGATGTCAAAGAAAGACTCAATTCACTCCAACTCTGAATCATAAAATTGACGAACAAAACTAATATTCCATAATGGGAGTCGTCCTCCAACGGGTTATTCCAAACAAGAACTTATTTAGTGCTGGATTTCTAAAATATCCTGAATCAAATTGGTATCAAAGCCCTCTACAATTTCTATTCTGTCATTGTCCTGACACAAAAACTAAATCGATTTTCCAATACTGTTGCCCACCCTTGGGGCCAAGACTTATTGAAGAAAATTAGTTGTTGCAAATACCATTGCTTCACGTCTTAACTTCTAGGATATCTCTTTTGTTCTTATATGTGGTTATCAAAGTGCTTTTCCTCCACTCATCTGGCTTTTTTTAAAAAAAAAAAACTTAAGATCTCATTTAAAAAATTAGTCAACCATCCTATGCCCATACCAGCCAAGTTAAAATGGACACTTCCGAACTTCAATAAGAATTCTATCAAATCCCATAACTTTTCTGATTTTCATCTTCCTTAACGTGCTCTTCAACCATCTTGATTCTTCGTACAAACCTATCGTCATATATGCAGCTAAACTAAACACACACTCAAGACAACATAATTTATAATATCAATCAAAACCCATAACAAAATGTCATGACTCTTCCTGCAGTTACACTTACATGGTTACAGCAACTTTTAAATGTTTGGCCTGAACCCATACCTTGTTTAATTTTCATTGATTGAAAACAATATGGCATGTACAACGCAAACTTCAGTAGGCTATGGCAGATCATTTCAGAAAAATCTTAGCAAGTCTATTGAATTGAGAATTTGAGATTGAATATGAATTAAATAATTTAGACTAAACTCAACTTTTGGCCCCCTAACTTCAAAAGTTTTCATTTGGGCCCTATAAGTCTGTTTAGTTATCAAATGGGCCCTTCCATCCATCTCTGTTAGAGTCTCTTCCGTTAAGTGCCAACTAAGCACCTAATCATGTGTCCATGTCACCAGTTTTTGCCACGTCATCTTGCCATTTCATATACATAATATAAAAAATTATTAATAATAATATGAAATTAAATAACAAAAAACAAAAAAATTTAAAACAAAATAACTTTCTAAAAAAAATCCGATCGTCAGATTTTGCCCAGAAAATCCCCCCTCTCTCTCTCTCTCTCTCTCTCATCTTCAAGCCAAATCGTCGGTAGCCCTATAGGCAGGCGTGGATAGAGACCAAAACGAACTGCTCTCTCTCATAACTCAGTTCTCTCTCTTTCTCTCCTTGACCATCGAGGACTCGAGCTTCTCATCTCACCCTTGTTGGATCTGGAAGTCTAACACAAATTTGATGACCGAGTGAAGTGCTTCATTAGAGAGCAGCGTGCGTGCGTGTGGGATTTGATTAATTTGATAGTGTTACGTAAGGGAGGATAAGTTGTGGCCGCCAAGGGTTGGCTGGCTAACTTGGAGATAAGATTAAGGATCGAATTTCTTCTCAGTTGCTTTCATCTTTTTTCTTTCATTCCTTTTGCAATTACTGCTACTGTTTGGATTTCGATTTACCAAATTTAGACTATTGCCAATTCTACTGTTATTATCTGTTTCCTTTACCTAACTCTTTTTGGATAAAGGTAACAGTCAAATGTCTTTTAGATCAAGTGGATTTTTTTATCACTCATGATTTTCATGAATGTTGTAGACAGATGCGTTAATTGCATAAGCCAATATGGCAGTAAATGGCCCAAGTCATCTTTTCTAGGTTTCATTTTATTGCATCAGATTTTTCTTTGTTGGATTTACATCAGAAGCTCGACTTCATTTCTTAAATTTTCTAGATTTTTCTTTCTTTATAGATGTGGTTATGGTGAAGGAATTGTTGTGTTGATTTACAATGCCAAATGAAGGCTTTTGGATTTAAAGAATTTTCAGTTTTCAGTTTTTATTCTTAATGTTAGTATATGTTCATAACTGGATTATGGTGTCCGTGCCGAAATATTTTCATTGTGTTCTGAATGAATGATTTTGATTACAGTCCAATTTTTTTATTATGTAATTAAATTTATTATTAATAATTTTTTATATTATATATATGATGTGGCAAGATGACGTGGTAAAAAATGATGACGTGTACATGTGATTGGATGCTTAGTTGGCACTTAACGGAGGAGACTCTAACGGAGATGGACAGAAGGGCTCATTTGACCACTAAATAGACTTATAGGGTTGAAATGAAAATTTTTGAAGTTAGGGGGCCAAAATGAAAACACCTCCGAAGTTAGGGGGCCAAAAGTTGACTTTAGTCAATAATTTAAATGTGACAAGTTCAGCATATACAAAAAGATAATAACATCAGTCTTTCATGTATATTTAACATTTCCCAACATGCAAATGCTAATCCCATCATCAACAAAAACCACTTTATAGCCATTGAAGAAAAAATTAACATCCAAAGCAGTAAACTGAGTTAAGGAAAGTAGATGCTACAATTTTGAGTTGAATCAAGCTTTTACCTGCATTTCCTCTTCCTGCTCACTCCCCTTCTGGAAACTGCATCATTTGGTTTGTCAAGCATGACAAGGCTCTCCATGTAATTATCAACATGAAAATCATATGCCCTCCCACAAATCCGAAAATTCTCGACTTGTTGGCTCTCAGGGTCATATGAAGAGACCTCCCAATCATGTCGTTGGTTTGCCACATTCACCTCCACTAACATATGACCACTCTTCCGGAGACCTAATACCCTTCTAATTTCTCCGTTGAGATCAACAGTGAACAGTTTAGTCCAAGAATCAACAACGCCATACTCTTTCATCACCCAAATGGAACAAGACTTGTTGGTCCTAAACCAATTATTGTGGTTACATAATAGAGAAAGCAATCCACCGTGTACTGAAGTCTGAACATCATCTCGGAATATACCATTTGGCACCGATATCATTCGAAAAACCTCATCACCCAAATCAAATGACAAAACGAATGGACCATTGGCATCGTCCATATCAATCGCTGCAAAATGGACAGCCCCATTTAAAGAAGCTGCCGGTCGCCCCCAATCACAAAAACTTAATCCTCTTTGTTAAAGAAGCGACAGCACTAGTTATTCTCCAAGAGCCCTCATTAAGAGAGTAAACCTCAACTAGAGGTGGTTTTTTCTCTTCAAATTGAAATGCAATTCTCACCATCTTATAATCATTGCTCCGCGGATCAAACCCGAATGCTATACGACATGTAACGCGGCCGTGCGTCTTGACCGCAATGCGAGGCTTGGGAAGGGTAATAGATTTTTTAATAGAGGGATTCCAAAGAATAAAGCGCTCTTGTTCATGGAGGCTGAATAATCCATTGACGGAACCGATTAACATAAAATGTTGGTATAGACGACTCGTTAGTGGGAAATAAAATTCTTGAGTTTGATCGAATGAGTCATTTTCATCGAGGAATAATTTGTAGTGTTCTATATGGGGATAAGTAGTGCAATACCTAACAATTTTTGTGTTGGAGTTGGAGTGATGTGAAAGTGATTGAGTGAGGTGGGAAGTGATGAATGCAGGGCTTGTGATTAGAGAGTTCCATGATTTGGAAACGCACCTGAATCGTATTAGGGATTTGGCGGGTAGTCTGTGCAGGATTTCCAGCACAACTTCGTCTGGGAGATAGTCTGACATTCTTTTCTTTTCTTCTTTTGCTGCGCCTTCAGTTCACACAATTTTCAATTCGAAACGCTTTGCAAATGTATTCTTTGGTAAATTTTTGAAACTATGAATAGGCATAGATAACTACCCATATCACAAAGGATAAAGTTTGGGAATAAATATTAAATTGTAATTATCGTTAAAAAATAATGAATTAATTTAAATGTTCATATCTAATTTTCAAAATAATACTCAATATCCACTTCTTTTAAGGGTGAGGTAATAATAATAATAAATATTGAAATAATTGAATTTATTAGTTTCAAGTATGAAAATCCAAAACATTTTTTTTATATGTATTCTTTGGTAATTTGCACATTTAAAAGCTTTTTATCAATTTGATTATCAGATAGTTCAGATACCATAAGATACACGTCTTTATTAGATGGACCTCCCCACACCCAAGTTTTGTTAAACTCAACATGGATGGTTCAGTCTTTGGATACCCTGACCTTGCTAGTTTGGGAAGGCCTTCTGAGGGGTAGTGAAAGGAAATGGATCGGTGACTTTTATCGCAACATTGAAATCATTAACTCCCTTGCATTTGAATTATGGGGGCTTAGGGATAGTTTAATTTTAGCTCAAAGTCTACATATTTGCAAACTCATCATTGAAATAGATGTTAAATCTGTTGTGTACATTCTCAAGTCTGAAAACATCCTCAATACAAACTCTCATTCCCTATAGTGCTTTGATATCTGATTGTAAATACTTGGTCCAATCTTTAGGCAAAATCAGAAAACATTTATTTGGAATCTAGGCCTAATATTGTAATTCCCACTTTTGGTGGAAGCCAAAATTTTGGCAAATATTTGGGGGTTCATACTTCATACCCTCGTTTGTTGTAATTTGTGACTTCTATCGATACCAAAAAAAAAAAAAAAGGAATTTCAAACCATTGCACCTCTTTTTTTTATTCTATGACTGTAGAAAACTAAATTATAATAAGATTGAATCATAAACTAAATTATAATAAGATTGAATCATAAAAGATAAATTATAAGTTCCCTAAATCTTTATGAACTATAACATTTTAGAACCAAGTTTGTTTATCCATAAAAAAAAAAAAAAATAAAAAAAAGAAAAAAGAAAGAAAGAACCAAGTTTGTTCAATTGGAAGTATCTTTAAATGATATGACATATTATAATTGGAATAATTGTCGCAATTATTTCATCTAAAAGAAAATTTGTCACAATTATTAATTAACTAATATGGTATTTAATGGCTACGTAACCAACTAATATGGAGTATTATTTTTTTTTTGCTAAATTAATATGGAGTAATTATTTATGTGAGAGGAATGAGTACGCATTTATTGTGTTTCAAAAGTATTGACTAATTTTCCATCTAGTAGTAATGAACGGAAAAATATCATTAAAAACAATGTCAAACATTAAGGACTAAAGTTCAAAATAGTAAACTTCAAGGATCAAACTAAAAAATATCCTAAACTTAAAGAGTGTACTTTACATTTTAGTCTAAAATAAAAAAATATCCTTTCCAAACAAGAGGCTTTCAGACAAAGAGCTTAGGAAGAAAAAAGAAAGAAGGTCTCCAGAAAAAAAGAACAACTACTGCCAAGCCACTGCATACTTCTATGTAGTTTTATTTCCTGTAACACAAATGAAAATCATAAAAGATATTAATCTTCAATTTATAAAATCATTAAAAAAAGAAACAAATGTTCTCGAATTACCAATCATACTCCATAATCACGTCATAACAACAATCTTACGGTACCAAAATCCAACCTACCAATCAATTCCAATCAATTCTTCAACAAATAAAGACAAAGAAAACACCCAAACCAAATCAATAATCCTATAAAGAACCAATGCAAATATACACTCCCAAAAGATACAAAAATAAATTGAACAACTCAGTAAAACCCTCATATATCACTTGCAAACACCAATCTTTACAAACGAAAAGAGAGTGAGTCAACAAAATTTATCATAGAATTCAAACCACTAGGGCCTATGACTTGGGACCTCTCAAACAACTCACTTAGGAAGCTAGACTTCAATTCCAGAATAGTAGTCTCCTTGTCATTGAACATTGGTTTGTTCCTCTCCCTCAATATAGTCCACATTAAACAAAGGGTGGAACCATTCTGTGCAGAAGAGCTTCTATGTTTACTAAACCAACTACACCATCCAAATATGACCTTGATCACTCTCTTTGGCATCACCCACCATATTCCAAATTTAGGAAAAACGAGAGCCCACAACTCAATAGCTACTGTACAATGAATTAGTAAATGGTTCACTGTTTCACTTGTACATTTGCAGATAAAACACTGATTTACAAAAGGTATACCTCTTTTGATAATATTATTCTTTATCAGAATCTTCCTCAAGGCTGTTGTGCAAAAAAGGAAGAAGCAACTCCCATTGGTGACTTAGTGCCATATACTCTTCCATGGAAAACTAATAGCATTCGATCCATGAATAGCTTCATAATAGGATTTCTCATCGAACTTTCCATCACCTCTCAATCTCCACTTCAAATGAAATAACCACCTCCATGTGGAATATTTGGAATAGAGGATGTCAAAGAAAGACTCAATTCACTCCAACACTCGATCATAAAATTGACGAACAAAACTAATATTCCATAATGGGAGTCGTCCCTCCAAAGGTTGTTCTAAACAAGAACTTATTTAGTGCTGGATTTCTAAAATATCCTGAATCAAATTGGTATCAAAGCCCTCTACAATTTCTATTCTGTCATTGTCCTGACACAAACTAAATCGATTTTCCAATACTGTTGCCAACCCTTGGGGCCAAGACTTATTAAAGAAAATTAATTGTTGCAAATACCATTGCTTCACGTCTTAACTTCTAGGATATCTGTTTTGTTCTTATATGTGGTTATCAAAGTGCTTTTCCTCCACTCATCTGGCTTTTTTTAAAAAAAAAAAACTTAAGATCTCATTTAAAAAATTAGTCAACCATCCTATGCCCATACCACCCAAGCACTTCTGAACTTCAATAAGAATTCTGTCAAACCCCATAACTTTTCTGATTTTCATCTTCCTTAACGTGCTCTTCAACCATCTTGATTCTTCGTACAAACCTATCGTCATATATGCAGCTAAACTAAACACACACTCAAGACAACATAATTCATTATATCAATCAAAACCCATAACAAAATGTCATGACTCTTCCTGCAGTTACACTTACATGGTTACAGCAACTTTTAAATGTTTGGCCTGAACCGATACCTTGTTTAATTTTCATTGATTGAAAACAATATGGCATGTACAAAGCAAACTTCAGAAGGCTATGGCAGATCATTTCAGAAAAATCTTAGCAAGTCTATTGAATTGAGAATTTGAGATTGAATATGAATTAAATGTTACAAGTTCAGCATATACAAAAAGATAATAACATCAGTCTTTCATGTACATTTACCATTTCCCAACATGCAAATGCTAATCACATCATCAACCAAAACCACAAAATAGCATTTAACAATTATGACCAGTCCTTATAGCCATTCAAGAACAAATTAACATCAAAAGCAGTAAATTGAGTTAAGGAAAGTAAATGCTAAAATTTTGAGTTGAATCAAGCTTTTACCTGCATTTCCTCTTCCTGCTCACTTCCCTTCTGGAAACTGCATCATTTGGTTTGTCGAGCATGACAAGGCTCTCCATGTAATTATCAATATGAAAATCATATGCCATCCCATGAATCCCAATATTATTAACTTGTTGGCTCTCAGGGTCATATGAAGAGAGCTCCCAACCACTTCGTACTCTTGCCTCCACTAATATATGACCATTCTTCCGGAGACCTAATACCCTTACCATTCCTCCGTTGAAATCAACAGTGAACTGTTTAGTCCAAGAATCAACAACGCCATACTCTTTCATCACCCAAACGGAACAAAACTTGTTGGTCCTAAACTCATTATTGTGGTTACATAATAGAGAAAGCGATCCCCTGTGTACTAAAGTCTGAACAACATCACCGAATATACCATTTGGCACCGATATAATGCGAAAAACCTCATCACCCAAATCAAATGACAAAACGAATGAACTATTGGCATTGTCCATATCAGTCGCTGCAAAATGGACAGCCCCATTTAAAGAAGCTGCCGGTTGCAGCCAGCCATTAAAACTAATCCCCTTTGTTAAAGAGGTGCCAGCACTAGTTATTCTCCAAGAGCCCTCATTAAGAGAGTAAACCTCAACTAGAGGTGGTTTTTCCTCTTCAAATGGAATTGCAATTCTCACCACCTTATAATCATTGCTCCGCGGATCAAACCCGAATGCTATACGAAATGTAACGCGGCCGTAGACGGCAATGCTAGGCTTGGGAAAGGTAATAGATTTTTTAATAGAGGGATTCCAAACAATAAAGCGCCCTTGTTTATAAAGGCAGAACAAGCCATTCACATAACCGATTAACTTAAAATGATGGTGTAGACGACTCGTTACTGGGAGCTGAAGTTGTTGAATTTGATGAAATGAGTCATTTTCATCGCGAAATAATTTGTAGTGTTCTATATGGGGATAAGTAGTGCAATACCTAACAATTTTTGTGTTGGAGTTGGAGTGATGTGAAAGTGATTGAGTGAGGTGGGAAGTGATGAAGGCAGGGCTTGTAATTCGAGAGTTCCATAATTTGGAAACGCACCTCAATCGAATTAGGGATTTGGCTGGTAGTCTGTGCAAAATGTCGAGCACCACTTCGTCTGGGAGAGAGTCTGACATTGCTTCCTATCCTTCTTTCTCCCTTTGTCGCGGCTTCACCAAATTCAGAATTCCAAAGTTGAAACACTACGGAATGGCGTAAACATAGGAGAGATGGAAGAGTGTTCAGTAAAAAGCAAAAATCTAACTTGTTATTTTCTTTTTTCTTTTTCCTGATTTTGTATTTTACATGAACAAATTAGGGTAAACTCCACTATTGGTCCTTAATGTTTACTCAAGTTGTGCGTTTGGTCCCTAACGTTTAAAATTGGCAGAAATAGTCCCTAACGTTTCAAAACGATGCACCATTGGTCCTTCCGTTAGTCTCCGTTAACTTGGTGTATACGTGGCTAACGGAATTATGACGTGGACAATTTTTAATTGACATATATTTTTTTTAATGACAACTAGGATATGACATGACATACCCATTTAAAAATAACCCAACCAACAAAAAAATTAACCCAATCCAAATAAAAAAAAAACCCACCCAAATTAAAATTAACCCACCCCACCCAAATCAAATTAACCCTAAAATTAGATTCTAATTCTCTACCTCTCTGTAACAAATCAACGTACAGTGTTATCTCCCTTCTCAGCCTCTGCTTCCTCTCTCTCACCTCTCTCTCTCTATCTTCTTTCTCTGTCGCAACTCTCTCTACTTCTCTCTATTTTCGCACCAACAACCCTAAAACGCAACAACATTTTCAACCGATTGAAGGAGGTTTCTTGGGTTTGCTAGGTATTGCGTAAGTTTTTTTTTTCCTAACAGTTATAGTCTTTATAGTTTTACTTATTTGTATTAATCATTAATTTTTCATTTCGTAATTTTTTGGAGTTTACTGTTATTGATTTTGTTAAACACAAGATAACTATGTTATCACTGAAATTATTCACTTGGTGTGGTTGAGTTTATGTTTAAACGTAGGGCTGGGCCTTCTAGGTGTACAACCCCATATATTGTTGCACAATTTTATTATTCCCCACGAGTTTTTTTCACTTATGTTCTGTAAAACATGAAAAATTAGGCATTTTAGTTGTGTGTTGTTGTCTGCTTGTGAACTTTAAAAATTAGGCACTTTCTTAGGGACCACGGCCTTTCTTTAAGGCTGTTAAGAATACTTTAGTGAATTAATTTTTTGTCTGTTTGTGAATTTATTATTGATTGAATTAGGGACCACAAGTTTTCTGTAAGCTTTGTAATCATGTACCAGCAGTGCAACCAAAGGTTAGTAGTATGCATATTTGGTTTTGATAGTTTGTCATTTTGTGCATATTTTGCCAAAACCATAATTTTATGGTTAATTTGATTTGGGCAGGGTGGGTTAATTTTAATTCGGGTGGGTTTTTTTTTATTTGGATTGGGTTAATTTTTTTTTTTTGGGTTGGGTTGTTTTTAAATGGAATGTTTGCATATAAACCAGAGACCATCTTTTTTTCCTTTGCTCTTTCACCAAAGAATCTGACGAATATGAATCTTTGCTTGATCTCAGATACTGAATGCTGCTGGTTGAATCTAGTTGAATGGGCTACCAAGAATTTCAAAGGAAATAGATTTAGAATGGCTATCTGCAAGCTAGCTTGGTGGGCTGAAGAACAAATTGTTAGAGATATAAGGAAAGATGTCAAGGGCAGAATGGAGAGCAAAGTTCAAGGCTTTGTTAATAGGATTTAGTGCTGCAGATTGGGGGTTAATCCTATAGCTCTAAGTAATGGTCACAAATCACAATTAGGCAGTTTGAGACATCTGCTGTCTATTTCCTGCTCCAAGTGATTGTGGTTAATGGGGTATCCCATTTGTATTTAGGATCATAGATCCTTTTAGGGTGCAATTGTTTACTGTATATTAGAGCCTTTTAGGGCCCCATGTGTACTATGTGTGGGTTTTCATAAAAAAAAAAAACTTACAGAAATGTTTGCTACTCTCAATTCTGGCTTGGAATGTAGAATTATCAGTACTATGAATTATCATGTTTTTTAGCTGTTTATGGAAGGAATGTATGACATCAAACACTTGAACAGAAAGGGATTATAAATGCAATATTTGCCTACTTCAATTGATTCATGTCTCTGTATTCAATTAGTAGCAGAAAACTTTAAAATTGGACTACTTAAATTGTCCTTTTCGGCATTAACATGCCACATGTATTATCTCCAAATTTGAAATTTGCTTATACTCTTTTTGTGCTGAAAAATTTGCTTATACTCAAAACATATGAACTATGATATTTTAAAGAAAAATTATAAGTAGGAGAAAAGAACAAAAGAAATTTATAACTTGAGGAGTAGCTAATTCAAATACAAACGATAGCTTGTCAACATCCTCTATGTAAAGTTGATGTTTATCATAAAAACAAAAACAAAAATACAAGAGAATTACATGAGGAGTAGCTAATTCAAATACAATTTTCATTTACTACTCTTCAATAACAGTTGAAATTTGCTTATACTCAGAACATATGAACTATGATATTTTAGAGAAAAATTGTAAGTAGGAGAAAAGAACAAAAGAAATATAGCATCTGTTTCACTCTTTGAATTACTAACAAAAAGATCATACTAAGTACAACTAATAACCAATATAGCATCTTTGGTAAGTCCCAAATGCAAATTACAAAACATCATACTAAGTACGACTAATCTTCAATTCTTCTTATCCATAAACAATCTCGTGATCCTTTTAGATGCCTCACTTGCAGTAGCCATCGTCTCCATTGACACACGATTTGATGCCTTAAATATAGGGCATCTTCGTAAGGCTTCTGTGGGTCTAACCTGCCAACAAAAAGAGTTCATCTTTATAAGCAATGACCAAAAAAAAACAAAAAAATATTCAAGAGTGCACCTTTATAATACACCATTTGTCTAAGTACCATTAAATATTCAACTCAGAACCATGTCCAATGGATGTATTGGTACGTAGTATCTCCAAATGAGAGTGAAGGCTTACCATAGATTTATTTCGACTTGGAGCTGATGTCTGAATGGTAGGTGCTGGCTGACTTTGAACTACAATGTCACTTGGAGGTTCTGTCTGAATGGTAGGTACTGGCTGACTTTGAACTACAATGTCACTCGGAGGTTCTGTCTGACTGGTGGGTGCTGGCTGACTTTGTACTATATCATCACTTGGAGTTGCTGTCTCAATGGTATGTGATGGCTGTCTTCTTCTAAACTGAAAGTGTGGATAATAACCACCCAAACATAAATTACAAATACAACCTTGAATATACTAACACAATGCTATACATCTAATAACTAAAAACTCATGTACATAAACTAAATCTGGAGGAAATTAAAAGCTTATAATAAAAACTAGTTACCATTATTTTTCTCCTCAAAGAAGATGGTCCTGCTGCTGTTTGAGATGGTGGTGCTGTCTCATTGGTAGGATCATTCTTACAACTCCTTTTGTTATGGCCTACTTGCCCACATTTTCTGCATTTCCCAGGTGCATGTATCCTCGGCACTCTATAGGTATTTCTTGGCTCATCATGTTCCCTCCTCCTTCTCTTTTTAGGTCTACCTGGTTGTTTTCTATATGGGGGAGGAAGTATTGTATCCCTATTACTCTGTGGCCATAAATCAGGACCATTAATAGGTAACACACATGGTTCATAAGCTAGAGCGAAGGATGTCATATTATAGCAAGAATGCACAAAGTCTTCAATATTTTTACCAGCAGATCCTAATGCAGAACATGCATGCACACAAGGAATCCCAGATAGAGCCCATGATCCACACGTGCATGTATTTTTACTTATATCAACAATATACTTACGTGGATACATTGATACTTCATACACTGACAAGTCATCATCCCCACTCCAACGTGGTGTCCAAGTTCTACTGTTGCTTTTTTCAATTTCCAACTTCTTATGAATTCTAGGACATATACGACCTTTATACCTACCAATCATGCTTTTCATCTTAACATAACGATCCATCAGAAGCAATCTAATCTCTTCCATCATAGTGATTATCGGTTTATCCCTAAACTCCAGAATTTGAGCATTGAAAGATTCACACCCATTGTTGGTTAGTGCATCACACTTGGAGTATGCACTACATGATGCCCTAGACCAATGTTCTTTGGGATGACCATCCAACCATTTCCATGCTTTGACATTTATGTCCTTTATCTTCTCCATTTCAATCTCAAACTCAGCCATGTTAGTTGCCCTTGCAGCTGCCCACATTCGATCCTTTAGTAGTTTACCCTTGAATTCCTTACTAAAGTTATTATACAAATGCCGCACACAAAACCGATGGTCTACAGGCATTAGCTTCTCAAATGTAGGTACTAGACCCTGAGACAAAGAAATAAAACAGAATTAGTTAAATGCATTAAAGTAAGGGGCTTTTTGTTAAGGAAAATAATCAAACAACGAATCACCTTTTGTTGGTCAGACATGAAGGTCCAGCTTTCATAGCTCAGATCTCCAATGTCTTTAAATAGCATCTCCAAGAACCACTCCCATGATTCCTTCAACTCTGCCTCAGCCACAGCATATGCAATAGGATAAACACCATTATTTGCATCCTTCCCAATTGCTGTCAATAATTGACCTGTATATTGACCCTTCAAGTGACACCCATCAAGACCAATGAATGGTCTGCAGCCAGCTAAGAAGCCTCTTTTACAAGCATCTAAACAAACATAGAATCTCCCAAATCTTGGTTGCAAGTGTGGTTGAGGTCTCTCAGTATGGATTATACTATTGGAACCAGGGTTGCTTCTAATCAACTCCTCACTATAATCACCCAACTGAGCATATTGTTCCTTACAAGATCCATCTATCAACTGTTTTGCAACCCTCTTAGCTCTGTATGCTACATGTTTACTAATATGAACATTGAATTTAGCAGCAACTTGTCTCTTGATAGAGATCGTCTTCACTTTTAGGATCATTCTTGACATCTTCAACAAGATGTTTCCCAAGCCACTTATAGCTTGCATGTTTGTTCTTTAACTGCGTCCCACAATTATGTTCATCCTTCATCAACTTCAACTGCCAAGTATCTTCATTTGCCATCTTCCCAAAAAACAACTCAAACGGACATCCATATACACATTTAACTCTGACCCTTATTTTATCATTCTTTTTAAACCGTAATTGAACACCTTTGAAGACTGAATAATGCCTAACTGCATCAGTGACATCCTGTTTTGTGGCAAATTGCATCCCAAGTTCAAACTTCAATTCAGTGAATGCCTTTGGTTCTTGGTATTGAGGATACCTAGGCCTTGACTCGTCATCAGATGATGAAGAAACAACTGCAGAAGTTTCTGACTCCCAGCTAGTTTCAGCCGCATCATTTTCAGCACCTACACCACTTCTAGCAACTAAATCTGAACCAACCCGTACTGCATCAATCCCACCAGAGTAACCCTTTCTTCCTACTTTGATTTTAACTCTCTTGCATGCATTTCTCTTATACTGCTTACAATTGCTAAGACGTACGTGGTCTTCAACTACTTCTTTGCTAACTTCGGAGGCAACTACATCACTAGAAATATATTCTTCAAACATATCATTCACATCACTTTCACTGTCTCCGAAATGAACTCTATGAGCACTATCCTCCTCACTAGATGCTTTAGCTGCTTCTTCACTAGCAGCTCTTCTCATTACCACCATCTACCTTGATACCATCTACCTTGATACCACCATCCTTATTATTATCAGCTTCCATAATATCACACAATGCAACTCCCTCATTTAAGAAGACAACATACACCTCTACTTCATTATAAACCTTTGCAAACTTCACCATGTTCAGTACCTCAATATCAGTGTCCAAATATCTTAATCCACCCGCAAATGGAACAGTAGGTACTCTATACATCCATATATCAGTTTCATCATACCCAAACTCCTTCCCTATATTCAGTATCTCAATAAATGACATTTCATCTGACTTGATATTTTCTACCCTATTTACTTGTCCTCCTTCATACGTGAATGGGTTGGTCTTAATCTTCCCCCAATAGTGAAGGACAATTGTGAAGACAAAGTCCTCATCCATCTCTACAAAATATGAAGAATGCAGGTATCAGCATCCCATAAGTCACATAAACAAAAATAAATAAATGGAGGAATCAAATTATTTTCTTTTGGAAATTTTGGAAACTATATCTGAACAAAATTGAACTTATACCAAATAAACAAAAATTGTGACTTTACAGATTTTTTTTTGGGTAAACTACACTGTTAGTCCCTAACGTTTAAAATGGGTAGAAATGGTCCCTAACATTTCAAAACGATGCACCATTGGTTCTTCCGTTAGTCTTCGTTAACTTGGTGTATACGTGGCTAACAGAATTATGACATGGACAATTTTTAATTGACATGTAATTTTTTTTTTTTAATGACAACTAGGATATGATATGACATACCCATTTAAAAGCAACCCAACCCAAAAAAAAATTAACCCAATCCAAATAAAAAAAAAAACCCACCCGAATTAAAATTAACCCACCCCGCCCAAATCAAATTAACCATAAAATTATGGTTTTGGCAAAATATGCACAAAATGACAAACTATCAAAACCAAATATGCATACTACTAACCTTTGGTTGCACTGCTGGTAAATGATTACAAAGCTTACAGAAAACTTGTGGTCCCTAATTCAATCAATAATAAATTCACAAACAGACAAAAAATTAATTCACTAAAGTATTCTTAACAGCCTTAAAGAAAGGCCGTGGTCCCTAAGAAAGTGCCTAATTTTTAAAGTTCACAAGCAGACAACAACACACAACTAAAATGCCTAATTTTTCATGTTTTACAGAACATAAGTGAAAAAAACTCGTGGGGAATAATAAAATTGTGCAACAATATATGGGGTTGTACACCTAGAAGGCCCAGCCCTACGTTTAAACATAAACTCAACCACACCAAGTGAATAATTTCAGTGATAACATAGTTATCTTGTGTTTAACAAAATCAATAACAGTAAACCCCAAAAAATTACGAAATGAAAAATTAATGATTAATACAAATAAGTAAAACTATAAAGACTATAACTGTTAGGAAAAAAAAAACTTACGCAATACCCAGCAAACCCAAGAAACCTCCTTCAATCGGTTGAAAATGTTGTCGCGTTTTAGGGTTGTTGGTGCGAAAATAGAGAGAAGTAGAGAGAGTTGCGACAGAGAAAGAAGATAGAGAGAGAGGTGAGAGAGAGGAAGCAGAGGCTGAGAAGGGAGATAACACTGTACGTTGATTTGTTACAGAGAGGTAGAGAATTAGAATCTAATTTTAGGGTTAATTTGATTTGGGTGGGGTGGGTTAATTTTAATTTGGGTGGGTTTTTTTTTTATTTGGATTGGGTTAATTTTTTTTGGGTTGGGTTATTTTTAAATGGGTATGCCATGTCATATCCTAGTTGTCATTAAAAAAAAAATACATGTCAATTAAAAATTGTCCACGTCATAATTCCGTTAGCCACGTATACACCAAGTTAACGGAGACTAACGGAAGGACCAATGGTGCATCGTTTTGAAACGTTAGGGACCATTTCTGCCCATTTTAAACGTTAGGGACCAAACGCGCAACTTGGGTAAACGTTAGGGACCAATAGTAGAGTTTACCCAACAAATTAATATCCTATTTAATTAAAAAAACAAAAAAAAACAATGCTATATGTAAATATTTTCTAGACTGTTGGATCATTGAAGTATACAACAACTAAACATTTGTCTCGAAATTTTTTGGTCGGCTATGGATCCTTAACAGATCAATTAAGGTCAATCATATGTATTCTTTTTTGTCATTCAATTCTATATAAAGTTATATACTCTTTGTTATTTTTTTTATTACTTATGTTTATATTAGTTTTAGTCTTCCTCCACTTTTTATTTATTTATTTATTTTATTTTATTTATTATATATATTTTTTTATCCCTCTGCTTTAATCAACTCATTCTTTCTCCTTAGTACATTGATCGCTCTCTTCTAAATATGACCAAATCATCTCAAGTAACTCTCCCTCATCCTTTCACCCCTATCTTTAAAAGAATTTCCTCATTTTGAATCATGTGTTTTCTTGTATTTTCACTTATTCATCTTATTGAGATAAGAAAATAATTTTTTTTTTAAGGAAAATACTAAAGTTTAATAATAAAAAAAAATGTGAAAGCTACTACAAAAAAGCTTATAAAACTAATATAGTAATGAATGTGATTGATGTCACTTTAACACACAATAATTACTGTGTTAATTACTATTTTGTTATTTATCAAGCTATCTTAATTTAGAATTTTCCCCATTTCCATTAACATCAGATTTTATACAGAGTTGAACCCCTTTACCAACTATCGATTTATTAAAAAAAAAAATGTAGTTTAACCTCATTCCAACTTGCAAATTACAACAGTGGGACCTTTTTCTTTAAACTTATGTAGGCCTCATTCAACCATTTTGTGTCTTGACTCACTTGGTTTCAAAATTTTACTTGGATGGAGGTTTTTAGTAATCTCTTGAAATTTGACCAATATGAAGGAAAAAAAAATCTTAGGATAGAGTTTACCTCTAATCTGGTTTGGAAGAATCCTCTTTTAACATACTATGTGATAAGTAAATAAACCATACAAATATGTATTTTAAAAAGTCACACGACTTATTAAACTAAAAGTGTAATCAATACGGCCTAAAGCCTCCAAATCACGTGCTCCAACTCACGTGAGCTTCCAGCTCCAAAAACCCATAATACAAAATTTCGTCACACAAAAAACCCACAAAGAGAGAAAAAAGAAAAAGCAAAGAGCTGAGCAGAACTCATAAGCAGTGAGCGCGCGGCGTGTGGAATCAATGGCGGGAAGCACGGGGTCAGGGGTGGAGTGGCACATGAGGCCTCCCAACGCAAAGAACCCAATAGTCTTCTTCGATGTCACAATCGGTAACATCCCCGCTGGCCGTATCAAGATGGAGCTCTTCGCCGATATCGCCCCCAAAACCGCCGAAAATTTCAGGTCCTGCCATTTCCCCAAACTCTCACAAAAATAAAATCTTTTTTTTTTTTTTTAGAAAGAATTTAATTTCTAATTTCTAATTTTTAATTTTTTGGTTATTTGGCAGGCAATTCTGCACTGGAGAGTACAGGTAAATTATTAAACACTGTAACTAATTTCACACTCTTATTCTCATAAGGGTATTTTGGGGGATTTTGCAAAAAAATAATAGTTTGTTAACATTTTTAATTGTTGAATATTGGCAGGAAAGCTGGATTGCCTATTGGTTACAAGGGGTGCCAGTTCCATAGAGTGATTAAGGATTTCATGATTCAAGCTGGTGATTTCCTAAAGGTCACTATTACTACTACTATCCTCTTCTCAATAGCTCTATTTATCAATTAGAAATATGCTAGAAAGAGTCATATTGATGCTAGCTGTGGTGTTTTTTGTTTTACTCTGTGCCAATTTTATGTACTTTAGTTTTAAGCAAAAATGTAAGATTGTATTCTAGGTTGCACTGGTATTCCATTTTGGCCCATGTACGTGATATCTGATATCCATTGTAGTCCACATATATTTTTTTTTTAAACCCCGTACCCATATCCGTATCCGTGCAACTTAGATTGTATTATGTATTTTTAATGTAAATCCCACAATTTCACAACCCAAAACTTATAATTAAAAAAAAAATGCGTGCACACACGCAGAGAGAGAGAGAGATGAAAGTGGTAAGGGCACTTAAAGCAGGAAGAGATAGGATTGGCCTTATAAAGGGTTGGAGATTTTTCAAAATCTGTCAATTACAAGCCCTTCTTTGGCGAGAGGGAAGCTGGAGTGTTGATCGAGAGGGAGAAAGAAGATGGACTATTGATAAAAAAAACTCACTTTTTAGTCACATTAGACCAGACACACCTTTTATTGCTATTCTATGTCTACTAGACCAGTAAAAGGTATTGCAATAAGTAAGATGACTCCTGCTGCTAAAGGTAAGATTTTAAAGCTGCTGAAGAAGTTTCTTTAGAAAGAATAGCAAGCAGGGTATCTATCTATCTTTTGAAGTGTTGGCGTGTTGGGGAGGGGCGGCCGGGGCGGGGGGGGGGGGGAGGGGCGCTGAAGTAGACGGGGGTAACGGTATTGTTTGGAATGCGGTCCCATTGTGCATCATGTGGATGGTGTGGAGGGATCGTAATTGAAGGGCTTTTGAAGGGACTGAAAGGACAACAATGGACTTGAAAATGATTCTATTACGTGCTTTTGTTTATTGGATAGCGGCGTTACACAGTCCCCTTTCTAGTTCTTTGTTAGATTTCATAGATAGTTCATTCTCTTGAGGGTTTTGTCCTCACCGGATACTCGATGCCTTCCTGATCTGTAAATCCTAGTTTTTGCCCCTGCTTTAATTCTTGAAACTTCTACTTCAGCAATCATTTATATCTTTTATTGCAGTAATAATACTCAGACCTTTTCTATATGGTTATGAGATTCTTATTATTAAAGTCTTGCTTTGCAGGGTGATGGGAGTGGATGTGTTTCCATCTATGGACATAAGTTTGAGGATGAAAATTTTGCCGCCAAACACACTGGTCCTGGTCTGTTGTCAATGGTATACATCTCTCTTCTTGAAATGTATACTTCATGATCTAGTATTGGGTGGCTGTGCTTTTCCTATGTTCTTGGAAGAACTTTTTACTATGTTAGTTCCATTACTATATCTTTGTTCAATATCTTAGCTGGAGATTAGTAATTTTTGGAACTTGTGATCACTTCATTGGCTTTCATCCTCTGTCCTTAGGAGAACCATAATGTCTAATTATTTTTTATATGCTGATTTTTCTAGAATTGTATTTTTTGATTTCAGTTAGGCAACAACTGCCTATTACGTTAATCAATATAATGTATATGCACTATGACATGATTTTAGAGAGATTCTATTTGGACAACTTCCTTTGTATTCTCTTAGAATCTCAACTATATGCAATCAATTGACATTTCTTAATTCTATGAGGCTTGAAAAAATTTCAGTGGACTCCCATACAAAAGGATTTGTCCACAGTTGACATGTAAGCTCATCAAGAGAATGGAACATAAGCTCTTACATATCTCCTGTCAACTGGGTTGATGCAACCTTTTTGTGCAGTTCTAATATGCTTTATTACTCATAAAAAAAGACGCGCAGGGGGGGGGTTGATTGTTGAGATCATCAAGAGAATGGGAATAAGCTCTTTAGGTAGTCTTCGTCTCTCTATATATGAGTTAATATCTCTACCAAACCTCAATTTGTTCTTGAATTTTGTAAAAACGCTTGTTCCAATGTAAGACTATTTGAAATGCCAAAAAGGTTAATTGTTTCCTCCTCTTCTTGCAGGCAAATAGCGGACCGAATACTAATGGTTGTCAGGTAAGTCAACAACTTCAGTTCTCTCTCTCTCTCTCTCTCTCTCTCTCTCTCTCTCTCACACACACACACACACACACACACAGATCACAAACCTTGATATGTCGTTTGTGGCCATCATATACGTGCAGCAATGAGTTGCCCCACTTCAGTTATATGGCAAGGATAGGGATCCTTTCAGGTGGGGAAAATATGGGGTGGAAGACACCTGCCCTGCCCCACTCAGATGCCATCTTAGGTAATCCTGTTGGGGTCATGTTGTCATTCTGACAGAATAAGAACTACAGCAAACATGCTGGAAGGGAATTCTACATCAAACTCTCACTTTGGTATTACTTCAATAGGATTATTTTACCTCCAGACTTGTCTGCAAAGTTGCAAATTTTTGTAGGTTCCCTTATCTTTGTTTTTTAGTGGTAGAAAGGATGTAGCTCAATTAGAAGTCCTACCATTTCCTGAAGGAATAGCCTTATTTTTCTTGTTATATATGGTTGGAAGAGCATATTTGATAATATAAGCATAAAATTTTAAGTGAACCTGTGTACACTTTTCCCTTTCCTTCATGTTCAAAAAAGTACTGGGAGATTGACTTAACATTTGAATGAGATCTGTTGATTTTTTTTTATTTTTTTTTAATTGCTAACTATAATATGTTGTGTTGATTAAACCTCCCATTTACTGCAGTTCTTTATCACTTGCGCAAAATGTGACTGGCTTGACAATAAGCACGTTGTATTTGGGGTATGCTTTAATCCCTTCTCAGCTCTATTGTATTAATTATTTAGCCAAAAATACCAAAATTGTACTTGATAATTGTGTTTTCCTCTGTAATGTAGATCAGCTTAGGTTGCTTTGAGATTATATTTGAAGTGGATTGAGGCACTAGACATCATTATGAAGAGTGATTTAAACTGATAACTAGATTGATTTTAGTTAAGCCAAGATCTAATTTTAGCTTGGCTTGAGTTGCATCTGAGACTTGCAAACAATTTTTTTTTTTTGTGTGTGTGTGTGTGTAAACAATTGACCTTTTCTTCAGTCTGTTCATTGGGTTGGGTCTGGTTATTTTAGCGCAGTTTTGTTAGGACAACCTGTTCTCCTGTTCTTATTGACAAGCCTGTTCTGTCACCATGGCCAAAACTTTCATTGCCAGCCTTTTCCCCCCCTGCTTTTCTCCAATAATATACATAGTTGTTTTGAAATTTTATTTATTTTTCTCCACTTCTATGCAGAGAGTGCTTGGAGATGGTCTTTTGGTTGTCAGGAAGATTGAGAATGTGGCTGCTGGACCCAACAACCGGCCTAAGTTACCCTGCATTATTGCTGAATGTGGGGAAATGTAAACTTAGTTCACAACAAGCTCTAACTACAATAATTTTAGTAACCAATATAGAAGATATTCTCTAAATCAAGTGAACATTATCAACAGTGCTTTTTATGGACATGCTAAATAACTGAATTTTTTTCTTCCTTCGACTACAGATTACTGGTGTCAATCTGATATTTGTCTGCATGGATTTTTTTTTTCCTCTTCATTTTTCTATGAAGTAATTATCCAGTGTGTTGGTTACACTTATGTGAGGTCTTGGTAGTGGTGATTCGGAGGTGTTGGTTACACTTATGTGAGGACTTGGTAGTGGTGATTTGGAGTCTTACACTTCAATATTTTTATGTTATGCATCAAGTGACTGCTCTCAAGATCCAAAAACAAGTACTTCCGCTTGGCAGTGCAAGACTTCTACCATTGCACAAGTCAATAATCCCTCTATTCTTTATCCTTCAGTAGAAAATGTTATTTTTGCCCTTCTTCGACATGAAACATTCCGTGACTATATCTATCTGATTTATAATTTGTTAGAAATTCCAGCATTTGTTTTAATAATGATTTGGATTATTAAATATTTTTATTATATGGGTAATGCCACCAATGTCCTCATTGCCAGGAAAATGATGTGAGGTAAGCATCATGAGAAAAAATGATGAACAAGATTTCAGAACTCGTGTAAATTATACTTATGAAGGATGGCACTTAACCTAGTCTATGGGTTATATTTTTTGGGTTTTGTGGAGTATAGGTTCCTCTGTCACTACATGTTTGAAAGTAATCATGATGCATCTTCTTTGAAACGTTGCATATTGCCATAACAACACCATCAAGGATATATTTTGTTTTCTTAGAGTGTGTCCCGGAACATCATCTGGTTCACAGCTTCTATCAATGTTTAGTTTATTCATAAGTTTTCCTATCTGCCTTTTAACATCTCTGGTACACTCCATCTACTTTTCAAGGGTTTTAGATTTTTTGGGCGTTGAAATCAACTGGCACCTTCTTGCTCTGTAGGAGAGTACGAAAGTGATGGATTTAACAATAAAGTTTTGAAAATAATGTTTCTACAATCACAACTGGTCAATGTTGCCATCTTAGCATGTGAAAAATTCAAAAATGTTACTGTCATTGTTGTGGATACCGAGAATGCAGTGTCTCCAAGTAATTTTTTAATGAGCCTAATAGTTAACAATTTTTTTTTCTTCTTACAATCTAATGCTATCACCAAGGACAAATCGTGTAACACCATCGGCACATGCATCCAAGACTCAAATATCTTTTTCCTTATCCTCTTTGTCACTGCATGTGTCCTTGATAATGCTCAATTTAAGTCGTTTTTCTAGCTATTGCATAACATCAAATAGATAAAGCCAATCCAATAAGCCTGATTGCCATAAGCTCCATTCCATCGCCACAAATTTTAAAGAAATATTTTTTCCTTATCCTCTTTGTCACTGCATGGGTCCTTGATAATGCTCAATTTAAGTCGTTTTTCTTAGAAAAACGATTACAGTAGCTATTGCATAACATCAAATAGATAAAGCCAATCCAATAAGCCTGATTGCCATAAGCTCCATTCCATCGCCACAAATTTTAAAGAAATATCTTTTTCCTTATCCTCTTTGTCACTGCATGGGTCCTTGATAATGCTCAATTTAAGTCGTTTTTCTTAGAAAAACGATTACAGTAGCTATTGCATAACATCAAATAGATTAAGCCAATCCAATAAGCCTGATTGCCGTAAGCTCCATTCCATCGCCACAAATTTTAAAGAAATATCTTTTTCCTTATCCTCTTTGTCACTGCATGGGTCCTTGATAATGCTCAATTTAAGTCGTTTTTCTTAGAAAAACGATTACAGTAGCTATTGCATAACATCAAATAGATAAAGCCAATCCAATAGGCCTGATTGTCCGTAAGCTCCATTCCATCGCCACAAATTTTAAAGAAATATCTTTTTCCTTATCCTCTTTGTCACTGCATGGGTCCTTGATAATGCTCAATTTAAGTCGTTTTTCTTAGAAAAACGATTACAGTAGCTATTGCATAACATCAAATAGATTAAGCCAATCCAATAAGCCTGATTGCCGTAAGCTCCATTCCATCGCCACAAATTTTAAAGAAATATCTTTTTCCTTATCCTCTTTGTCACTGCATGGGTCCTTGATAATGCTCAATTTAAGTCGTTTTTCTTAGAAAAACGATTACAGTAGCTATTACATAACATCAAATAGATAAAGCCAATCCAATAGGCCTGATTGTCATAAGCTCCATTCCATCGCCACAAATTTTAAAGAAATATCTTTTTCCTTATCCTCTTTGTCACTGCATGGGTCCTTGATAATGCTCAATTTAAGTCGTTTTTCTTAGAAAAACGATTACAGTAGCTATTGCATAACATCAAATGGATTAAGCCAATCTAATAAGCCTGATTGCCGTAAGCTCCATTCCATCGCCACAAATTTTAAAGAAATATCTTTTTCCTTATCCTCTTTGTCACTGCATTGGTCCTTGATAATGCTCAATTTAAGTCGTTTTTCTTAGAAAAACGATTACAGTAGCTATTGCATAACATCAAATAGATAAAGCCAATCCAATAGGCCTGATTGTCATAAGCTCCATTCCATCGCCACAAATTTTAAAGAAATATCTTTTTCCTTATCCTCTTTGTCACTGCATGGGTCCTTGATAATGCTCAATTTAAGTCGTTTTTCTTAGAAAAATGATTATAGTAGCTATTGCATAACATCAAATAGATTATGCCAATCCAATAAGCTTGATTGCCGTAAGCTCCATTCCATCGCCACAAATTTTAAAGAAATATCTTTTTCCTTATCCTCTTTGTCACTGCATGGGTCCTTGATAATGCTCAATTTAAGTCGTTTTTCTTAGAAAAACGATTATAGTAGCTATTACATAACATCAAATAGATAAAGCCAATCCAATAGGCCTGATTGTCATAAGCTCCATTCCATCGCCACAAATTTTAAAGAAATATCTTTTTCCTTATCCTCTTTGTCACTGCATGGGTCCTTGATAATGCTCAATTTAAGTCGTTTTTCTTAGAAAAACGATTACAGTAGCTATTGCATAACATCAAATGGATTAAGCCAATCTAATAAGCCTGATTGCCGTAAGCTCCATTCCATCGCCACAAATTTTAAAGAAATATCTTTTTCCTTATCCTCTTTGTCACTGCATGGGTCCTTGATAATGCTCAATTTAAGTCGTTTTTCTTAGAAAAACGATTAATATATTTTAGGGATCCCGGGGATCGAACCCACGTTCTCATAAAGGAGTGAGATTTTTTTGGGAGGGGGATTACCATTGAGCTGAATGCCCAAGTGGCATCTATAATAGAATTCTTTGCTTTCCATTTTTAAAATGGTTTAAAATACTTTCACATATTAATAATAATAAATTAAAATTTTAAATAATAACCTCGAATTAAGAAAAATAATATAGTTCAAGTACCTAAAATTAGTAAGCAAACATGAGGTGTAAAACTATTTGATATTTACATAAAAATTAGAGAATTTTTTCATTTTTTATCTATTAATTTAGTTATATTCAGTTGTATCCTGACTCCGCCACGGGTCACGTAGCTAGAGAGAGTACAACTCATCTATAGCAGGGCCGACTCTATAGTATAGGCAAGTGAGGCCATCACCTAAGGCCTCCAAATGGAAGAATGCCCCGAATATGAGTCAATAATTTAAAAAAAAAAATTCAGTAAAATCTAAAAAAAATACAATTCTAATTAAAAGATATTGTGCCAATAAAAATTTAACTCAACTCATCAAAATAACTATTTCATAAAAAAATGTTGTGAGTGTACCAAATCATCATAGGCTATCAATTTCCCCTAATAGCTTGTAACTTTAATTTTTGTAATCCTCTGGAACATGGTTTCATTCAAACCCAAATATATATATATCAATGTAAGAGCTTGTTGATCTTTCTTTTGATAATTACAGTATGTTAGCTTTCGTTACAAATCAACATTAAAAATGGGGCACAAATGTTTTTAATCCTCTTTTATTTCTGATCTCCACTCTTCCTTCTCTGAACACTATTTTTGGTAATCATTCAACCTTTATTTTTATCTATTTGGGACATTGTTATTATAGTGCATGATTTATGGAATTAGAAATCGTTATGATGCTTGTGTATTTAACATTGATGAGAGAGTTACAAGACATTTGGCAAGTGATGATAACACCGTAACAGAATGGTGTATGGCGGTGTTTTGATCGATTCATAGTGGGTAATGATTGAAGGTACCAACATTGGTTTGCTGAAGGGTGATAATTGGTCACCAAAGGTAAGCTTGAGGTAACGATGAATATGGTAGTAGTAAATTCGAGGTTTGGAGTTCAGATGGAAGCAATTTGGTGTTTGCTGTGGGTTTGGACGGAGAGAGAAAGAAAAGAAAAGGTAAATAGAGAAGATGAAGGAAAGAGAAATAAAAGATAAGGAAAATACATTACCCCTTTTTTATAACATTGATTTGTAACGGAAGTTAACATTCTGAACCTCAGCTGGGTAAAGTGTTACTTTTTAAACCACCAGTTGACAAAGTGAATTCGCCCCAAACCACATGTGGGTTAAGTGTAATTATCCCTAGATAAAAACACTAATTAAGAACCCAAAATCTAAGTTGGAGGTTAGGTTGTAGGAAACTTGAAATCTTTCTTCTGATTCAAAATCGTGGGTTTGCAAAAAATGAAAAAGACATATACGGTGAAATCGTAACCATACTTGAAATTTCAATCCACAAAAAAAAAAAAAAAACCCGATATTGAGATCAACTAAAATGGAATGAGAAGCTATTAGACACCTATTTCACCTAACTCGAAAGTCAGTCTTCTAGGATTTAATAGCCATAGCATGTTATGCATTTTCATTCTAAACATCATGTCATCATCATATATCATGCATGCCATACAAAAGAATGATCATCATATCTTCCATGTTCATCATATTCATGTTGTTAATGCAACACAAACCTTTTGTACCCAACATATAAATATATAAGTGTTTTTTTATTTTTTATTATTTTATTTTTTATCTATATGTGATCATTAGTTGAATATCAATTTCAAAGGTCTAGTTTATGCGTTAGACAAATACTTCAGAAACCAATATATTTTTAACAAAACTTTTTAGTCTTTGTATAATGCTTATGCTATACAACTAATTAAACACGAGACAAAATGTCACTGTTAAATAAGGGTTCTTATCCAATATATATGAGCCGAACAGTATTTCTTCTCTCTACGAAAGTAAAGCTTTTGGAATTTAGGTTAGTCACAGATTCTCTTGACTATAGGATGCATCATGCATGGCGCTAGAAGCCT
>OU015762.1:9134406-9151980 GCA_907173295.1 Fagus sylvatica | reverse complement strand
TCCAGAACTAATTCGTCTGGGAGATAGTCCGACATTCCTACTTTCGCCCTTAGCTGTAGGAGGAGTGGTGGTGGTGATCGGAGTCGCGGTGCTTGTTGTTGGTAAGCTTATAGAGAGAGAGAAAGAGTGAAAGAGTTGGAGAGAGGAGGCTGGCGGGATATTTGAGTCGAGGGAAGTAAAAAAGAGAGGATTGAGAGGGTAAACATACTGCCACACAAGAATCAAAATATCAAAAATTGGATAGTAATGTAAATGCATTTTTTATTTTTTATTTTTTTTTTCAGATTTTTAGAATTTAATTAAGCTTACCGGAAATTCTAAGGTTTAAGTAAAACAATATGAAACTATAAAATTTAAATCATTTTTTATTTTTATTTTTTATATAAAAAAAAAGTATAGGTTTAAATGAAACATATCACAAACTTTAAGATTTAAAAATTAATTTACAAATAAATTAATAAAAAAATTGTCTCAAACAACTTGAGACGGCACGTTTTTTGAATAATTGTGCATCTCTCATGTTTACCATTTAAGCCATTATATATATTTTTTAGTCAATAAAATGAAAAAGATTTGTAAGGAAAGAAGGCTAAACAAGGTAACATGGAATCATGGAAAATTTTTTAATTGGACATAGTTTGGTTTCTTTTTTGTTTTTGATAATTTGATAGTTGGAGAATAGGAAGGGTTAAACCTAGGATTTCTTCAATAAATGTTAGTTGAAAGTAGGATTCTCTCTTTCTCTTTCTTTTTGTGGTGATAAGGAAAATCTCTCTCGCTATGTCAAAGAGGCTTGCTTAGAGATTTGTTCCCCCTGACTTCATAATGAAATTCTCATTTAGCCAAAAAACAAAAAAACAAAGACATGTTAATTGAACTACAAAACTTTTAACATACATATCTCGTTTTAATTATATGCTATAAGGGGTAAATTGTAAGTTTGGTCATTGGAAATAGCCTTATTATTATTATTTTTTCCTTTTTCGATTTTAGTTAAAAATGAAAAGGGTAAAAAACAAAAACTACTCTTGAAGATTTGAGCTTAATAACAAAAACTACCAAGACTTTTTGAAAAATATCCAGTTTGCCCTCTAAGTGCAAACCGATGTTGGGGAAAAGTACGCTAACGGTCTTAAGTGTTGTTTGTACTTAGGTATTGTTTGCACATAGGGGCTAAATATTTTCAAAAAATCTTAGTAGTTTCTTGTCATTAGTTCAAACCTCAAGGAATAGTTTTTGTATTTTACTAAAATGAAAAACTTATCAAAACCTATCTAAGTTCAAGAATATCCTATCATAATACAAATTTCACTAAACTCATTGAAGACTACTTCTAAACATACAACAAACTACTTTTCATAACAATCACAAATTTTACCAGTCTCAAATTAAAGACAATAGATTTCCCAAGTATAACAAAATATTACGACAGAATCTCACTCCCATTGCAAGGTCACATTCTTGACCTGCAGTAGAGGATCTTTGTTGTGCTTGTGTCGAACTTTGATCTCCAGCACCACTAAACATATCTCTAGCCTAAAATATAAAACAAATAACTCCAATTAACATCAAAACACAACTCTAAATACTCATAAAGTAATACCTTTAGATTTTTTTTTTTTTTTATAAAAAAATACACATAATATATTTATAACAAAAGCATAACGAAGTAATAACCTGACCCCATAATTGTTGAATCAAAAGACCAATTGTGATTTTAAAGTGGCCATTTTCTCTGTTTACTGTTGTAGTATTGTCTCCATTTTCTCTGTTTGCTGTAGTATTACTGCCTCCATTTTCTCTCTTTGCTGTTGTAGTACTGCCTCCATTTCCTCTGTTTGCCGTTGTAGAAATGTCTCCATTTCCTCTCTTTGCTGTTGTAGTACTGCCTCCACTTTCTCTCTTTGCTGTTGTAGAAATGTCTCCAATTTCTCTCTTTGCTGTTGTGGTATTGTCTCCATTTTCTCTCTTTGCTGTTGTGGTATTGTCTCCATTTTCTCTCTTTGCTGTTGTAGTATTGTCACCATTTCTTCTCTTTGCTGTTGCATTATTGTCTCCATTTCCTCTCTTTGCAGTTGTATTATTGTCTCCATTTCCTCTCTTCGCTGTTGTATTATTGTCTCTTGTTGATGTATTGTCACTTGTAGCTGGCGTACTCTCTCTTCGTCTGAAGTCAACCTGGAAATTTGGTAGCAAATATATATTATTCACCAAAGCTTAGATGGTTGAGATGCAAAAATGAATTGAACAACTAAGTAAAACCCACAAATATCATAGTAGAAAGCAACCCATTATAGAAAATCCACTCAATCAACCATTTAAACCAGAGAAAAAGGAAGTTATGAAGATGCATACAACTAAATTGTCTAATTTCTTGTAGATTAAGCTGTGAAATTACAGATAGGATCGATTTTCTACATTTTTTTTTTTTTCCATTCTTTGAATCTTAGCTTGTAATTTTTTAGGAGCAGCTTGATACACTTCCTATGTGTGTTGAGTTTTCACCTCTTATCTTTTTTTTTTATAAGTAGTTTTCCCCTTATTATCAATAAAGATATCCTTACATATCAAATAAAGAAAAAAGTGTGACTGCTTAGAAAACCTAAGTGTGGTTGCCTAGGGTTTACCTTTCTTTGTTTCTCATTCCATACGATGTTTTAACACCAATCAACAATCAAATTCCTTCAAGATTCAATCAAGATCCAATTTTTTCTAAGATCTCACCATCCTAAATCCATAAACATCAAACTCTATTCAAGAATCCTTCAAGAACTTTTTTTTTTTTATAAGCAATAATAATTTTATTGAGAAAACAGGAGATACTTTATGCACAGAAGTGTGTACACTAAATATTCTAAAGAATACAAACACCAATCTTTACAAACGGAAAGAGAGTGAGTCAACAAAATTTATCATAGAATTCAAACCACTAGGGCCTATGACTTGGGACCTCTCAAACAACTCTCTTAGGAAGCTAGACTTCAATTCCAGAATAGTAGTCTCCTTGTCATTGAACATTTGGTTGTTCCTCTCCCTCAATATAGTCCACATTAAACAAAGGGTGGCACCATTCCGTGCAGAAGAGCTTCTATGTTTACTAAACCAACTACACCATCCAAATACGACCTTGATCACTCTCTTTGGCATCACCCACCATATTCCAAACTTAGTAAAAACGAGAGCCCACAACTCAATAGCTACTGTACAATGAATTAGTAAATGGTTCACTGTTTCACTTGTACATTTGGAGATAAAACACTGATTTACAAAAGGTATACCTCTTTTGATAATATTATTCTTTATCAGAATCTTCCTCAAGGCTGTTGTGCAAAGAAAAAAAGAAGCAACTCTCATTGGTGACTTAGTGTCATATACTCTTCCATGGAAAACTAATGGCATTCGATCCATGAATAGCTTCATAATAGGATTTCTCATCGAACTTTCCATGACCTCTCAATCTCCACTTCAAATGATATAATATAACCACCTCCATGTGGAATATTGGAATAGAGGATGTCAAAGAAAGACTCAATTCACTCCAACTCTGAATCATAAAATTGACGAACAAAACTAATATTCCATAATGGGAGTCGTCCTCCAACGGGTTGTTCCAAACAAGAACTTATTTAGTGCTGGATTTCTAAAATATCCTGAATCAAATTGGTATCAAAGCCCTCTACAATTTCTATTCTGTCATTGTCCTGACACAAAAACTAAATCGATTTTCCAATACTGTTGCCCAACCCTTGGGGCCAAGACTTATTGAAGAAAATTAGTTGTTGCAAATACCATTGCTTCACGTCTTAACTTCTAGGATATCTCTTTTGTTCTTATATGTGGTTATCAAAGTGCTTTTCCTCCACTCATCTGGCTTTTTTTAAAAAAAAAAAACTTAAGATCTCATTTAAAAAATTAGTCAACCATCCTATGCCCATACCAGCCAACCACACTTCCGAACTTCAATAGCTGGCACTCATTAAAAATTCCTTAACTCCCCAAAATACCCTTATCCCTAACACTCCTTACTGAATTCTATCAAATCCCTCCCATAACTTTTCTGATTTTCATCTTCCTTAACGTGCTCTTCAACCATCTTGATTCTTCGTACAAACCTATCGTCATATATGCAGCTAAACTAAACACACACTCAAGACAACATAATTAATAATATCAATCAAAACCCATAACAAAATGTCATGACTCTTCCTGCAGTTACACTTACATGGTTACAGCAACTTTTAAATGTTTGGCCTGAACCCATACCTTGTTTAATTTTCATTGATTGAAAACAATATGCTATGTACAAAGCAAACTTAAGAAGGCTTGGCAGATCATTTCAGAAAAATCTTAGCAAGTCTATTGAATTGAGAATTTGAGATTGAATATGAATTAAATAATTTAGACTAATGTCAACTTTTGGCCCCCTAACTTTGGAGGTGTTTTCATTTTGGCCCCCTAACTTCAAAAGTTTTCATTTGGGTCCTAAAAGTCTGTTTAGTTATCAAATGGGCCCTTCCGTCCATCTCCGTTAGAGTCTCCTTCCGTTAAGTGCCAACTAAGCACCTAATCATGTGTCTATGTCACCATTTTTTGCCACGTCATCTTGCCATTTCATATACATAATATAAAAAATTATTAATAATAATATGAAATTAAATAACAAAAAACAAAAAAATTTAAAACAAAATAACTTTCTAAAAAAAATCCGATCGTCATTTTGCCCAGAAAATCCCCCCCTCTCTCTCTCTCTCTCATCTTCAAGCCAAATCGTCGGTAGCCCTATAGGCAGGCGTGGATAGAGACCAAAACGAACTGCTATCTCTCATAGCTCAGTTCTCTCTCTTTCTCTCCTTGACCATCGAGGACTCGAGCTTCTCATCTCACCCTTGTTGGATCTGGAAGTCTAACACAAATTTGATGACCGAGTGAAGTGCTTCATTAGAGAGCAGCGTGCGTGCGTGTGGGATTTGATTAATTTGATAGTGTTACGTAAGGGAGGATAAGCTGTGGCCGCCAAGGGTTGGCTGGCTAACTTGGAGATAAGATTAAGGATCGAATTTCTTCTCAGTTGCTTTCATCTTTTTTCTTTCATTCCTTTTGCAATTACTGCTACTATTTGGATTTCGATTTACCAAATTTAGACTATTACCAATTCTACTGTTATTATCTGTTTCCTTTACCTAACTCTTTTTGGATAAAGGTAACAGTCAAATTTCTTTTAGATCAAGTGGATTTTTTTATCACTCATGATTTTCATGAATGTTGTAGACAGATAGGTTAATTGCATAAGCCAATATGGCAGTAAATGGCCCAAGTCATCTTTTCTAGGTTTCATTTTATTGCATCAGATTTTTCTTTGTTGGATTTACATCAGAAGCTCGACTTCATTTCTTAAATTTTCTAGATTTTTCTTTCTTTATAGATGTGGTTATGGTGAAGGAATTGTTGTGTTGATTTACAATGCCAAATGAAGGCTTTTGGATTTAAAGAATTTTCAGTTTTCAGTTTTTATTCTTAATGTTAGTATATGTTCATAACTGGATTATGGTGCCGTGGAAATATTTTCATTGTGTTCTGAATGAATGATTTTGATTACAGTCCAATTTTTTTATTATGTAATTAAATTTATTATTAATAATTTTTTATATTATATATATGATGTGGCAAGATGACGTGGTAAAAAATGATGACGTGTACATGTGATTGGATGCTTAGTTGGCACTTAACGGAGGAGACTCTAACGGAGATGGACAGAAGGGCTCATTTGACCACTAAATAGACTTATAGGGTTGAAATGAAAATTTTTGAAGTTAGGGGGCCAAAATGAAAACACCTCCGAAGTTAGGGGGCCAAAAGTTGACTTTAGTCAATAATTTAAATGTGACAAGTTCAGCATATACAAAAAGATAATAACATCAGTCTTTCATGTATATTTAACATTTCCCAACATGCAAATGCTAATCCCATCATCAACAAAAACCACTTTATAGCCATTGAAGAAAAAATTAACATCCAAAGCAGTAAACTGAGTTAAGGAAAGTAGATGCTACAATTTTGAGTTGAATCAAGCTTTTACCTGCATTTCCTCTTCCTGCTCACTCCCCTTCTGGAAACTGCATCATTTGGTTTGTCAAGCATGACAAGGCTCTCCATGTAATTATCAACATGAAAATCATATGCCCTCCCACAAATCCGAAAATTCTCGACTTGTTGGCTCTCAGGGTCATATGAAGAGACCTCCCAATCATGTCGTTGGTTTGCCACATTCACCTCCACTAACATATGACCACTCTTCCGGAGACCTAATACCCTTCTAATTTCTCCGTTGAGATCAACAGTGAACAGTTTAGTCCAAGAATCAACAACGCCATACTCTTTCATCACCCAAATGGAACAAGACTTGTTGGTCCTAAACCAATTATTGTGGTTACATAATAGAGAAAGCAATCCACCCGTGTACTGAAGTCTGAACATCATCTCGGAATATACCATTTGGCACCGATATCATTCGAAAAACCTCATCACCCAAATCAAATGACAAAACGAATGGACCATTGGCATCGTCCATATCAATCGCTGCAAAATGGACAGCCCCATTTAAAGAAGCTGCCGGTCGCCCCCAATCACAAAAATTAAATCCTCTTTGTTAAAGAAGGCGAACAGCACTAGTTATTCTCCAAGAGCCCTTCATTAAGAGGAGTAAACCTCAACTAGAGGTGGTTTTTTCTCTTCAAATTGGAAATGCAATTCTCACCATCCTTATAATCATTGCTCCGCGGATCAAACCCGAATGCTATACGACATGTAACGCGGCCGTGCGTCTTGACCGGCAATGCGAGGCTTGGGAAGGGTAATAGATTTTTTAATAGAGGGATTCCAAAGAATAAAGCGCTCTTGTTCATGGAGGCTGAATAATCCATTGACGGAACCGATTAACATAAAATGTTGGTATAGACGACTCGTTAGTGGGAAATAAAATTCTTGAGTTTGATCGAATGAGTCATTTTCATCGAGGAATAATTTGTAGTGTTCTATATGGGGATAAGTAGTGCAATACCTAACAATTTTTGTGTTGGAGTTGGAGTGATGTGAAAGTGATTGAGTGAGGTGGGAAGTGATGAATGCAGGGCTTGTGATTAGAGAGTTCCATGATTTGGAAACGCACCTGAATCGTATTAGGGATTTGGCGGGTAGTCTGTGCAGGATTTCCAGCACAACTTCGTCTGGGAGATAGTCTGACATTCTTTTCTTTTCTTCTTTTGCTGCGCCTTCAGTTCACACAATTTTCAATTCGAAACGCTTTGCAAATGTATTCTTTGGTAAATTTCTGAAACTATGAATAGGCATAGATAACTACCCATATCACAAAGGATAAAGTTTGGGAATAAATATTAAATTGTAATTATCGTTAAAAAATAATGAATTAATTTAAATGTTCATATCTAATTTTCAAAATAATACTCAATATCCACTTCTTTTAAGGGTGAGGTAATAATAATAATAAATATTGAAATAATTGAATTTATTAGTTTCAAGTATGAAAATCCAAAACATTTTTTTTATATGTATTCTTTGGTAATTTGCCACATTTAAAAGCTTTTTATCAATTTGATTATCAGATAGTTCAGATACCATAAGATACACGTCTTTATTAGATGGACCTCCCCACACCCAAGTTTTGTTAAACTCAACATGGATGGTTCAGTCTTTGGATACCCTGACCTTGCTAGTTTGGGAAGGCCTTCTGAGGGGTAGTGAAAGGAAATGGATCGGTGACTTTTATCGCAACATTGAAATCATTAACTCCCTTGCATTTGAATTATGGGGGCTTAGGGATAGTTTAATTTTAGCTCAAAGTCTACATATTTGCAAACTCATCATTGAAATAGATGTTAAATCTGTTGTGTACATTCTCAAGTCTGAAAACATCCTCAATACAAACTCTCATTCCCTATAGTGCTTTGATATCTGATTGTAAATACTTGGTCCAATCTTTAGGCAAAATCAGAAAACATTTATTTGGAATCTAGGCCTAATATTGTAATTCCTACTTTTGGTGGAAGCCAAATTTTGGCAAATATTTGGGGGTTCATACTTCATACCCTCGTTTGTTGTAATTTGTGACTTCTATCGATACCAAAAAAAAAAAAAAAAAAAAAAAGGAATTTCAAACCATTGCACCTCTTTTTTTTATTCTATGACTGTAGAAAACTAAATTATAATAAGATTGAATCATAAAAGATAAATTATAAGTTCCCTAAATCTTTATGAACTATAACATTTTAGAACCAAGTTTGTTTATCCATAAAAAAAAAATAAAAATAAAAAAAAAAGAAAAAAGAAAGAAAGAACCAAGTTTGTTCAATTGGAAGTATCTTTAAATGATATGACATATTATAATTGGAATAATTGTCGCAATTATTTCATCTAAAAGAAAATTTGTCACAATTATTAATTAACTAATATGGTATTTAATGGCTACGTAACCAACTAATATGGAGTATTATTTTTTTTTTGCTAAATTAATATGGAGTAATTATTTATGTGAGAGGAATGAGTACGCATTTATTGTGTTTCAAAAGTATTGACTAATTTTCCATCTAGTAGTAATGAACGGAAAAATATCATTAAAAACAATGTCAAACATTAAGGACTAAAGTTCAAAATAGTAAACTTCAAGGATCAAACTAAAAAATATCCTAAACTTAAAGAGTGTACTTTACATTTTAGTCTAAAATAAAAAAATATCCTTTCCAAACAAGAGGCTTTCAGACAAAGAGCTTAGGAAGAAAAAAGAAAGAAGGTCTCCAGAAAAAAAGAACAACTACTGCCAAGCCACTGCATACTTCTATGTAGTTTTATTTCCTGTAACACAAATGAAAATCATAAAAGATATTAATCTTCAATTTATAAAATCATTAAAAAAAGAAACAAATGTTCTCGAATTACCAATCATACTCCATAATCACGTCATAACAACAATCTTACGGTACCAAAATCCAACCTACCAATCAATTCCAATCAATTCTTCAACAAATAAAGACAAAGAAAACACCCAAACCAAATCAATAATCCTATAAAGAACCAATGCAAATATACACTCCCAAAAGCTTAGATGGTTTAGATACAAAAATAAATTGAACAACTCAGTAAAACCCTCATATATCACTTGCAAACACCAATCTTTACAAACGAAAAGAGAGTGAGTCAACAAAATTTATCATAGAATTCAAACCACTAGGGCCTATGACTTGGGACCTCTCAAACAACTCACTTAGGAAGCTAGACTTCAATTCCAGAATAGTAGTCTCCTTGTCATTGAACATTGGTTTGTTCCTCTCCCTCAATATAGTCCACATTAAACAAAGGGTGGAACCATTCTGTGCAGAAGAGCTTCTATGTTTACTAAACCAACTACACCATCCAAATATGACCTTGATCACTCTCTTTGGCATCACCCACCATATTCCAAATTTAGGAAAAACGAGAGCCCACAACTCAATAGCTACTGTACAATGAATTAGTAAATGGTTCACTGTTTCACTTGTACATTTGCAGATAAAACACTGATTTACAAAAGGTATACCTCTTTTGATAATATTATTCTTTATCAGAATCTTCCTCAAGGCTGTTGTGCAAAAAAGGAAGAAGCAACTCCCATTGGTGACTTAGTGCCATATACTCTTCCATGGAAAACTAATAGCATTCGATCCATGAATAGCTTCATAATAGGATTTCTCATCGAACTTTCCATCACCTCTCAATCTCCACTTCAAATGAAATAACCACCTCCATGTGGAATATTTGGAATAGAGGATGTCAAAGAAAGACTCAATTCACTCCAACACTCGATCATAAAATTGACGAACAAAACTAATATTCCATAATGGGAGTCGTCCCTCCAAAGGTTGTTCTAAACAAGAACTTATTTAGTGCTGGATTTCTAAAATATCCTGAATCAAATTGGTATCAAAGCCCTCTACAATTTCTATTCTGTCATTGTCCTGACACAAACTAAATCGATTTTCCAATACTGTTGCCAACCCTTGGGGCCAAGACTTATTAAAGAAAATTAATTGTTGCAAATACCATTGCTTCACGTCTTAACTTCTAGGATATCTGTTTTGTTCTTATATGTGGTTATCAAAGTGCTTTTCCTCCACTCATCTGGCTTTTTTTAAAAAAAAAAAACTTAAGATCTCATTTAAAAAATTAGTCAACCATCCTATGCCCATACCACCCAAGCACTTCTGAACTTCAATAAGAATTCTGTCAAACCCCATAACTTTTCTGATTTTCATCTTCCTTAACGTGCTCTTCAACCATCTTGATTCTTCGTACAAACCTATCGTCATATATGCAGCTAAACTAAACACACACTCAAGACAACATAATTCATTATATCAATCAAAACCCATAACAAAATGTCATGACTCTTCCTGCAGTTACACTTACATGGTTACAGCAACTTTTAAATGTTTGGCCTGAACCGATACCTTGTTTAATTTTCATTGATTGAAAACAATATGGCATGTACAAAGCAAACTTCAGAAGGCTATGGCAGATCATTTCAGAAAAATCTTAGCAAGTCTATTGAATTGAGAATTTGAGATTGAATATGAATTAAATGTTACAAGTTCAGCATATACAAAAAGATAATAACATCAGTCTTTCATGTACATTTACCATTTCCCAACATGCAAATGCTAATCACATCATCAACCAAAACCACAAAATAGCATTTAACAATTATGACCAGTCCTTATAGCCATTCAAGAACAAATTAACATCAAAAGCAGTAAATTGAGTTAAGGAAAGTAAATGCTAAAATTTTGAGTTGAATCAAGCTTTTACCTGCATTTCCTCTTCCTGCTCACTTCCCTTCTGGAAACTGCATCATTTGGTTTGTCGAGCATGACAAGGCTCTCCATGTAATTATCAATATGAAAATCATATGCCATCCCATGAATCCCAATATTATTAACTTGTTGGCTCTCAGGGTCATATGAAGAGAGCTCCCAACCACTTCGTACTATTGCCTCCACTAATATATGACCATTCTTCCGGAGACCTAATACCCTTACCATTCCTCCGTTGAAATCAACAGTGAACTGTTTAGTCCAAGAATCAACAACGCCATACTCTTTCATCACCCAAACGGAACAAAACTTGTTGGTCCTAAACTCATTATTGTGGTTACATAATAGAGAAAGCGATCCCCTGTGTACTAAAGTCTGAACAACATCACCGAATATACCATTTGGCACCGATATAATGCGAAAAACCTCATCACCCAAATCAAATGACAAAACGAATGAACTATTGGCATTGTCCATATCAGTCGCTGCAAAATGGACAGCCCCATTTAAAGAAGCTGCCGGTTGCAGCCAGCCATTAAAACTAATCCCCTTTGTTAAAGAGGTGCCAGCACTAGTTATTCTCCAAGAGCCCTCATTAAGAGAGTAAACCTCAACTAGAGGTGGTTTTTCCTCTTCAAATGGAATTGCAATTCTCACCACCTTATAATCATTGCTCCGCGGATCAAACCCGAATGCTATACGAAATGTAACGCGGCCGTAGACGGCAATGCTAGGCTTGGGAAAGGTAATAGATTTTTTAATAGAGGGATTCCAAACAATAAAGCGCCCTTGTTTATAAAGGCAGAACAAGCCATTCACATAACCGATTAACTTAAAATGATGGTGTAGATGACTCGTTACTGGGAGCTGAAGTTGTTGAATTTGATGAAATGAGTCATTTTCATCGCGAAATAATTTGTAGTGTTCTACAGGGGGAGAAATAGTGCGATACCTAACAATTTTTGTGTTGGAGTTGGAGAGATGTGAAAGTGATTGAGTGAGGTGGGAAGTGATGAAGGCAGGGCTTGTAATTCGAGAGTTCCATAATTTGGAAACGCACCTCAATCGAATTAGGGATTTGGCTGGTAGTCTGTGCAAAATCTCGAGCACCACTTCGTCTGGGAGAGAGTCTGACATTGCTTCCTATTCCTTCTATTCTCCCTTTGTCGCGGCTTCACCAAACTTCAGAATTCCAAAGTTGAAACACTTCGGAATGGCGTAAACATAGGAGAGATGGAAGAGTGTTCACAAAACGATGCCGTCGTCTGAGACACTGTTTTTGGACTGCGCTGTGGCAATTACAATACTAAACACGTTTTATTCAAAAAAAAAAAACCCTTTTATTTTTTTATTTTTAACAACTCAATACTAATATGCATCTTAAATAATTAAGATACTATTGTCTGGCAAGATAGCCTTTTTTTTTTTTTTTTTAGAAATAAGTAAAAAGCAAAAAGCTAACTTGTTATTTTCTTTTTTTCTTTTTCCTGATTTTGTATTTTACATGAACAAATTAATATCCTATTTAATTAAAAAAAAAAATAAAAAAACAATGCTATATGTAAATATTTTCTAGACTATTGGATCATTGAAGTATACAACAACTAAACATTTGTCTTGATTATCAAAAAAAAAAACATTTGTCTTGAAAATTTTTGGTCGACTATGGATCCTCAACAGATTAGTCAAGGTTAATCATATGTATTCTTTTTTGTCATTCAATTCTATATGAAGTTATACACTCTTTGTTATTTTCTTTATTGACATGTACTTTTTTTTATTACTTTTTTTTATTTTATCCCTCTGCTTTAATCAACTCATTTTTTCTCATTGGTACATTAATTACTCTCTTCTAAATATGACCAAATCATCTCAAGTAACTCTCCTTCATCTTTTCACCCCTATCTTTAAAAGAATTTCCTCATTTTGAATCATGTGTTTTCTTGTATTTTCACTTATTCATCTTATTGAGATAAGAAAATAATATTTTTTTTAAGGAAAATGCTAAAGTTTAATAATAAAAAATGCGAAGGCTATAACAAAAAAGCTTATAAAACTAATGTAGTAATGAATGTGATTGATGCCACTTTAACACATAATAAATTACTGTGTTAATTATTATTTTGTATTTATCAAGCTATCTTAATTTAGAATTTTCCCCATTTCCATTTACACCAGATTTTATATGGAGTTGAACCCCTTTACCAACTATTGATCTATTAAAAAAAATAAAATAAATTCTTAAGACATAGTTTACCTCTAACCAGGTTTGGAGGAATCCTTCTTCAACCCACTACATAGCAAGTAAATAGACCATCCACATATATATTTTAAAAAGTTACTTGACTCAATAAACTAAAAATATATGTGAATGATCTATTTATTTATCACGTAGTGAGTTGGTTTGGAGGATTCTTTCAAACCAACCCACTACATGACAAATAAATAAATCATCCACATGTATATTTTAAAAATTATTTAACTTATTAAACTAAAAATATGCGTGAATAGTCTATTTATTTACTATGTAGTGGATTAATTTCTCTAAACTAAGTTGGAGGTAAACTATTTGCATTGAGAAATACCTCATAGTATATTCAATGCCATTGAAAGCCTAAAGCCTCCAAATCACGTGCTCCAACTCACGTGAGCTTCCAGCTCCAAAAGCCCATAATACAAAATTTCTTCACACAAAAAACCCACAAAGAGAGAAAAAAGAAGCAAAGAGCTGAGCAGAACTCATAAGCAGTGAGCGCGCGGCGTGTGGAATCAATGGCGGGAAGCACGGGGTCAGGGGTGGAGTGGCACATGAGGCCTCCCAACGCAAAGAACCCAATAGTCTTCTTCGATGTCACAATCGGTAACATCCCCGCTGGCCGTATCAAGATGGAGCTCTTCGCCGATATCGCCCCCAAAACCGCCGAAAATTTCAGGTCCTGCCATTCCCTCAAACTCCCACAAAAATAATTTTTTTTTTTTTTAAGAAAGAATTTAATTTCTAATTTTTATTTTTTTGGTTATTTGGCAGGCAATTCTGCACTGGAGAGCACAGGTAATTTATTAAACACTGTAACTAATTTCACACTCTTATTCTCATAAGGGCATTTTGGGGGATTTTGCAAAAAAATAATAGTTTGTTAACATTTTTAATTGTTGAATATTGGCAGGAAAGCTGGATTGCCTATTGGTTACAAGGGGTGCCAGTTCCATAGAGTGATTAAGGATTTCATGATTCAAGCTGGTGATTTCCTAAAGGTCACTATTACTACTACTATTCTCTCCTCAATTTGTAAAATTTAAAAAAGTCTGCTTAGCTCTATTTATCAATTAGAAATATGCTAGAAAGAGTCATATTGATGCTAGCTGTGGTGTTTTTTGTTTTACTCTGTGCCAATTTTATGTACTTTTGTTTTAAGTGAAAAATGTAAGATTGCAATAGGGTGCACGGGTACTCCATTTTGGCCCACGTACACGTACCCGTACCCATATCGTACCTGATATCCGATATCTATTGTAGTCCACATATATTAAAAAAAAAAAATGATGTATCCCCGTACCCGTATCGTATCCGATATCGTATCTGTATCTGTGCAACTTAGATTGTATTTTGTATTTTTAATGTAAATCCCACAATTTCACAACCCAAAACTTATAATTAAAAAAAAAATGCGTGCACACACGCAGAGAGAGAGAGAGAGGAGAGAGACCAAAATGGTAAGGACACTTAAAGTAGGAAGAGATAGGATTGGCCTTATAAAGGGTTGGGGATATTTCAAAATCTGTCAATTACAAGCCCTTCTTCGGCAAGAGGGAAGCCGGAGTGTTGATCAAGAGGGAGAAAGAAGAGGGACTATTGATAAAAAAAACTCACTTTTTAGTCACATTAGACCAGACACACCTTTTATCGCTATTCTATGTCTACTAGACCAGTAAAAGGTATTGCACTAAGTAAGATGACTCCTGCTGCTAAAGGTAAGATTTTAAAGCTGCTCAAGTAGTTTCTTTAGAAAGCAGAGCAAGCAAGGTATCTATCTATCTTTTGAAGTGTTGGCGTGTTGGGGAGGGGCGCTTAAGTAGACGGGGTAACAGTATTGTTTGCAATGCGGTCCCGTTGTGCGTCATGTGGATGGTGTGGAGGGATCGTAATTGAAGGGATTTTGAAGGGACTGAAAGGACAACAATGGACTTGAAAATGATTCTATTACGTGCTTTTGTTTATTGGATAGCGGCGTTACACAGTCCCCTTTCTAGTTCTTTGTTAGATTTCATAGATAGTTCATTCTCTTGAGGGTTTTGTCCTCACCAGGATACTCGATGCCTTCCTGATCTGTAAATCCTAGTTTTTGCCCCTGCTTTAATTCTTGAAACTTCTACTTCTGCAATCATATATATCTTTTATTGCAGTAATAATACTCAGACCTTTTTTATATGGTTATGATATTCTTATTATTAATGTCTTGCTTTGCAGGGTGATGGGAGTGGATGTGTTTCCATCTATGGACATAAGTTTGAGGATGAAAATTTTGCTGCCAAACACACTGGTCCTGGTCTGTTGTCAATGGTATACATCTCTCTTCTTGAAATGCATACTTCATGATCTAGTATTGGGTGGCTGTGCTTTTCCTATGTTCTTCGGAAGAACTTTTTACTATGTTAGTTCCATTACTATATCTTTGTTCAGTATCTTAGCTGGAGATTAGTAATTTTTGGAACTTGTGATCACATTCATTGACTTTCATCCCGCAGTACTCTGTCCTTAGGAGAACCATAATGTCTAATTATTTTTTATATGCTGATTTTTCTAGAATTGTATCTTTTTGATTTTAGTTAGACAACAACTGCCTATTACGTTAATCAATATAATGTATATACACTATGACATGATTTTAGAGTGATTTTATTTGGACAACTTCCTTTGTATTCTCTTAGAATCTCAACTATATGCAATCAATTGACATTTCTTAATTCTATGAGGCTTGAAAAAATTTCAGTGGACTCCCATACAAAAGGATTTGTCCACAGTTGACATGTAAGCTCATCAAGAGAATGGAACATAAGCTCTTACATATCTCCTGTCAACTGGGTTGATGCAACCTTTTTGTGCAGTTCTAATATGCTTTATTACTCATAAAAAAGACGCCGGGGGTGGGGGGTGACTGTTGAGATCATCAAGAGAATGAGAATAAGCTCTTTAGGTAGTCTTCGTCTCTCTATATATGAGTTAATATCCCTACCAAACCTCGAATTTGTTCTTGAATTTTGTAAAAATGCTTGTTCCAATGTAAGACTATTTGAAATGCTAAAAAGTTTAATCGTTTCCTCCTCTTCTTGCAGGCAAATAGCGGACCGAATACTAATGGTTGTCAGGTAAGTCAACAACTTCAGTTCTCTCTCTCTCTCTCTCTCTCTCTCTCTCTCTCTCTCACACACACACACACACACACACACACACAGATCACAAACCTTGATATGTCGTTTGTGGCCATCATATACGTGTGGCAATGAGTTGCCCCACTTCAGTTATATGGCAAGGATAGAGATCCTTTGAGGTGGGGAAAATATGGGGTGGAAGACACCTGCCCTGCCCCACTCAGATGCCATCTTAGGTAATCCTGTTGGGGTCATGTTGTCATTCTGACAGAATAAGAACTACAGCAAACATGCTGGAAGGGAATTCTACATCAAACTCTCACTTTGGTATTACTTCAATAGGATTATTTTACCTCCAGACTTGTCTGCAAAGTTGCAAATTTTTGTAGGCTTCCCTTATCTTTGTAGTTTTAGTGGTAGAAAGGATGTAGCTCAATTAGAAGTCCTACCATTTCCTGAAGGAATAGCCTTATTTTTCTTGTTATATATGGTTGGAAGTGCATATTTGATAATATAAGCATAAAATTTTAAGTGAACCTGTGTACGCTTTTCCCTTTCCTTCATGTTCAAAAAAGCACTGGGAGATTGACGTTAACATTTGAATGAGATCTGTTGATTTTATTTTATTTATTTTTTAATTGCTAACTATAATATGTTGTGTTGATTAAACCTCCCATTTACTGCAGTTCTTTATCACTTGCGCAAAATGTGACTGGCTTGACAATAAGCACGTTGTATTTGGGGTATGCTTTAATCCCTTCTCAGCTCTATTGTATTAATTATTTAGCCAAAAATACCAAAATTGTACTTGATAATTGTGTTTTCCTCTGTAATGTAGATCAGCTTAGGTTGCTTTGAGATTATATTTGAAGTGGATTGAGGCACTAGACATCATTATGAAGAGTGATTTAAACTGATAACTAGATTGATTTTAGTTAAGCCAAGATCTAATTTTAACTTGGCTTGAGTTGCATCTGAGACTTGCAAAAAATTTTTTTTTTTTTGTGTGTGTGTGTGTAAACAATTGACCTTTTCTTCAGTCTGTTCATTGGGTTGGGTCTGGTTATTTTAGCGCAGTTTTGTTAGGACAACCTGTTCTCCTGTTCTTATTGACAAGCCTGTTCTGTCACCATGGCCAAAACTTTCATTGCCAGCCTTTTCCCCCCCTGCTTTTCTCCAATAATATACATAGTTGTTTTGAAATTTTATTTATTTTTCTCCACTTCTATGCAGAGAGTGCTTGGAGATGGTCTTTTGGTTGTCAGGAAGATTGAGAATGTGGCTGCTGGACCCAACAACCGGCCTAAGTTACCCTGCATTATTGCTGAATGTGGGGAAATGTAAA
>OU015762.1:9094093-9134306 GCA_907173295.1 Fagus sylvatica | reverse complement strand
AAAAGTTTCAACATTCACTTTTAATCTTATCCATTAAATTTTATAAATAAATAAAATATTAAATCAACACACAATACTAAATCTAAATGCAAATTTGCATTGCAATTGAACTAGCAATTTGTTTGTTATTAGAGCATTCCCAATGGACGTGCTAAAAGGTAAAACAAACTCAAATATAGCCCACAACCACAAAAAAGGCCTCCCAACGGACATGCTTCACGTGAGCTAAAATAAGTTTTTGCTATAGTTGCAAGGCATTTATGCCTTGCACTGTTCATTTGCCATTTCTATTTTTTATTATTTTATCTTCTGTTCCGCTCCTTTCTCTCTCTTCCTTTTTTCCCTTGTTTTTTTTCCTTTGTTCTGTTCCGCTCCTCTCTCCCGTGGCTGTCAAGCTCTTTTTTCCTTTCTTCTTTTTGTCAAGATATATATATATATATATATATATTTTTGTCTTGGACCTCATTAATAATACATGTATTGCTACAATGAATGTTGCAACTTCATTTTTTCTTTCACAATGAATGCTATGGGATAGTTACTCATTCATGAAAAAATTAAAAATTTATCAAATGAGACTTATTAAAAAAATATTTAATATATATTATACTATAGAAAATATAGATTATAAAATTTAATAAACTAGTTTTATTAATGATTATATATGGGCATATATATATGACTTTTAGAGGAAATAATAAAAAATAAATAAATAATGAATATTTAATTGAAATAGAGTTGAGAACAGAGAATCGGATGTGAGTGTTTTTTAAAATGGTAAGTTAAAATAGAAAAAGTAGGGTTTTAAACTAAATTTTAGCTTAAATTTTAGCATGTCCATTGAGAATGCTCTTACACGGCAGATAGTTCCAAGGAACTTTGGACCAGACTTTTTACACAGCACACGTTGTTTTCATGTGATTTTCTGAACAGAAGATGTGATCTTCTGAACACAAGGACACATCAATGTGGGTCCATTAAATAAAAAAAACATTAAATCAACTTCTCTCATGGGACACGGCATGGATATACTTCTCCTAACTAAAGACTTGAACAGTATCACTCTAACAACAGCCAGCCAGCCCAATCTTAGCTGGTTAAAGACCGGCTGATGTGATCTCTTCTAAACACACTTTGTGCCAATCCCATCACCTGAACTGTCCTCTCCTTCGAGCTGCACGTCCCTGCTGCAGTGTTCTTCGGCTAGAAGGTAGAGTCCTCAAGTTGTTTCAGCTACAAAAACCCCCTCAACTTGTTTCAGCTACAAAACCCGAACTTCCTTCTTCTTCTTAGCTGTCTGCCTCTATGTTTTGTTTTCTTAATCTTTCTTCCATTCTCTTTTCGGGTTTGCTGTCTTTGGGTTAGCAGAGAGCATTAAATGCTTACAAGACTTCTCAATCTCACTCCATCTTCAGACTTCTCAATCTCACTCCATCTTCACTGCGTGTTAGGTGTCTGAACAGTGGGATGTGATTTTGTTACTGGGCTGTGACCAAATTTTACTGGGTTGTGACCGAAATTTGGTGGGGGTGCTGGTTGTTTTCAATTTTCCTCTTTTGTTCAATCAACTTTGTGAATACGGTATGCTCTCTCTCTCTCTCTCTTTGTTATTAATTTCATTTCTCAAATTTAAGATTAATATTCAAAACCCTAATTACATCATATTCTATTCAAATTAAATCATATTGACAATTTTAATATTTAAAACCCTAATTATGTTTTATTCAACTTAAATAATATTTTTATCAAAAAAAAAAAAACTTAAATTCAAACCCTTAATATTACCCTAAGCTTTTTGACATAAACTAATATATTATATGATTTTTTAATAACCTAATAATATAAATTCATATTTTAATACCTTTGCAGCAAACATGTCTTCCTCATCAGTAAATAGTGCAATTAGAGATGGGCTGAGATTTAGAAATTTAGACTGTGTTTGTGGCAAAAGAGCATCAGTTAGGATTTCAGAATCAAGTTTAAACAAAAACAAATTGTATTATTGTTGTGCTGCCAACCGATGCGGTTTCTTTTCTTGGTGTTTGCCCATCAACCAACGAGCTGGCTGTGAAAGAATGGAAGAGATATCACAAGCAACCAGTTCTAAATCCATGGTTGATGCATCACAATTGCTTGATGCATCAAAACTGTTACTGGACTTGCATCAACTTCAGTCAGAGATGCGTGGCATGCGTGATATGGTCCAACCAGTACATCGTGATGACATCCAATCGTTGAAGAAGTTGTTAACAATAGGACTTGCTGTAATTGTGGGCCTTATTGTTGTATTATGGTATCAAATTCAATAAATGTGTAGTGTAGTCATTACCACTTTTTGTAATTAGACAATATTTGGTTGAATGAATGAGGAAGCTTATTTGAATGAATGTGAATGAATGAATGTAGTGAAATGTATTCAATGAAATGTGTTGTGTACCAGAAAAATGTTTATTTTAAATGTTAAGTCTGCCCAGAAATTGTGGACAATTTGCATCAATGTGTGGACATTAATGTCTATATTTTCTTGCAATGGCCATGCAAATTCATGCAATTTGATGCACGTTAGAACACTAAACAGTCACGTGAACAGTAAAATTCATCCCCAGAAAGTGTGGACAATTTGATAAAAGTGTGGACAATTTGATAAAAGTGTGGACAAGTTTGTCCACACTTTCTGTCAGATACGTAAACAGTGAACTCTTTCTGATAAAAGTGTGGACAATTTGAACAAAGTGTGGACAATTTTGTCCACACTTTCTGTGAGATACGTAAACAGTATTTTATGTGAACAGTAAACTCTTCACAAAAAAGTGTGGACAATTTGAACAAAGTGTGGACAAAATTGTCCACACTTGAACAGCATGGTAAACAGCATACGTGAACAGTACACGTCAGCAGTAACGTGAACAGTGTTCATATTGGTCTGAAAGTGTGGACAATTTTGTTAAAGTGTGGACAAAATTGTCCACACTTGAACAGCATGGTAAACAGCATACGTGAACAGTACACGTCAGCAGTAACGTGAACAGTGTTCATATTGGTCTTCAAGTGTGGACAATTTTGTTAAAGTGTGGACAAAATTGTCCACACTTGAAGAGCATGTAAACAGTATACGTGAACAGTCTACGTGAACAGTATTCATATTGGCCTGAAAGTGTGGACAAATTTTGTGAAAGTGTGGACAATTTTGTTAAAGTGTGGACAAAATTGTCCACACTTTCTACAAACTTGGTGCATGGTACCATATTACCCAGAAACCTGCCTTTACCCAGAAACCAACCCAGAAACCTGTTTTCACTTAGCCAATTTCTGCAAACTTGGTTCAAAGTATACCACTAACATAACTTTCATAAAATTACTATATTCATGAAATTCACCATGACCTGAATACATAAAAAACTTAGAATAACCCACTAGCAATCACTCAAATACGTATGCACTTCCATTATCATTGATTGGAACGACAAAATACATTAATTATCCACTCTAGCTAAAAACAATACAATCAATGGGTGTATGTTAATGAAATGAAAGGAGCCTACACTTTCTCTTTCCTCTTGCAAAAACAACAACGCTGAGGATATACAAGATTGAGACGGATCCTTCCATGATACAAAAAAACTAACTACCAACGCATCCTTCCGTAATACAAAAAAAGGAGGATCGTTTAACAAAAAAAAATATATATATATTTACATATATCTAATCAAGGAAGGTTTAAGGCTTGGTCTTCGTTTCCATGAGCTTGAGTCTGTGACATTGACTGTAAAAGAAAACATGGTACAATAAGTATGCAATAACTAGGATTTAATAACCAATTTTTCCACATTACAAATATCTTTACCTCAGACACAAAACTCTGGGAAGGCATTGGATTTGTTAAGTGTATAACTCCATCATGTGAATGTGGCATGGACACTGGATATTCCTACAATACATAAAATATATATATATATATATATATATATATTCAACCATAAGCCCCAAAATAACATCTTTGCTACATATGAATAATAACAGTGCAAATCACCTATACTTACCATGTTTGATGTAGAGCAATCTCCATAAGCACTACCTCCAACCTAGGCCATCCAAACACAATTAAACCAAAATTAATAAACAATAATAGACTAGGATATTAAAAGAAGTGTGGTCTTTTAATTATGTACCCCAGTAGTTGATGTTGAATGAGCAAGATTCCTAGCAACGGCATTGTTCCTTTTCTTCTTTGCTTTTGAAACCGCTTCCTCCATTGATGACTTTAGCCGTTTCATCCTAGGTCGACCCTTACGCTTCACAACCGTAGGACTCCTTACAACTTCAGTCCTAACAACATCAGGAGCAGCTCCAACACTATTCTTTCTCTGAGACGAGGGTTGTTTACCACATGAACGAGAAAAGTTGTCCTTCAAATCAATTAACAACTTTTCTACAACATTAAAATTCTCTACAGACTCAGCCCCTATCTCAAGCACACCGACTGCTAGTCTATGTAACTTCTCGTACCTTTCCAAGACAGGGTTATGTTGTACATCATCTGTACAAGTGGAGACGTAAGTGTGTTTTCTTTTGATATTCTTTCTCCACCTGTCTAGTATATACCTGTCAGGAAGTATAGTCACACGTTGCTGGGAAAGCACAAATAAGGCATGCCTACATAATATCCCCCTAAACTCAAACATGCGACATACACAGCCAACCAAGCATTCAGAGCTATTGAATCTCACTTCAAAAAGCTTCCCTGGGCATGCTTCATCTTCAATCTTGTATTTGACTTCATCACTACCTCTAACAAGCTCATTTACTATACAACCTTGTCTCCCAGCAAATTCTAGTCGCACCCGCTTAAAAATCTCATGGGTGTAAGCTTCTTGGAACTGTTTCTCCATAGGAGATGATGATGAACACTCCAGCTTGCCTTTGAAACACTCAAAATCTGATAAAATCTCTTTTTCAACCTTATTCCGCATTGCTTTCTCGAATTGCTCCACAAATACTTTCAAAGTTGTAGAGCTATGTACATAACCATCAAAAAAGGCATTCATTGATTCCGAACGTTGGGTTGACGACATTCCCGCAAAGAAATTGGAATTGAGAAATGCGGGAACCCATCGCTCCCGTTCCTCATATAACTTGGCCAACCACTCATTCTCCTCAAGATGATGTAAAGTGATGGTATGATTCCATTTTTCTTCAAACTCTTCCACTGTCATTGAATCATGCACGGCTTTAAGCAAATAATGCTTTATATCTTGATAAGCTTCCAATCCAGCAAGCTTCACTGGCAACTTCATCGTAATATGCCAAATACACCAACGATGAACAGTTTCCGGAAAAACTATTTCAATGGCCCGCCGCATTGCTTGGCATTGGTCTGTGATAATGGCTTTTGGAGCAATGTCACACATACTTTGCAACCATTGCCTAAATACCCACACAAACGAATCCGTGTCTTCACTTGACAATAACCCACAACCAAGTATAATAGATTCACCATGATGATTAATTCCAATAAAAGGGGCGAATGGCATATCATACTTGTTTGTTAGATATGTGGTGTCGAACGTGATCACATCATTAAACGATTCGTATGCTGCCCTACTCCTCGCATCAACCCAAAATACATTTCGCACACGTAACTCATCATCCAAATCCAATGCATGGTAGAAGTTAGAATTTTTAGCTTGCATTCTAACGAAGTAATCGTGCAAGGCTTGTCCGTCACCCTCCTTACACTTTAAACGACGTTCCTTTTCAAGAAAGTTGCGAACATCTCTTTGATTATACGTCATATTTTCATAACCCCCTGCTTCAACGACGGAAGCCTTAATACTACTATTTATCCTAACACCAGCATTGTCATTAATCAAGAGTCTCCTTCTTGTATCCGTGCTTATATGCCGAAAAGCAGCAAAATGCCTAGATTTACTAGGACTCAACTCATGGTTATGATCCTCAATAAAACTCAATATCCTCCATTTTTTATCCGTAATATCCATCGAAGCTTTGATCCCAGCTTCACACGCATTTTTTATCGTCGACCTCTTCTTGGAAGGATCATCAATCGAACTACTGTATTTTCCCTCTCGGTTACACTTCAAGTTTACATAAGAAGTCTCACTAAAGCCCTTCTTTTTTCTTGAATTCCTTGTCATTGTTGCAAATCCTTTCGAATAAGCATAATGCTTATAAAATTCAATGACTTGTTGAAGTGAATCAAACTCCATTCCAACCCTTGGTTCAATCACTGAATTCCTCACACTCTCAGGTGTATCCTCCTGCATGTTTCCCTCAACAGGCTGTGGTAAATCCTCCACAAAACTATTACTCGCACCAAAGGATCTAACACCATCCATCTCTTGTGTACTCATGACTGCAACAACCTATAAGCCAAATACCAAAGTTAATTATAACATGTAGTGTAAATTCTACCAAATAATTTATCATGTACCAATAATGATATACAACCTAAACCTAAAGTATTACATTGTGACTAGTATCAATAACAAAAAACATTCAAACACACCAACACACACTCACTAAAATTATCATTAAAAAATAACATGAAAAAACCCATTAAACATCTATAGCCATAATACAATAATCATGAATATTTTGCTACACCTAAAACAAGCATAATTTTTTTTTGTTTTTTTTCATTTTTTATTACACAACAAAATATGTACAGATTATCACTAAAAATAAACTTAAATAATATACACAACTAACAAAAAAGAAAAAGAGCAAAAAAAAAAAAACATACCACGTGAACAGTGCAGTCAATGCACCAGTGCAATGGACCTCCAAAACTCCAAAACTCACGTTAAATGCTGCTCCAAATCTCAAATGTTGGTCTCTGTCTCTGCTCCAAATGGTGACTTTGTTTCAAGCTCAAGCTCAAGCTCAAGCTACAATGGCAGCAACACTGTTTTACAGAAAAAAGGTTTCTATGTTTAAGATTACTGTTTCATTATTATTGGCAAGAAATAATAAGCACCAAAACTTCAAAAATCCAACCTTAGAACTGGCTTGATCTTCTCGGCTAAGTTGTCTTTTTTTTTTTTTACTTGCTGCTTGCTATGGACGTGTGTTTCAGTTCAGGAGTCAGAGTCATGCTGAAGAAGAAGAAGACAGGCGGGAAAAAAAAAGGGCAGTTGGGCTGCTGTGGGCCTCTCTCACGTGCTTTGCCATGCCCCATTTTAAGCCAAATTTTTAGTGTGTTTGGCAACAAAGATAGTGCATTCTTCATTAAGATAGCTGACTTTGCACCTATGGGACCCGCAGCACTGCTTGCTGCCGTGGCCCAGTTAATATGCTGCCACATCCATGGTGTGAAAACACTGTTTCACACTATGGTGTGAAAGCAGCAGCGCCCTTTAGTTTAATAAGTCGTGTGACTTTTTAAAATACATATTTATATGGTTTATTTACTTATCACATAGTAGGTTAAAGGAGGATTCTTTCAAACCAGATTAGAGGTAAACTCTGTCCTAAGATTTTTTTTCCTTCATATTGGTCAAATTTCAAGAGATTACTAAAAACCTCCATCCAAGTAAAATTTTGAAACCAAGTGAGTCAAGACACAAAATGGTTGAATGAGGCCTACATAGGTTTAAAGAAAAAGGTCCCACTGTTGTAATTTGCAAGTTGGAATGAGGTTAAACTACATTTTTTTTTTAATAAATCGATAGTTGGTAAAGGGGTTCAACTCTGTATAAAATCTGATGTTAATGGAAATGGGGAAAATTCTAAATTAAGATAGCTTGATAAATAACAAAATAGTAATTAACACAGTAATTATTGTGTGTTAAAGTGACATCAATCACATTCATTACTATATTAGTTTTATAAGCTTTTTTGTAGTAGCTTTCACATTTTTTTTTATTATTAAACTTTAGTATTTTCCTTAAAAAAAAAATTATTTTCTTATCTCAATAAGATGAATAAGTGAAAATACAAGAAAACACATGATTCAAAATGAGGAAATTCTTTTAAAGATAGGGGTGAAAGGATGAGGGAGAGTTACTTGAGATGATTTGGTCATATTTAGAAGAGAGCGATCAATGTACCTAAGGAGAAAGAATGAGTTGATTAAAGCAGAGGGATAAAAAAATATATATAATAAATAAAATAAAATAAATAAATAAATAAAAAGTGGAGGAAGACTAAAACTAATATAAACATAAGTAATAAAAAAAAAGTACATGTCAATAAAAAAAATAACAAAGAGTATATAACTTTATATAGAATTGAATGACAAAAAAGAATACATATGATTGACCTTAATTGATCTGTTGAGGATCCATAGCCGACCAAAAAATTTCGAGACAAATGTTTAGTTGTTGTATACTTCAATGATCCAACAGTCTAGAAAATATTTACATATAGCATTGTTTTTTTTTGTTTTTTTTAATTAAATAGGATATTAATTTGTTCATGTAAAATACAAAATCAGGAAAAAGAAAAAAGAAAATAACAAGTTAGATTTTTGCTTTTTACTGAACACTCTTCCATCTCTCCTATGTTTACGCCATTCCGAAGTGTTTCAACTTTGGAATTCTGAATTTGGTGAAGCCGCGACAAAGGGAGAAAGAAGGATAGGAAGCAATGTCAGACTCTCTCCCAGACGAAGTGGTGCTCGAGATTTTGCACAGACTACCAGCCAAATCCCTAATTCGATTGAGGTGCGTTTCCAAATTATGGAACTCTCGAATTACAAGCCCTGCCTTCATCACTTCCCACCTCACTCAATCACTTTCACATTCCAACTCCAACACAAAAATTGTTAGGTATCGCACTATTTATCCCCCTGTAGAACACTACAAATTATTTCGCGATGAAAATGACTCATTTCATCAAATTCAACAACTTCAGCTCCCAGTAACGAGTCGTCTACACCATCATTTTAAGTTAATCGGTTATGTGAATGGCTTGTTCTGCCTTTATAAACAAGGGCGCTTTATTGTTTGGAATCCCTCTATTAAAAAATCTATTACCTTTCCCAAGCCTAGCATTGCCGTCTACGGCCGCGTTACATTTCGTATAGCATTCGGGTTTGATCCGCGGAGCAATGATTATAAGGTGGTGAGAATTGCAATTCCATTTGAAGAGGAAAAACCACCTCTAGTTGAGGTTTACTCTCTTAATGAGGGCTCTTGGAGAATAACTAGTGCTGGCACCTCTTTAACAAAGGGGATTAGTTTTAATGGCTGGCTGCAACCGGCAGCTTCTTTAAATGGGGCTGTCCATTTTGCAGCGACTGATATGGACAATGCCAATAGTTCATTCGTTTTGTCATTTGATTTGGGTGATGAGGTTTTTCGCATTATATCGGTGCCAAATGGTATATTCGGTGATGTTGTTCAGACTTTAGTACACAGGGGATCGCTTTCTCTATTATGTAACCACAATAATGAGTTTAGGACCAACAAGTTTTGTTCCGTTTGGGTGATGAAAGAGTATGGCGTTGTTGATTCTTGGACTAAACAGTTCACTGTTGATTTCAACGGAGGAATGGTAAGGGTATTAGGTCTCCGGAAGAATGGTCATATATTAGTGGAGGCAAGAGTACGAAGTGGTTGGGAGCTCTCTTCATATGACCCTGAGAGCCAACAAGTTAATAATATTGGGATTCATGGGATGGCATATGATTTTCATATTGATAATTACATGGAGAGCCTTGTCATGCTCGACAAACCAAATGATGCAGTTTCCAGAAGGGAAGTGAGCAGGAAGAGGAAATGCAGGTAAAAGCTTGATTCAACTCAAAATTTTAGCATTTACTTTCCTTAACTCAATTTACTGCTTTTGATGTTAATTTGTTCTTGAATGGCTATAAGGACTGGTCATAATTGTTAAATGCTATTTTGTGGTTTTGGTTGATGATGTGATTAGCATTTGCATGTTGGGAAATGGTAAATGTACATGAAAGACTGATGTTATTATCTTTTTGTATATGCTGAACTTGTAACATTTAATTCATATTCAATCTCAAATTCTCAATTCAATAGACTTGCTAAGATTTTTCTGAAATGATCTGCCATAGCCTTCTGAAGTTTGCTTTGTACATGCCATATTGTTTTCAATCAATGAAAATTAAACAAGGTATCGGTTCAGGCCAAACATTTAAAAGTTGCTGTAACCATGTAAGTGTAACTGCAGGAAGAGTCATGACATTTTGTTATGGGTTTTGATTGATATAATGAATTATGTTGTCTTGAGTGTGTGTTTAGTTTAGCTGCATATATGACGATAGGTTTGTACGAAGAATCAAGATGGTTGAAGAGCACGTTAAGGAAGATGAAAATCAGAAAAGTTATGGGGTTTGACAGAATTCTTATTGAAGTTCAGAAGTGCTTGGGTGGTATGGGCATAGGATGGTTGACTAATTTTTTAAATGAGATCTTAAGTTTTTTTTTTTTAAAAAAAGCCAGATGAGTGGAGGAAAAGCACTTTGATAACCACATATAAGAACAAAACAGATATCCTAGAAGTTAAGACGTGAAGCAATGGTATTTGCAACAATTAATTTTCTTTAATAAGTCTTGGCCCCAAGGGTTGGCAACAGTATTGGAAAATCGATTTAGTTTGTGTCAGGACAATGACAGAATAGAAATTGTAGAGGGCTTTGATACCAATTTGATTCAGGATATTTTAGAAATCCAGCACTAAATAAGTTCTTGTTTAGAACAACCTTTGGAGGGACGACTCCCATTATGGAATATTAGTTTTGTTCGTCAATTTTATGATCGAGTGTTGGAGTGAATTGAGTCTTTCTTTGACATCCTCTATTCCAAATATTCCACATGGAGGTGGTTATTTCATTTGAAGTGGAGATTGAGAGGTGATGGAAAGTTCGATGAGAAATCCTATTATGAAGCTATTCATGGATCGAATGCTATTAGTTTTCCATGGAAGAGTATATGGCACTAAGTCACCAATGGGAGTTGCTTCTTCCTTTTTTGCACAACAGCCTTGAGGAAGATTCTGATAAAGAATAATATTATCAAAAGAGGTATACCTTTTGTAAATCAGTGTTTTATCTGCAAATGTACAAGTGAAACAGTGAACCATTTACTAATTCATTGTACAGTAGCTATTGAGTTGTGGGCTCTCGTTTTTCCTAAATTTGGAATATGGTGGGTGATGCCAAAGAGAGTGATCAAGGTCATATTTGGATGGTGTAGTTGGTTTAGTAAACATAGAAGCTCTTCTGCACAGAATGGTTCCACCCTTTGTTTAATGTGGACTATATTGAGGGAGAGGAACAAACCAATGTTCAATGACAAGGAGACTACTATTCTGGAATTGAAGTCTAGCTTCCTAAGTGAGTTGTTTGAGAGGTCCCAAGTCATAGGCCCTAGTGGTTTGAATTCTATGATAAATTTTGTTGACTCACTCTCTTTTCGTTTGTAAAGATTGGTGTTTGCAAGTGATATATGAGGGTTTTACTGAGTTGTTCAATTTATTTTTGTATCTAAACCATCTAAGCTTTTGGGAGTGTATATTTGCATTGGTTCTTTATAGGATTATTGATTTGGTTTGGGTGTTTTCTTTGTCTTTATTTGTTGAAGAATTGATTGGAATTGATTGGTAGGTTGGATTTTGGTACCGTAAGATTGTTGTTATGACGTGATTATGGAGTATGATTGGTAATTCGAGAACATTTGTTTCTTTTTTTAATGATTTTATAAATTGAAGATTAATATCTTTTATGATTTTCATTTGTGTTACAGGAAATAAAACTACATAGAAGTATGCAGTGGCTTGGCAGTAGTTGTTCTTTTTTTCTGGAGACCTTCTTTCTTTTTTCTTCCTAAGCTCTTTGTCTGAAAGCCTCTTGTTTGGAAAGGATATTTTTTTATTTTAGACTAAAATGTAAAGTACACTCTTTAAGTTTAGGATATTTTTTAGTTTGATCCTTGAAGTTTACTATTTTGAACTTTAGTCCTTAATGTTTGACATTGTTTTTAATGATATTTTTCCGTTCATTACTACTAGATGGAAAATTAGTCAATACTTTTGAAACACAATAAATGCGTACTCATTCCTCTCACATAAATAATTACTCCATATTAATTTAGCAAAAAAAAAATAATACTCCATATTAGTTGGTTACGTAGCCATTAAATACCATATTAGTTAATTAATAATTGTGACAAATTTTCTTTTAGATGAAATAATTGCGACAATTATTCCAATTATAATATGTCATATCATTTAAAGATACTTCCAATTGAACAAACTTGGTTCTTTCTTTCTTTTTTTTTTTTTTATTTTTATTTTTTTTTTATGGATAAACAAACTTGGTTCTAAAATGTTATAGTTCATAAAGATTTAGGGAACTTATATCTTTTATTTATCTTATTATAATTTTTTATGATTCAATCTTATTATAATTTAGTTTTCTACAGTCATAGAATAAAAAAAAGAGGTGCAATGGTTTGAAATTCCTTTTTTTTTTTTTTTGGTATCGATAGAAGTCACAAATTACAACAAACGAGGGTATGAAGTATGAACCCCCAAATATTTGCCAAAATTTGGCTTCCACCAAAAGTAGGAATTACAATATTAGGCCTAGATTCCAAATAAATGTTTTCTGATTTTGCCTAAAGATTGGACCAAGTATTTACAATCAGATATCAAAGCACTATAGGGAATGAGAGTTTGTATTGAGGATGTTTTCAGACTTGAGAATGTACACAACAGATTTAACATCTATTTCAATGATGAGTTTGCAAATATGTAGACTTTGAGCTAAAATTAAACTATCCCTAAGCCCCCATAATTCAAATGCAAGGGAGTTAATGATTTCAATGTTGCGATAAAAGTCACCGATCCATTTCCTTTCACTACCCCTCAGAAGGCCTTCCCAAACTAGCAAGGTCAGGGTATCCAAAGACTGAACCATCCATGTTGAGTTTAACAAAACTTGGGTGTGGGGAGGTCCATCTAATAAAGGACGTGTATCTTATGGTATCTGAACTATCTGATAATCAAATTGATAAAAAGCTTTTAAATGTGGCAAATTACCAAAGAATACATATAAAAAAAATGTTTTGGATTTTCATACTTGAAACTAATAAATTCAATTATTTCAATATTTATTATTATTATTACCTCACCCTTAAAAGAAGTGGATATTGAGTATTATTTTGAAAATTAGATATGAACATTTAAATTAATTCATTATTTTTTAACGATAATTACAATTTAATATTTATTCCCAAACTTTATCCTTTGTGATATGGGTAGTTATCTATGCCTATTCATAGTTTCAGAAATTTACCAAAGAATACATTTGCAAAGCGTTTCGAATTGAAAATTGTGTGAACTGAAGGCGCAGCAAAAGAAGAAAAGAAAAGAATGTCAGACTATCTCCCAGACGAAGTTGTGCTGGAAATCCTGCACAGACTACCCGCCAAATCCCTAATACGATTCAGGTGCGTTTCCAAATCATGGAACTCTCTAATCACAAGCCCTGCATTCATCACTTCCCACCTCACTCAATCACTTTCACATCACTCCAACTCCAACACAAAAATTGTTAGGTATTGCACTACTTATCCCCATATAGAACACTACAAATTATTCCTCGATGAAAATGACTCATTCGATCAAACTCAAGAATTTTATTTCCCACTAACGAGTCGTCTATACCAACATTTTATGTTAATCGGTTCCGTCAATGGATTATTCAGCCTCCATGAAAAAGAGCGCTTTATTCTTTGGAATCCCTCTATTAAAAAATCTATTACCCTTCCTAAGCCTCGCATTGCCGTCAAGACGCACGGCCGCGTTACATGTCGTATAGCATTCGGGTTTGATCCGCGGAGCAATGATTATAAGGTGGTGAGAATTGCATTTCCATTTGAAGAGAAAAAACCACCTCTAGTTGAGGTTTACTCCCTTAATGAAGGCTCTTGGAGAATAACTAGTGCTGTTGCCTCTTTAACAAAGAGGATTTTTTTTTGTGATTGGCTGCGACCGGCAGCTTCTTTAAATGGGGCTGTCCATTTTGCAGTGACTGATATGGACAATGCCAATGATCCATTCGTTTTGTCATTTGATTTGGGTGATGAGGTTTTTCGAATGATATCGGTGCCAAATGGTATATTCCAAGATGATGTTCAGACTTCAGTACACGGGGGATTGCTTTCTCTATTATGTAACAACAATAATCGGTTTAGGACCAACAAGTCTTGTTCCATTTGGGTGATGAAAGAGTATGGCGTTTTTGATTCTTGGACTAAACTATTCACTGTTGATCTCAACGGAGAAATTAGAAAGGTATTAGGTCTCCGGAAGAATGGTCATATGTTAGTGGAGGCAAATGTGGCAAACCAACGACATGATTGGGAGGTCTCTTCATATGACCCTGAGAGCCAACAAGTTGAGAATTTTGGGATTCGTGGGAGGGCATATGATTTTCATGTTGATAATTACATGGAGAGCCTTGTCATGCTCGACAAACCAAATGATGCAGTTTCCAGAAGGGGAGTGAGCAGGAAGAGGAAATGCAGGTAAAAGCTTGATTCAACTCAAAATTTTAGCATTTACTTTCCTTAATTCAATTTACTGCTTTGGATGTTAATTTTTTCTTGAATGGCTATAAAGACTGGTCATAATTGTTAAATACTATTTTGTGGTTTTGGTTGATGATGTGATTAGCATTTGCATGTTGGGAAATGGTAAATATACATGAAAGACTGATGTTATTATCTTTTTGTATATGCTGAACTTGTCACATTTAATTCATATTCAATCTCAAATTCTCAATTCAATAGACTTGCTAAGATTTTTCTGAAATGATCTGCCATAGCCTTCTGAAGTTTGCTTTGTACATGCCATATTGTTTTCAATCAATGAAAATTAAACAATGTATGGGTTCAGGCCAAACATTTAAAATTTGCTGTAACCATGTAAGTGTAACTGCAGGAAGAGTCTTGACATTTTGTTATGTGTTTTGATTGATATTATGAATTATGTTGTCTTGAGTGTGTGTTTAGTTTAGCTGCATATATGGCGATAGGTTTGTACGAAGAATCAAGATGGTTGAAGAGCACGTTAAGGAAGATGAAAATCAGAAAAGTTATGGGATTTGATAGAATTCTTATTGAAGTTCGGAAGTGCTTGGCTGGTATGGACATAGGATGGTTGACTAATTTTTTGGGAAAATTACACTTTGCCACCCTCAACTATTACCTCTTTTTCAATCCCTCCTCCAAACTTCCGGAATGCACAATTTACCCCTCAATTGGACTCGATTGCATGACCATTACCCCCTACTATCAAAATCGCGTTAAAATAAACGGAAAAGTGAAACAAGTGACACGCACGTGATTCACGGGCCCACAAAGTTAGCTGGCACTCATTAAATGTTTTTTAACTCTCCAAAATACCCTTATCCCTAACACTCCTTACCCCTAACACTTTATCCTCCATAACTCCGAAATAAATCAACAATCAATCCACCACTTGGGTTTCCCACAATAGATCAAACAAATGGAAATTTCTTAATTAACAAGAAGCAAACCGTCAAATCATTCACATATCACCATAAACCTTTGCAATGACACAGGGTTAGCCCAATCCACAAACTGAAAAGCTACCCAACAGAGAAAACAATGAATTCATACACAAAATTTAATGGGATCCTGAAACCAAAATCAACAAAAAAAGGAAAAAAGATAATAAGCATATGGGTTTTTCCTTAAAGATTCAAATGTCGTACACTTGTACGGCTTCAACATAATTCCAACAAAATGGAACGTCAAAATCTAAGCACGAAACCCATCAAGATTCAAAATTCAGCATCTGGGTATTCTTAGAAATTCAAGAAAATGTACTTGTCCCATCCAAATGATAGCAATGAAAGAGCTCCAACAATAGATAGAGTAAGAAACAAAATGGAAGATGGGATTTCGATAGAGAGCTTGATCGCACGCAGGCGTGACAATGGGAGAGAGATTCGCCACCCTAGAGAGAGAGAGAGAGAAGGATAAAGCAAATGAAAATGAAAAAGGGAGCTTTTTGTGAATACCAGTAAGGAGTGTTAGGGATAAGGGTATTTTGGGGAGTTAAGGAATTTTTAATGAGTGCCAGCTAACCTTGTGGGCCCGTGAATCACGTGCGTGTCACGTGTTTCACTTTTCTGTCCATTTTAACGTGATTTTGGTAGTAGGGGGTAACGACCGTGCAATCAAGTCCAATTGTGGGGTAAATCGTGCATTCGGAAGTTTGGAGGGGGGATTGAAAAAGAGGTGATAGTTGAGGTGGCAAAGTGTAATTTTCCCTAATTTTTTAAATGAGATCTTAAGTTTTTTTTTTTCTAAAAAAAGCCAGATGAGTGGAGGAAAAGCACTTTGATAACCACATATAAGAACAAAAGAGATATCCTAGAAGTTAAGACGTGAAGCAATGGTATTTGCAACAATTAATTTTCTTCAATAAGTCTTGGCCCCAAGGGTTGGCAACAGTATTGGAAAATCGATTTAGTTTTTGTGTCAGGACAATGATAGAATAGAAATTGTAGAGGGCTTTGATACCAATTTGATTCAGGATATTTTAGAAATCCAGCACTAAATAAGTTCTTGTTTGGTACAACCCGTTGGAGGACGACTCCCATTATGGAATATTAGTTTTGTTCGTCAATTTTATGATTCAGAGTTGGAGTGAATTGAGTCTTTCTTTGACATCCTCTATTCCAATATTCCACATGGAGGTGGTTATATTATATCATTTGAAGTGGAGATTGAGAGGTCATGGAAAGTTCGATGAGAAATCCTATTATGAAGCTATTCATGGATCGAATGCCATTAGTTTTCCATGGAAGAGTATATGACACTAAGTCACCAATGAGAGTTGCTTCTTTTTTCTTTGCACAACAGCCTTGAGGAAGATTCTGATAAAGAATAATATTATCAAAAGAGGTATACCTTTTGTAAATCAGTGTTTTATCTCCAAATGTACAAGTGAAACAGTGAACCATTTACTAATTCATTGTACAGTAGCTATTGAGTTGTGGGCTCTCGTTTTTACTAAGTTTGGAATATGGTGGGTGATGCCAAAGAGAGTGATCAAGGTCGTATTTGGATGGTGTAGTTGGTTTAGTAAACATAGAAGCTCTTCTGCACGGAATGGTGCCACCCTTTGTTTAATGTGGACTATATTGAGGGAGAGGAACAACCAAATGTTCAATGACAAGGAGACTACTATTCTGGAATTGAAGTCTAGCTTCCTAAGAGAGTTGTTTGAGAGGTCCCAAGTCATAGGCCCTAGTGGTTTGAATTCTATGATAAATTTTGTTGACTCACTCTCTTTCCGTTTGTAAAGATTGGTGTTTGTATTCTTTAGAATATTTAGTGTACACACTTTGTGCATAAAGTATCTCCTGTTTTCTCAATAAAATTATTATTGCTTATAAAAAAAAAAAAGTTCTTGAAGGATTCTTGAATAGAGTTTGATGTTTATGGATTTAGGATGGTGAGATCTTAGAAAAAATTGGATCTTGATTGAATCTTGAAGGAATTTGATTGTTGATTGGTGTTAAAACATCGTATGGAATGAGAAACAAAGAAAGGTAAACCCTAGGCAACCACACTTAGGTTTTCTAAGCAGTCACACTTTTTTCTTTATTTGATATGTAAGGATATCTTTATTGATAATAAGGGAAAACTACTTATAAAAAAAAAAGATAAGAGGTGAAAACTCAAAACACATAGGAAGTGTATCAAGCTGCTCCTAAAAAATTACAAGCTAAGATTCAAAGAATGGAAAAAAAAAATGTAGAAAATAGAAAACCGATCCTATCTGTAATTTCACAGCTTAATCTACAAGAAATTAGACAATTTAGTTGTATGCATCTTCATAACTTCCTTTTTCTCTGGTTCATAACTTCCTTTTTCTCTGGTTTAAATGGTTGATTGAGTGGATTTTCTATAATGGGTTGCTTTCTACTATGATATTTGTGGGTTTTACTTAGTTGTTCAATTCATTTTTGCATCTCAACCATCTAAGCTTTGGTGAATAATATATATTTCTACCAAATTTCCAGGTTGACTTCAGACGAAGAGAGAGTACGCCAGCTACAAGTGACAATACATCAACAAGAGACAATAATACAACAGCGAAGAGAGGAAATGGAGACAATAATACAACTGCAAAGAGAGGAACTGGAGACAATAATACAACAGCAAAGAGAGGAAATAGAAACAATGCTACAACAGCTAAGAGAGAAAATGGAGACAATACCACAACAGCAAAGAGAGAAATTGGAGACATTTCTACAACAGCAAAGAGAGAAAAGTGGAGGCAGTACTACAACAGAAAGAGAGGAAATACAACGGCAAACAGAGGAGGGAGTACTACAACAGCAAAGAGAGAAAATGGAGACAATACTAAAACAGTAAACAGAGAAAATGGCCACTTTAAAATCACAATTGGTCTTTTGATTCAACAATTATGGGGTCAGGTTATTACTTCGTTATGCTTTTGTTATAAATATATTATGTGTATTTTTTTATAAAAAAAAAAAATCTAAAGGTATTACTTTATGAGTATTTAGACTTGTGTTTTGATGTTAATTGGAGTTATTTGTTTTATATTTTAGGCTAGAGATATGTTTAGTGGTGCTGGAGATCAAAGTTCGACACAAGTACAACAAAGATCCTCTACTGCAGGTCAAGAATGTGACCTTGCAATGGGAGTGAGATTCTGTCGTAATATTTTGTTATACTTGGGAAATCTTTGTCTTTAATTTGAGACTGGTAAAATTTGTGATTGTTATGAAAAGTAGTTTGTTGTATGTTTAGAAGTAGTCTTCAATGAGTTTAGTGAAATTTGTATTATGATAGGATATTCTTAATTAGATAGGTTTTGATAAGTTTTTCATTTGAGTAAAATACAAAAACTATTATTGAGGTTTGAGTTAATGACAAAAACTACTAAGATATTTTGAAAATATCTAGTTTGCCCCTATGTGCAAACAATACCTAAGACAGTTAGCGTACTTTTCCCCAAATCTGTTTGCACTTAGAGGGCAAACTAGATATTTTTAAAAAGTCTTGGTAGTTTTTGTCATTAAATTCAAATCTTAGGAGTGGTTTTTGTATTTTACCTTTTTCATTTTTAACTAAAATCGAAAAAAAATAATACTAAGACTACTTTCAATGACCAAACTTACAATTTACCCCTTATAGCATATAATTAAAACGAGATATGTATGTTAAAAGTCTTGTAGTTTAACTAATATGTCTTTTTTTTTTTGCTAAATGAGAATTTCATTTTGAAGCTAGGGGGAACAAATCTCTAAGCAAGCCTCTTTGACTGAGGGAAAGAGATTTTCCTTCTCACCACAATAGTGAGGAGGAAGGGAGAAATGGGAAAGGATCCCCTCTCATTGTATCCTCCAATTTTTAGCCAGAATTATAACATGTGGCACTTATTTAATTTTGTATGATTTCCATGAGTATTTTAAGACCGTTGGATTTATTTAAGTGCCACATGTCATAATTCTAACTAAAAATTGAAGGGAATGAGAGGATTTCAATGGGAGGGGATCCTCTCCCGAAAGGAATCCTACTTCCAAGTTTCAACTAACATTTATGGCAAAAATGCATAATCACCCCCTGGGGTTTGACTCAGTTGCAAACAGACCCCCTGGGGTTTTGATTTTGCAATATAACCACCTAGGGTTTTTAAATTGGTGAAATTGACTCCTCTAAGTATATTTTTTGACAATTTTGCTAACAAAATTTGTCTTGCATTGCACTTAGGTTTATAATAATCAATTTTTTATTATAAAGTGGTCACATACAATGTATATGACAAATTTTGTTAACAAAATTGACAAAAAATATACTTAGAGGAGTCAATTTCACCAATTTAAAAACCTCAGGTGGTTATATTGCAAAATCAAAACCCCAGGGGGTCTGTTTGCAACTGAGTCAAACCACAGGGAGTGAATATGCAATTTGGCCAACATTTATTGAAGATATCCCTGGTTCAATCCCTCCTAGTCTCTAATTTTCAAATTATCAAAAACAAAAAAGAAACCAAACTGTGTCCAATTAAAAAAATTTCCTGATACCGGTTACCTTGTTTAGTCTTCTTTCCTTACAAATCTTTTTCATTTTATTGACTAAAAAATATATATAATGGCTTAAATGGTAAACATGAGAGATGCACAATTATTCAAAAAAGTGTCGTCTCAAGTCATTCGACACAATTTTTTTATTAATTTATTTGTAAATTAATTTTTAAATCTTAAAGATTGTGATATGTTTCATTTAAACATTTTTTTTTATATAAAAAATAAAAATAAAAAATGATTTAAATTTTATAGTTTCATATTGTTTTACTTAAACCTTAGAATTTCCGGTAAGCTTAATTAAATCTAAAAATCTGAAGAAGAAAAAAAAAAACGCATTTACATTACTATCCAATTTTACTCTCTCACTCCTCTGTTTTTTTTACTTCCCTCGACTCAAATATCCCGCCAGCCTCCTCTCTCCAACTCTTTCTCTCTCTCTCTCTCTCTCTCGAAGCTTACCAGCAACAAGCAACGCGACTCCGATCACCACCACCACTCCTCCTACAGCTAAGGGCGAAAGTAGGAATGTCGGACTATCTCCCAGACGAATTGGTTCTGGAGATCCTCCACAGACTACCTGCCAAATCCCTAATTCGATTTAGGTGCGTTTCCAAATCATGGAACTCTCTTATTACAAGCCCTACCTTCATCAATTCCCACCTCACTCAATCACTTTCACTTTTCTCCAACTCCAACTCCAACACATTAATCGTTAGGCACTGCGCTTCTCATCCCAATATAGAACACTACAAACTTTTCCGCGATGAAAATGACTCATTTGATCAAATTCAACAACTTGATTTCCCAGTATCGAGTCGTCGAATCCACCATTTTATGTTAATCGGTTCCGTCAATGGATTATTCAGCCTTCATGAACAAGAGCGCTTTATTCTTTGGAATCCCTCTATTAAAAAATCTATCACCCTTCCCAAGCCTTGTATTACGTTCAAGATTCACGGCAGTGTTTCATCTCATCTAGCTTTAGGGTTTGATCCGCGGAGCAATGATTATAAGGTAGTGAGAATTGCATTTATAAGTAGAAATCACATACCTGGAGAGCCAGAGATACCTATCGTTGAGGTATACTCTCTTAGTGAAGGCTCTTGGAGAATAACTAGTGCTAGCGCGTCTTTTCCGCCCTGGGATTAGTTTTAATGATTGGAATCATCCGGCAGCTTCTTTAAATGGGGCTGTCCATTTTGCAGTGCATGATAGGGGCAATGCCTATTGTCCTTTAGTTTTGTCATTTGATTTGGGTGATGAGGTTTTTCGTGTGATATCGGTGCCAAATGGTATGTTCGGTGCGGGTGATAGTGTTCATACTTCAGTATTTGGGGGATCACTTTCTCTATTATGTCATGATACTCGTAAACATACAGTCAACAAGTGTTGTTCCATTTGGGTGATGAAAGAGTATGGTGTTGTTGATTCTTGGACTAAACAGTTCACTGTTGATCTCAACGGAGGAATTGAAAGGGTATTAGGACTCCGGAAGAATGGTCATATATTAGTGGAGGCAAAAGTATGAATTGGTTGGGAGCTCTCTTCATATGACCCTGAGAGCCAACAAGTTAAGAATTTGGGGATTTGTGGGAGGTCACACTATTTTCATTTTGATAGTTCCATGCAGAACCTTGTCTTACTTGACAAACCAAATGATGCGGTGTCCAAGACGGGAGTGGGCAGGAAGAGGAAATGCAGGTAAAAGCTTGATTCAACTTAAAATTTCAGCATATACTTTCCTCAACTCAATATACTGCTTTTGGATGTTAGTTTGTTCTTGAATATAATGACTGGTCAGAATTGTTAAATACTATTTTGTGGGGATTTGCATTTGCAAGTAGGGAAACGGTAAATGTACATGAAAGATTGATGTTATTATCTTTTTGTATATGCTGAACTTGTCAAATCTAATCCACATTCAATCTGAATATGTGTTTTACTCTTTCTGTTTCATTAGACTTGCTAAAATTTTTCTGATATGATCTGTAATAGACTTCTGAAGTTTGTTTTATACATGCCATATAATTTTGCATCAATGTAAATTCAACAAGGTATGGGTTCAGGCCAAACATTTAAAATTTGTTGTAACCATGTAACTGCAAGAAGAGTCATGACATTTTGTTATGTGTTTTGATTGATATAATGAATTATGTTGTCTTAGTGTGGGAGTTGCATGAGGGTGATCCTAGTAACAAACCTAAGTTTTGTTTTTAAAAAATATAAAGTAATTAGTGTTTAGTTTAGCTGAATTTCAGGTTTGGAAGGGAGGATATTGCCTTTGGACTTGCAAAATATGGTATGGAGGGTGGTGGTTGGATTAGCCCAGATTTTTCATTATGATGGGATGATATGATCTATTTTTGAGGTGGGTTTGGGCACAAAAGTTCTTTTTTAATATGGTGACTGATTTTCTAAAAGATGTGAAGTTCTTTTTTGTTTTATGCATTGATTCTTTGTTTGAGGCCATGAAGGGAGGATCGGGTTTGGAGTGTAACTTTTTGCATCAATGATTGGGAGAATGTAATTTTTTCTTCTCCTCCATTCATGCCCTGACAGTAAAAGGCTGATAAGTATGGTCCTTAACAGTTCAGGCCTCTTCGATACCCGCCACCTTGCTCTCCAACATTTATTTGCTTGGAAAGTGTTTTGCGGAGGGTAATTTTCTTTGTTTAAGCTGCTTGGGGCCCTTGATGATAATCTCATAGGGGTTTTGTGATGGCTGGCTGGTGCTGCTGCAAAAAAGAAGTTAATCACTTATTGTCATGACAAGGGAGTTGTGGAATTTTGTTATGTGTTCCAGAAACAGTTGACTTCTTGGCTGGTTGATGGGGCGGAAATAATGATTCCTCATTATGTGGCGGGAACGAAATGTCTGAGAATGAGTGTGGGATTGAACTTCTTGCTTATATGATGAGGGAATCTTTGTTCATCTCATCTTTAGGGGAATTTCTAGTAACATGTATAATTTGAAACCTAAGTTTTGTTTTTAAAAAATATAAAGTAATTAGTGTTTAGTTTAGCTGAATATAAGACGTAGACTCTTTATTTTTAATGGAATTCATGCAAGGAATTGTAGAGAACTTAGTAATCCTATTGAGGATAGAAATCATAGGAATTGTAGGAGAGTGATTGAGTTTAAAGTAAGACGTGATACAATAGTATTTGCAACAATTCAATGATAGCATTCCAAACTAGTTGTACCTTAACGGACAAACCTTGCGTAATCCCAAATATACCGTAGGTAGTGTAACCGCCATAAAACCCAAAACTAAGGCTAGTTCTATTACACACTCCACTTCTCCTATTGGTACACACTTTCTTTTACTTCGGTTAACCCTTAATCTTGAGACTGCTTCAAAACAGAGAAGAAAACATCAGATATAGCCAAGTTGGTCAGAATTTACCTCACAAACAGTATTGTATCATGGCAAATAAAAGAGAGCTCCCCAACTTGAAATGCAACCAAGTACCCACCCTCCACAGTGTTGTGTAACATCCTATTATGTACTTCCATATCCAAAATTAAAAAAACCATGGAGAAAGGGTCTCCTTGTCTCAGCCTTCTTGAACTATTGGAAAAGCCAATTATGCTTCTATTAACCATGGTTGAGAACCGAATTGTCCAAATAGAAAAACAAAACCCACTTCCTCCTTTTTCACCAAAATCAAGTATGTCTAATAGATGCATAAAATAGCCCTAGTTAACATGATCATATATCTTTTCAATGTCTAGTTTAGAAATTACTCCAAAAATTCATTGGCAATAAACACCGAATAAAGGATTTGCCAACCTTCAATGAAAGCATTTGGATGGTGTAGTTGGTATAGTAAACTTAGAATCTCTTCTGCATGAATGGCGCCCCACTTTGTTTAATGTGGACCATATGGAGGGAGAGGAAAAAGTGAACGTTCAATGATAAGGAATCTACTATTCTGGAATTGAAGTTAGCTTCCTAAGAGTGTTGTTTGAATGGTACCAAGTCATAGGTCCTAGTGGTTTGGATTCTATGTTAGATTTGGTTGATTCACTCTCTTTTCATTTGTAAAGATTGGTGTTTGTATTCTTTAGGAATATTTTGTGTACACACTTTGTGTGCATAAAGTATCTCCTGTTTTCTCAACAAAATATTATTGCTTATAAAAAAAAGGTTCTTATTAGATTCTTGAATAGGATTTGATGTTTAAGGATTTAGGGATGGTTAGATCATAAAAAAGTTGGATCCTGATTGAATCTTGAATGAATTTGATGGTGGTTTGGTGTTAGAATATTGTATTGATTGAGAAAAAAAGATAGGTAAACCTTAGGCAACCACATGTAGATACTCTAAGTCACACTTTTTATTTTTATTTTTTTATTCTCTAACACTTTTTTGAATGACCCACACACATACTCAGTGGATCTTGAACCCACAACCTCAACAACCACCCCTTTGAATAAACACTACTCAGTGGAGAACCCACAACCTCAACAACCACCCCTCCCTATCTAAACACTCATGAGCAATAAAAACCGAATTAGGGATTTCCCAACCTTCCATGGAAGGCATTTGGGTACCTAATACATGACACCTACTGCACATTTGAGCTATTTGCCAACACCTTTTCCATAAGCATATAGACACTTCTAACCATGCTAATATGGTGGAAATCCTTTATATTGACGCTGCTGCTTTTTGGGGAATTCAAAGTGACAAAAGTAGCATTTAAGGAGTTCTCAAACTTGCCGTTATTATAGAATTCCTGCAAAACCTGCATGACATGCCCCTCCAAGAAATTTGACAACTAAATTTGTAAACATCTTCTTAACTTCCTTTTCTGTGGTTTGAAATGGTTGATTGTGTGGATTTCTATTATGTGTTGCTTTCTAATATGATATTTGTGGGTTTTGCTAAGTTGGTCAATTCATTTTTGTATCTAAACCATCTGAGCTTTTGGGTATGTATATCTACAAAAATTTAAAGGATGACTTCAGAAGAGACAAAAGAAATACGCCAGCTAGAAGAGAAAGTGGCTGCTTTAAAATCACAATTGATCTATTTGAGACAACAAGTAAGTGGCCAGGTTATGACTTCGTTATTCTTTTGATATATATATTATGTTACTCATTATTTTGAGTTGTGTTATTATGTTAATTTGAGTTATTTATATTATATTTTAGGCCAGAGACATGTTTAGTGGTTTTGAAGATCAAGGTTTGACACAAGTACAAAAAAGATCCTCTTCTGCAGGTTAGGAAATGTGACCTCGTGGTAGGAGTAAGTTTGATGTGATATTTTTTTATACTTTAAAAATTATGGCTTACTTTGAGACTATTGAAATTTGTGATTGATATGAGTAGTAGTTTGTTGTATGTTTAGAAGTAGTCTTCAATGAAAACGGTGGAATTTGTATTCTGATGGGATATTCTTTAATAGTAATTTTTTTTTTTGGATAATTCAATAGTTGGGAGAGAGGGGATTTGAACCCTGGAGGGCTCCGTTAGAAATACCAGGAGGTGTTAGTTGAGGTACAAGGCTCTCGGCCTTTATTAGTAACTATTATTCTTACTTAGTTGTAAGGGAAATGGTGATTGTGATTATCGTTGTGAAGTGGTTTTAGTTTACTCTTGCGAATTGCTCATGCTCTTCGAGTATGGTTCATAAAGCAAGAAAATTTGCATTGGTTCTTTATAAGATTATTGATTTAATTTGGGTGTTTTGTTATGTCTTTATTTGTTGAAGGATTGATTGAAATTCTTTGGTTGGTTGGATTCTTGGTACAATAGCGTTGACCCTTCTTGATGGACATCACTTGGTTTTTGTTTTTTTGTTTTTTTAGCTGAATACATCGACTTCATTAAGAGCACAAGGCAAACCAGCAACAATAAGAGAACCCCCCTTCCTTCCATCAACCGAACCCTCTAAAATATAGGAAGGGATATTGAAGATGGGAATGGTTCCTGAATGAAATAACATCAGTTTCAATACCATTAATAGACCAATACATAGCCAGAAGAATTTCTTGAATAGCTTGAATCACTACCGAGGAATCCCCTTCAAAAACTACTGATTTAAAACGTGTATCATGAGTCATTTGAACAACAAGGAGGAGTCGCTAAGGATTCTGCAACAAAAGGAACTAAGAAATCAACATGTTCAGTCCGTACAAAAAGAATTCTGGCTGCATGATCGCTGTCAACAACAGCTAAGCAAGCTCTATCTCTACCAATTAGCAGCATCAAAATTAACCTTAACAATTGGAGGCTTTGGGGGACACCACATACCCTTCCTATCCTTGACTGCACCCTTGAATTCTCATGCTTGACAATGATTCTCATAAGTCTGTCTAATCTGGTCCGCTAAAGCCCTTGGATCTACTTGGGCTTGGCTTGTAATCACTTCATTTCTTTTCATCCAAATCCTATAACAACACATGGCTGCAAACAGGGCAAGGTTCCTCTCTTCCTTCTTTGGGATCCCCAGCTGCTTCAAATGAATCTTGTGAGGGGGTCTGTCGAAGAGCATAAAGCCCGAAAGTTACCGGGGCCTAGTTAGTTGTTATAGTTTATTACAATACAGGTAATGTGACTATGGTTTTGAAGTGATTATGAGGTATGGTTTGTAATGTGAGACAATTCTTGTCTTTTATTGTTTTGAATATTTATTGTTGTATTAGCAATGTGATTATTGTTATGAGGCGACTATGGAGTATGGTTGATAATATGAGAAATTTTATTTATTTTTAAATAATGATATAGATGGAAGATTAACATCTTTTATGATTGTCATTTGTATTGCAGGTAATAAAAGTACATAGAAAGGATGCAGTGGTGTAATGTGGCAGGAGTTATTCTTTTTGTCTAAAGTTTTTGTTTTTTTTCTTATCTCTATTTGTCTGAAGTCTTCTTTGTTTGGAAAGGATAATTTTAAATTTTAGACTAAAATGTAATGTAAAGTATATCTTCTAAGTTTAGGATAATTTTGATTTTGATCCTTGAAGTTTACAATTTTGGACTTTGGTCTTTAATGTCTGATATCGATCTTTATGTCATCCTTTCCTCCATTCTTATTAGTTTGTTGTTGTTTTTTTTTTATTTTTTAAGGTCTAATCCTATTAGTTTGGTGACTATTAAATGCAAAGTAAGTTAATAATTGTGACAATTGCTCCAAATAAAATATGCCATATCATCCAAAAGGTTATAGTTCACAGCAGTTTAGGGAAAATTATAATTTGTCCTTTATGTTCTAATCTTTTCATAATTTAGTTTTTTCAGTCATATAATAAAAATGAGGTATAACAATTTTACATTCTTCTCTTGATACATTGTAAATTATTTAACTATAAAAGAGTTTAGCATTTAGAACATTTGACACAATACAAATGATAATGTTTTGAAATTGTTAGCCTTTGTCTTTCTTTTTTGATAATTCGATAGATGAAGGAAGGGATATTTGAATCTTGGATATTTTTATTGAAAACACCATGAGGTGCTAATTGAGTTACATGGCTCTTGGCAACCTATAGAATTTTTAGATGTGAGAAATTACAAAAACCTATAGAATTTTTAGATGTGAGAAATTACAAAAACAAAATTTAGAAAAGTGCTTTGTATTTTCATACTTGAAACCAATTAATTCAATTATTTAAGTGGGCATATATAATTTTAAAAAATAAGTATAAGAAATTGATGCCAACTCATTATTTTTATTAAAGGTTGGAATAGACTAAATAGTGCATTCTCGATAATAGGAAGTCTATTTACTCGTCACACCTGCGGGTCCGGGAGTTGCGAGTTCATGTGACAAGTCCCATTATCGTCCAAATGTACCCCACACGCATGTGTCTGTCACATCCACGCGAAGTGGTAGTGGGTGGGGACAATGATCACACCAGAGAGTTTCTAAGTTCTGATTAGCCTCACAATAAGAGGAGATCGATTATAATCTAAATGACGTCTTTCTCATATCTTTTTGTAATTGTTTCTTTGTTGTACATTTTTGTAAATTTCTCGTTATCAATAAAGGTTGACTTGAAGTGCATTTTAGCAAAAAAAAAAAAAAAAAAAAAAAATTCTCGATAGCATTTAAAAAAAAAGGCCTTAAAGCTTATTTTTGACAAAATTTTCAATGCTATGAGAATTTTTACTAAATAATTGGATGAAAACGTACTTACAATTACAAATTTTTTTTATTAATTAAAGAACAAGTTAATATATAGAGGGTAAAACTTAGATCAAGTACATTAGGGCTCCGTTTGTTTCGATGTAAAATATTCTTCACCGTAAAATGTTCGTAAATGCAAATGATTTACAGGAAAATATTTGTTTTTACGGTGTTTGTTTGCATTTTGGAAAATGCTTCTGAAAATATTTTACAGTGTTTGGCACGACGTAAAATGAAGAAAAAAAAAATACAGAAACCCACTGTTGATTGCAAATCCACCACCGCAATGCACCGTTAATCCACCGCAAACCACCATAAAAAAACCACAAACCCACCATCACAACAAAAAAACTACAAACCCAGCAAACCCACAAACACCATCACAGCAAAAAAACCACAATCCCAGCAAACAAACCACCGCGAAGCCCAGATCGGCGCAGCTCGTCGCGAAGCCCACGCGAATGCCAGATCGACGAAGCCTCATCGCGAATCCCCAGATCGGCAAAGCCTCGCTTCGCCGCGAAGCCCCAGATCGGCGAAGCCTCGTCGCGAAGCCCACCGCGCCGCTCAACCGCCTCGTCGCGAAGCCCACCACGCCGCTCAACCGCCTTTCGCGAAGCCCACTGCGAAGCCCAGTGACCAGATCGGCGAAGCTCCAGTGCGAGAAAGAGAGAGAGCAGAGACTGAGTCGAGAGTCGAGACTTGAGAGGGAGACGCACGCGTGTTTTGGAAAATGGTTTACGGAAAAATTTTCCGTAAACCATTTTCCTTATTTTACGCTGCAATTTTCCCGTCAATTTCCATGAATTTTCCGTTGATTTCGGTTTTACAGCGCCCCAAACATCCGAAAATATTGAAAACGTTTTCCGTAAAACGTTTTACTTCGATTCAAACGGAGCCTAGGTTCTTTAATTGAATTCAAATACATGGTTATATTAACCAATGTAATATAAACAATGTTATCTTTTTTAAGAATATTTAAATTCAACTAAGAACCTAATGTACTTGACCTAAGGAACTGTACCTAAGTTTTATATATATATATATATATATAAAGTTAAAAAGAAAAAAAATTACACTTATCAATAATTCATTGATTTACCTAGAGAGCTTGTTTGTGTTTCTCTTGAAACTGGGTGAAGCCGCAGCAAAGGAAAAGAAAAAAAAGAAAAAAAAAAAATAGGAATGTTGTCGGACTATCTCCCAGACGAAGTGGTGCGGCTGCCGGAGATTTTGCACAAACTACCCGTCAAATCCCTAATTCGATTCAGGTGCGTTTCCAAATTATGGAACTCTAGAATTACAAGCCCTGCCTTCATCAATTCCCGCCTCACTCAATCACTTTCACTTTTCCCCAACACATTAATTGTTAGGCACTGCGCTTCTTCTTATCCCTATATAGAACACTACAAATTATTCCGCGATGAAAATGACTCATTTGATCAAATTCAACAACTTCAGCTCCCAGTAACGACTTATAGTCTCCTCCATTTTAAGTTAATCGGTTCTGTGAATTGCTTGTTCTGCCTTAATGAACAAGGGCGCTTTATTCTTTGGAATCCCACTATTAATAAATCTATTACACTTCCCAAGCCTTCCATTACCGCCAACACGCATGGCCGCTTTATATGTCGTCGTCTAGCATTCGGGTTTGATCCACGGACCAATGATTATAAGGTGGTGAGAATTGCATTTCCATGTAAAACTAACATAGAGAAAAACTACCTCTAGTTGAGGTTTACACTCTTAATGGCGGCTCTTGGAGAATAACTAGTGCTGGCTACTCTTTGTTAAAGAGGATTAAATTTAAATAATTGGCTGCAACCGGCAGCTTCTTTAAATGGGGCTGTCCATTTTGCAGTGACTGATAGGGACAATGACTATAATTCATTCGTTTTGTCGTTTGATTTGGGTGATGAGGTTTTTCGTGTGATATCGGTGCCAAATGGTATGTTCAATGCGGGTGATAGTGTTCATACTTCAGTATTTGGGGGATCGCTTTCTCTATTATGTCATGATACTCGTAAACATACAGTCAACAAGTGTTGTTCCATTTCGGTGATGAAAGAGTATGGTGTTGTTGATTCTTGGACTAAACAGTTCACTGTTGATCTCAACGGAGGAATTGAAAGGGTATTAGGACTCCGGGAGAATGATCATATATTAGTGGGGGCAAAAGTAGGATTTGATTGGGAGCTCTCTTCATATGACCGTGAGAGCCAACAAGTTAAGAATTTTGGGATTCATGGGGGGCCATTTCATTTTCATGTTGATAATTTCGTGGAGAACCTTGTCATGCTCGACAAATCAAATTATGGGGTTTCCAGAAGGGGAGTGAGCAGGAAGAGGAAATGCAGGTAAAAGCTTGACTCAACTCAATATACTGCTTTGGATGTTAATTTGTTCTTGACTGGTCCGAATTGTTAAATACTATTTTGTCGTTGTGGTTGATGATGGGATTAGCATTTGCAAGTAGGGAAACGGTAAATATAAGTGAAAGAATGATGTTATTTTCTTTTTGTATATGCTGAACTTGTCACATCTAATCCATATTCACTATGAATATGTGTTTTACTCTTTCTGTTTCATTATACTTGCTAAGATTTTTCTGAAATGATCTGCATTGCCTTCTGAAGTTTGTTTTGTACATGCCATATTGTTTTGCATCAATGTAAATTCAACAATGTTTGGGTTCAGGTCAAACATTTAAATGTTTTTGTAACCTTGTAACTGCTGGAAGAGTCATGACATTTTGTTATGGGTTTTGATTGATATAATGAATTATGTTGTCTTGAGTGTGTGTTTAGTTTAGCTTAATATATGACGTAGACTCTTTATTTTTAATTGAATTCATGCAAGGAATTGTAGAGAACTTAGTAATCCTGTTGAGGATAGAAATCATAGGTTTGTCAAAGAATCATAATGGTTTAGCATGTAAATGATAGAAATCATAGGTTTGTACAGAGAATCAAGTTATGGGGTTGATAGAGCATATAAATGGAAGTGCTTAATGGTATGGGCACTTAGGATAGAATTGACTATTGAAGTTTAGAAGTGCTTGGGTTATTGGTTAGTGGGCATTGAATTAGAAAACTACATTTTTAAAAAGATGAATAGTGATTAAAATAAAATGCTTAGATGAGATAGGACATAAACACTTTGATAAACATTATAATAGTAATAGAAATAAAGCTAGTTCACAGATGAAGTCACATATAAATTATAGATAATCATGTAGAGGGCTTTGATTTGTATCCAATATGAATAATCATAGTTTTGGAATTTGCATTAAATTAAGATCTTGATTCATTGTAAATACCCGTTGAAGAAACTCATTGGAAAATTAGCTATTGTTGTCAATTTGATATTGATAATCCTGGATGTGAATTGAGTTTTTAACTGTGAAACTTTTCCTGGTATGGGCACCTTAGAAAGTATTTTTCATGTCAAGTTGGTTAATTTTTCAAAGATTGGAGTAAGTGATACTGGAAATTCTTAGTTTTCCAGATCATGGAATCAGAATATCCAAACAGAGATTTGATAACCACATATTGAGCAAAAGAGATATCCATAGCTATACAATTTGATTTGAAGTAGATAATAGGACAGAAATTGTGATGGCTTTGATATTTTATTCAGGATATTTCAGAAATCCAGCACCTCACATTGTAATTATTTGATTTGCTAGTGTTCATACTTTATGCACACTATGCCATTTTTTCTTTAATAAAATTTTGATCATTACCTACCTATCAAAAATAAAAAATAGAAATCCAGCACTAAATAAGTTCTTGTTTGGAACAACCCATTGGAGGAGGACTCCCATTATGGAATATTAGTTTTGATTGTCAATTTTATGATTGAGAGCTAGAGTGAATTGACTATTTCTTTGACATCCTCTATTCCAATATTCCACATGGAGGTGGTTGTATCATTTGAAGTGGAGATTGAGATGTAATGGAACGTTCGATGAGAAATCCTATTATGAAGTTATTTGTGGATCGAATGCTATTAGTTTTCCATGGAAGAGTATATGGCACCAAGTCACCAATGAGAATTGATTTTTTTTTTTTGATCGGTAATAATAGAATTTTATTAAAGAAAAGAAAAACCCCAAGCACACAGGATGTGTGCTAAAAGGAAGAAAAATTACAACAAAGTACAAGAATCTAAAAACTCCTCAAAATAGGAGGGACTATAATTGCTACTATAATGCAGCGAGTCAAAAAGAGTACGCAGCAGGACCAGCTTTAGATCCAACACCGTCCTCTCCTGTCCTTCAAAGACTCGTAAATTCCTCTCACGCCAAAGAACCCACATAACACATAACGGAACAGCACCCCACACTTTCGCATTGCTGGAATTGCGGAAAGACCCCATCCAACTAGCCATAACCTCCACAACACTCCCAGGCATCACCCAAACTACCCTGAAAAGGCAAAACACCATGGACCATAGACTCTGAGCGATCTCACAATGAAGGAGTAAATGATTAGGAGATTCCCCACTGTGCTTACACATATAACACCAATCCACAATGCAAATATGTCGTTTACGCAAATTGTCCATTGTGAGAATCTTCCCATGAGCGGCTGTCCACACAAAGAAAGCCACACGGGGAGGAGCACCCACCTTCCAAATACTCTTCCAAGGAAACCCCAAAGGAGTCTTCAAAGATAAGATCTGATAATACGATTTCACCTCAAAACAACCACTCCTAGAGGGACCCCAGCACACCCGATCCTCTTGATTTTGATGAACCTTTATTGAGTATATCAAGCCAATCATTGCCTGAAACGGTTCCACTTCCCAATCATGTAACAACCTGGTAAAGCGGACATCCCAGTGCAGAACCCCATTCTGCCAACATAGGTAGTCAGCAACCCGAGCCTCTCTACTCTGAGCAATACGGAAAGCAACGGAAAGGAACCCTACTGAGCAACGGTAAGGCCCTACTGAGAGTAACCTCCCCACACCAAATGTCCAACCAGAAACGGATGCGCGAACCACATCCCAAAACGAACTTAAGGTGAGGAGAAAAACGATCCCACCCCTGTCTAATATGCTTCCACAAAGACATACCATAAGGACCATTAGCAACCATCCCCGGCTCCAACTCCCTGTCTCATAGTCATATTTTGTAACTATTACCTGCTTCCAAAGAGAGTCATGCTCCACCATAAAGCTCCACAACCACTTACCTAATAGAGCTTGATTCAAGACAGCGTGGTTTTTAATACCCAATCCCCCACAATGGACAGGTTGGCAAACTGTCTTCCAATTAATCAGAGGGAACTTAGGAGCATCCCCCATTCCACCCCAAAGGAAAAAGGAACTCACGCTGCAACTTCTCTATTCGGCGGATTAACACTCACCGGAATATTAGAAAACAGAGAGAGGAATAGGAAAGAAGAGAGAGGAAATAGACTGGAGATCTGGAGATCGTACTCTTAATCAAAGTGTCAGACGAGTGAGACGAGACACCCTTCGAGAGATAGAGCTTCTTCCATCCTGCCAATTTATTTACCCCCCATCTTCTCCAAAACCGGATCCCAAAGAGCTTTGGACTTATATCGGGCACCCAAAGGAAGACCCAAGTAATTCATTGGAAAAGCAGAAAACTCTCTATCCAATACATTGCAACATTGCTAACTCAGCTAAAGACTCTAATTTTTTTAAAGAATAATTTTATTTCTTCAAGATCCAATCATTTGTTCAACTTCTGGAAAGTAAAACGGGGGTTCCAAGATTGCAACCTTTGAACATTGAATTACCTATAAGAGGCAACTGAAGCATTTTTATGCATAATCTAAGTAAAAAGATTAGGGAATAGATCTTCTATAGGAGAATCATCACACCATAGGTACCATCCCTGACCAGAAATTCGATATGCTTATCAAAAAATCTCAGCCTCCTTTAGAATTATGGGATGCAGTGTTATGTCTCTTTGGGGTATTGTGGGTAATGCCGCGGCATATTAGAGAGCTGATAGAAGGGTGGCATGTGTCTAAACATCATCAGTCTCAGATTTGGACTGCTGTCCCTCACTGCCTCATGTGGAGTTTATGGAGGAAGCGCAATTCCAGAAATTTTGATGACAGTGGGATAACTACTGAGGATCTGAAATTGCATTTTTTCGAACTTTATTTGAGTGGATGCCAGCCACGAATGTATCCTCTTGTGCTTCTTTTTAGGATTTCATAGTTTCGTGTAGTTCTTGATTTTTTAGTCCCTCTAGTATACAGCTGGTAATGCTGCTTGGGCTGGTTTCTCAATAAAACTTATTACTTATAATATGTTAAGAGTACATGCATTAGATAAGAAAATAAGATGTGAGATCGACTTTGTATCCGCGGTTCGTGTGCTTTTTCCATAACATACAATCTGGCTCATATTAACCATTTAGACTCCTTCACTCTCGCGTAAAATCATCTGTAAACCTACGCCTGATACCATCTTTTAGGCATATATTCTTACAATGCTTGTGCAATTCCTCCCGCACTCGCGCGCCTCCTCCATCCTTAGTTTTGCCTCATGGCTCTCTCCACGAAACATGATCCCTTCTTCGCCTCGCTCCCAGCCCTCTCTCACTCTGGACAATGCTTTCGCACGGAATTAGTTTATAACATATAGTATGAAGAATAAGACAGTTCTCCAACAGTTTTTGTGTGGTGCCTTCTCATATCATAATATCAAATAAGCCCTCTCGATTCACACAAGTTAACACAATACTTCCTAGAAGGATGTATTGTGCTTAGTGTCTAATCTTGTTTGATCACTGAGCAGTATGGTGCGCATAAACTCACTCTCTCGCTCCTTACTCATCTCTAAATCGTGTGAAACGTTTAGATATATACCACCTATCACTTACTCAAAAAATGCAAAAATCATTACATATTACAATTCGTCGACAACTCTATCAACTTCTAAGATGTCTTATATTTTGCGCTATATTTACGCATAAATATATTCAATATCAATATACTATAACAGCAAACTTGAGATTTAAATGCGCGAATCCCTAGACCCAGATAAATTAATTTTAAAGAAAATATACCATCAGTTTCTTAGAAAATTGGATCATTTTGGCTTTGTAGTAATTGAACTTCTGTACTTTTCAGAGTATTCATCTTGGATAGGTGAGGACTGTAATGATTTATTTCGTGCTACTCCTTGACCTTATCTTGTAATTATTAATATTTTATTTGTAGTTTGCATTCTCAATACACTGTTAGTAATCTTTATTTACACTCGTTCGCATAAGAAATAGTTTGGTTCAAAGTGTTGTCCTTAACGGAGCAGATAGCCTCCAGCATAATCCCAAAAGTTATACGTTAGGTAGAGTTAACCACCATTTAAACCCAAAGAACTGTGAACGCTGCAGCTTATTTATGTACATACCATGTGTTCCATAGTTCTGGCTCTACTTCTTTCCTTGATTGCGCTATCTTCAATGCGTGTTTCGTTAGGATTAACACTTGCTTAAGCGCTTAATCTTGTGGACTTAGTTTCAATTTAAACGCAAGTTGATTCAAAGAATAATCTACATACCGATCTGTAAGACTTGCTGACAGATAGTGAGTGTACAGGATGTACCATCTAACACAATATGGGGAATTGTCAAATCGACAGTTTACCAAGCTGCTATGACAAAATCTGCGTCATATTACAGACTAAAAACCATGTGAGTGGTATGTTATTTCACGTTAGCTTCGAACATTTGAGAAATGTATGGCGCAGTCTTTCATTCAGTAAGCACTCACTATCTTACTATGATTGGTATGGGTGGTTAGTTAATATAGTTTATTGCTTATACTTTGCCATGGTTTACTTCCACAAAAACTCGCATATTTGATATAAAAATGAAAATACGACATAAGAAGGGGAAAGGTGATATCGTCATTGTCTCTTCGTGATTATAGGCTCTTCGATCTCGCTAATCTATGTGAGGTACAAAAGAGTCACTCAATTAAGTGTTTTTAATCATCAATAAAATCCTAAATGGTGTTGAATACTACTGTGAACCTAGCGCTGGTATTACAAGACCCACCACAAATACCACTAAACAAGCTCCCACTCATTCCTACAATTATTCGCACCAAAAGCAAATAAGTGGTACATGCTATCGGTCTTAGTAATATGCATACTTGTACAAGTGATAGTGTAAGGATTTGTCTAATGCCCTAGTAACGTATCGGTTTGGTATGTATTATCATTTCAGTTGTCTAGTTTTACAATTGTTGAGGTATCAAGTTCTGTCTAAGCGTTAGTCACATTTCAACTGTGCTCATCCTCATAAACCTATGTGGTTGAGAATCTCTACCTCGAGAGGAATGTATCCATATATAAAGAGAAAAACCCTAAACCCACTCCAACCATTTGGGGGTCATGAGTGGTGAGTCTAGATGTTTAATGTGAGAAGTAAAGAAGAAGTGTATGAGATGTCTCAATGTTTTTCAGATTTATTCTAAGAACATAATGTGCTTTCTTTTATCTCGTATATAGGGCATGTTTCTTGCACTGACCCATACAAGATTTCAGTTGGGTTCTACGCATAATACTATGTGAATGCTATATGAGATAATCTTTCAAGAGATTTTCTAATTTGGAGATACAGCAGTATTAATAGATTTGACTCCATGGCTAATCGAAGATTTTGAGAAGATCTCAGCATGTTATTTGACTTTTTGCTGATTATTTTTTACTAAAAATTGGTTAACGTATACTCGTACTTTGAAAAAGTGAGGTTTTAAGAAACCGTACATAAGTTGACTAAATTATATTATCATCCCCAAGTCAAATTACATGGCAAAGATCTGGAGACTCAAACCTAAACCCCATGATTCACATCCACTAAAACACCAAAATTTCCTCATCAAATCGAAGAACCCCCTAATTGCTAACACTTCAACTCTGACAAATGACTTGCCCTTCTGAGAACTCCCTAATTGCTAACGACTTCAACTCTCACAAATGAATTGCTCTTCTAATGCAGAAAATGGTGGATGGGTAGCCTTTTTAACTTACTATCTTTTAGTAGTGTTAATTTTGTCCTTTTTATAATTCAATTGTTAGAAGAAGTAGAGACGAGATTTGAATAAGAATTCTCCTTATAAAAGAGACCAAACAAGCCACTAAACTACAGAATTCTTAGCTTAGCAGTGTAATTCAGATTTGGTAATTTAGTAGAGGCTGGATATGTATTTTGAAGCAAAGAAACGCATTGACACCAGCTTCATATTATAACAGAGCAATTGCCTTTGCAGTGTTTGTGTTTTCTCCAAAAACTATCCGAACAAATTGCAACAGACTCCTTGACACCTAGGCAAACTATACATGTGTAGCCTTTAATTGGTAGAGGAGTTTTAGCCAACAACTCATTTCCAAATTCCATATAAGCAAGGCATAGAGTTCGTAGAGCTTCACTAGCAAATCATTCATATTGGATTGATTGGATAAAATGTGCAATAATGCATTACAAGTATATATAGATTCATCCATGCATGGCATTTGTGCATGCTAGCACCCCATTGGCCAATCTAAATCAATCACCCTATTGGCTATTCTAGATCAAGCACCCTATTGGTGGATCTAGATCACAACCACCTAGGTACAACCCTCAGTCCTCACTAACCACCAACAACCTAGGTACAACTAGGGGTAGCATATCTTGTAACCAACTATGTACAATCCCCTAATGCATAATCTAATAGGCTAGGTATAAGTCTTTAATAGTTTGTAAATTCAAACGCAACTAAATGAGTACAATGCATGAAGTGAAGGAATACAAAATAGATAGACCCGAGGCCACTAATTTGAGGATCTTATCACAATATCACTCACGTTTGTGCTCAATAAGTTTGTGAGGCTATTTTTCTTTTTAATACCTTGGATCTTGTAGAACATATGGGACGACAAGGGTATCAGAAAGTGTATTTTGTGCAAAATTAATAATCGGAAGTGACTATCTATTGGGGAGGCTCATCTTTTCTCATCCCAGTGTGTTCTTTATTTAAAAGATTCTTTTTTTCTTTTCTTTTTTTTAATAATTTTATTATTTAAATGATTCTTGTAGCTACTATTCAGTAAGATTGAATTTTGTGAGCAAGTCTTTATTAGCTACATTAGAACCTGGATCTGTTTGTCCTAAAGAAACGAAATTTAGGGAAATAATGGTGATGGTATTTTTAAGGAGGCATCTTTTCGAGCCCCTATCGTCATCAACAACACCCACAATTTTGGAAAGGATAATGTAACAACACAAGGAAAGCGCTTGTCACATTTGCTCTTACACCCCAAAAGGATTAATCAAGTTGCAAATTTGAGCTCCTTGCAATTGTTTATAAAACTCATTTTCACCCGGTATATGCACAATGTGAAACCCAACTCACACCAACGCAACACACACTCATCTAAATTTGGAACATTACAATAATGGAATGCTTGTATTGCATAGCTTAAGAAGTAGGTTCACCTAATTTATAGCAAATTGGATCATTTTGGATTGACTGTATTTTGGGACGCCATATGTTTGTGCCTAATTATTTTGGTATTGAAAAGAAAAAATATATATATATATATATATATATATATATATATATGTGTGTGTGTGTGTGTGAGAGAGAGAGAGAGAGAGAGAGAGAGAGATTTTAAAAACAAGAAAATAGGTTAAAAATGAAAGTAATAATAATAATTGGGTAAGGTACATATAAATAGAAATTTTGGGTGCCTAAATGATCTTTGGGTGTTGTGTTTTCTAATGTCACTTTGAGTAAAGGATACATATAATTTTATATCAACCATTGATTTTCAAATATCTACACTCATTGTGTAGTTAATGGGAAATACAATAAAATCACCAATTTACCTAAGCTCTGGAAATTCTTTCGTTTCGATAAAACCATGTTTTTGTTTCTATTGATTACTAATTGTTAAAATTAGTGCATTATTTTGTATGTATATTTTTATTTTTATGTTTATGTTTATGTGTGTTTGTGCGTGTAACAAAACATATGATCATAGTTGGAATCTTCATTCCCAACAGAAAACACAGCTTTCATAATATGCAACACCTCATTGCATCTCTTAGCATCACCTCGATGCTCTGCACCAGACTTGCATAAACAATAAACTCAATATAGAAAGAAAAAAAATTGACATCATTGTATCTCATAGTGTCATTTGCACATGTTAGAAATTGCATTCCGATTGACGCTTTAATCCCAGATTTGCATTAATAGTTTTAGATTCATGATTATCTTAGTGTTATAGCTTTCATTACATCTTTCACCTACTTGCTAAGATTTCACTTTAATCAACTCTCTAATTGCAGACTTGCTTTAACAGTTCACGAAACATGATTTGACTACATTTTTTCGGCGCTCTAAAAAATAGTCTTGCATTAATAGTTAACGTGAGATGTTAGGAAGTGCAATTGTTATTTGTAAATATTGAAATTTAAATTTTCTTGATAATAATAATAAAAAAAATTAATTTAAAGAATTGTGACATTTTAAGTTGTCTTAATTAGCAATCATATCATATTATTACATAGTTTCTAGGAAATTGAATCATTTTGGATCGACTGTCTTTCGGGATTCCATCAGTAGGTGCCTAATTATTTTGCTATTGATTTTTTTTTTTTTTTTTCATAGTACATATAAGTAGAAATTTTCAGGTGCCAACATGATTTTTAGGTGTTGTGTTTTCTTGTGTCGCTTTGAGTGGAGGATAGATAGAGATTTATATCTCTCATTTAAGATTTTCAAATTATCTACACCGATTGTAGAATTAATAGGAAATACAAGAAAATCGGTGTGTTATTTAGTATATATGTATATGTATATTGGTATTTGTATGTTTATGTATATGTATGGATACACACAAACGTATATATACGCGTTCGTATTATAAAGTTGACCCTTCTAGAGTCAAATCCCGTTTTCATCACTAATTTGATGTTATATATTACCACGGT
>OU015762.1:9010407-9093993 GCA_907173295.1 Fagus sylvatica | reverse complement strand
AGAAAAATGATTATAGTAGCTATTGCATAACATCAAATAGATTATGCCAATCCAATAAGCTTGATTGCCGTAAGCTCCATTCCATCGCCACAAATTTTAAAGAAATATCTTTTTCCTTATCCTCTTTGTCACTGCATGGGTCCTTGATAATGCTCAATTTAAGTCGTTTTTCTTAGAAAAACGATTATAGTAGCTATTACATAACATCAAATAGATAAAGCCAATCCAATAGGCCTGATTGTCATAAGCTCCATTCCATCGCCACAAATTTTAAAGAAATATCTTTTTCCTTATCCTCTTTGTCACTGCATGGGTCCTTGATAATGCTCAATTTAAGTCGTTTTTCTTAGAAAAACGATTACAGTAGCTATTGCATAACATCAAATGGATTAAGCCAATCTAATAAGCCTGATTGCCGTAAGCTCCATTCCATCGCCACAAATTTTAAAGAAATATCTTTTTCCTTATCCTCTTTGTCACTGCATGGGTCCTTGATAATGCTCAATTTAAGTCGTTTTTCTTAGAAAAACGATTAATATATTTTAGGGATCCCGGGGATCGAACCCACGTTCTCATAAAGGAGTGAGATTTTTTTGGGAGGGGGATTACCATTGAGCTGAATGCCCAAGTGGCATCTATAATAGAATTCTTTGCTTTCCATTTTTAAAATGGTTTAAAATACTTTCACATATTAATAATAATAAATTAAAATTTTAAATAATAACCTCGAATTAAGAAAAATAATATAGTTCAAGTACCTAAAATTAGTAAGCAAACATGAGGTGTAAAACTATTTGATATTTACATAAAAATTAGAGAATTTTTTCATTTTTTATCTATTAATTTAGTTATATTCAGTTGTATCCTGACTCCGCCACGGGTCACGTAGCTAGAGAGAGTACAACTCATCTATAGCAGGGCCGACTCTATAGTATAGGCAAGTGAGGCCATCACCTAAGGCCTCCAAATGGAAGAATGCCCCAAATATGAGTCAATAATTTAAAAAAAAAAAAAAAAAAAAAATTCAGTAAAAAAAAAAACTATGTCCAAAAGATATTGTGCCAATAAAAATTTAACTCAACTCATCAAAATAACTATTTCATAAAAAAATGTTGTGAGTGTACCAAATCATCATAGGCTATCAATTTCCCCTAATAGCTTGTAACTTTAATTTTTGTAATCCTCTCGAACATGGTTTCATTCAAACCCAAATATATATATATCAATGTAAGAGCTTGTTGATCTTTCTTTGGATAATTACAGTATGTTAGCTTCCGTTACAAATCAACGTTAAAAATGGGGTACAAATGTTTTTAATCCTCTTTTATTTCTGATCTCCACTCTTCCTTCTCTGAACACTATTTTTGGTAATCATTCAACCTTTATTTTTATCTATTTGGGACATTGTTATTATAGTGCATGATTTATGGAATTAGAAATCGTTATGATGCTTGTGTATTTAACATTGATGAGAGAGTTACAAGACATTTGGCAAGTGATGATAACACCGTAACAGAATGGTGTATGGCGGTGTTTTGATCGATTCATAGTGGGTAATGATTGAAGGTACCAACATTGGTTTGCTGAAGGGTGATAATTGGTCACCAAAGGTAAGCTTGAGGTAACGATGAATATGGTAGTAGTAAATTCGAGGTTTGGAGTTCAGATGGAAGCAATTTGGTGTTTGCTGTGGGTTTGGACGGAGAGAGAAAGAAAAGAAAAGGTAAATAGAGAAGATGAAGGAAAGAGAAATAAAAGATAAGGAAAATACATTACCCCTTTTTTATAACATTGATTTGTAACGGAAGTTAACATTCTGAACCTCAGCTGGGTAAAGTGTTACTTTTTAAACCACCAGTTGACAAAGTGAATTCGCCCCAAACCACATGTGGGTTAAGTGTAATTATCCCTAGATAAAAACACTAATTAAGAACCCAAAATCTAAGTTGGAGGTTAGGTTGTAGAAAACTTGAAATCTTTCTTCTGATTCAAAATCGTGGGTTTGCAAAAAATGAAAAAGACATATACGGTGAAATCGTAACCATACTTGAAATTTCAATCCACAAAAAAAAAAAACCCCGATATTGAGATCAACTAAAATGGAATGAGAAGCTATTAGACACCTATTTCACCTAACTCGAAAGTCAGTCTTCTAGGATTTAATAGCCATAGCATGTTATGCATTTTCATTCTAAACATCATGTCATCATCATATATCATGCATGCCATACAAAAGAATGATCATCATATCTTCCATGTTCATCATATTCATGTTGTTAATGCAACACAAACCTTTTGTACCCAATATATAAATATATAAGTGTTTTTTTATTTTTTATTATTTTATTTTTTAACTATATGTGATCATTAGTTGAATATCAATTTCAAAGGCCTAGTTTATGCGTTAGACAAATACTTCAGAAACCAATATATTTTTAACAAAACTTTTTAGTCTTTGTATAATGCTTATGCTATACAACTAATTAAACACGAGACAAAATGTCGCTGTTAAATAAGGGTTCTTATCCAATATATATGAGCCGAACAGTATTTCTTCTCTCTACGAAAGTAAAGCTTTTGGAATTTAGGTTAGTCACAGATTCTCTTGACTATAGGATGCATCATGCATGGCGCTAGAAGCCTAGAACCCAAATATTTCAATCAAAAGATACAAACAAAAAAAGTTCCAGATCACAAATCATATCGAAGGCCTCAACGTAAAGAAAGGGAGATCTATATAGTGTTTTTTCCACGTATGCATAGAATTAGTGCTCTAATAAATACAAAACATCATCCTTAAGAGGAAAATGGGTGATAACTATATATATATTATATAATATATATATATATATATATATATATATATATATATATATATATATATATTATATATATATATATATATATTTTTTATATATTTTAAATTTAAATAATAAATAAAAATTTATGGTACCAAGCAATATGATGGTAGGTACCATCATGTGTGACATTAATACCATTAATATGAATAAATCAATACATGAACTTCCTAAAAAAGTGTTGGAATATTTTTCGATCGGTCCATAAAAAAGACATGTACTTTTATACTTCTGAAATTAATTAGTGGTACCTCTCCATTACCAGTTCATAATATTTTTTGAGCTATTAAAAAGGGCAATAAATCACTTTTGAATTATCAAACGAGTTCAAATAATTATGAAAATGATATTCTAGCCAAATGTGAAATCCATATTATGACGAGTGCATGCATTTTTCAAGATGTAATGTATTACATCCATGGAGATAGTTTTTCAATTGCATATATATGAGCAAAAGAGGATACCAATATCTTATATATTCCTCATATATTCAAATTAATAATTATTTTTTAAAATTTTATTTTTAATACTTTTCTCGTGCATTGCACGGGTTTGCTACTAGTACTATATGTAAAACCAAAGCATTTTGACTTATAGTTGACCCTAATTCTAATTGCACCATATAAAATTTTCAGGTCTCACAATTTTACACCTCATTATTTTGATATTATTTTAATATATATTTTATAATTGAATTTAAATTTTATTCTATAATTAAATCTTCCATTAGAATCTTGACACATCATATTTTCTTTAATATAAAGAATATATATTGTTTCATATATACAAAAACAATCATAATAAATGTCTAATACTATGACGTAGAATAAGCGTGATAAATTAAAGAATATGAACTGTGTCAATATTCAAAGAACTGAAATCTACCAGTGAAAGAAAACTCTCAAAGAGATAAAGTTTATTAACGGCTGAATAATGAAATTAAATATGTTACACCAAGTATTTATATTGTTTAAAGGAAACCCTAATTGACTTAAAAACAGGAAATTACGAAAAATGAGAAATAAATGTGAAAATTGCGAAATAAACTAAAACATCCCAAACTCTTACACGATCAAAAGTTATGGCCCATTTAGGGTAACCGTAAAATCAAGGATGTCGGGAGGTTCGTTTGGTATCTTGGCGCTCAAACTGTTCCATGAACTCTTCTGTTAGTTGTCATACGTCATACTATAATATATTTTATATATAAGTACAATAATAATAAATGTCTTTTAATAATCTATTTAATATTATTATAATTATCAATTTTTTCATTTTTAGAAAAAAGAAAAAAAAGTCATATTATGTTAAACTTTCTCTTGGATTGTACGAGTTACCTACTAGTGAGAGATTAAACCATAATAAGAGAACACAAAAACAAAAAAAAAAAAAAAAAAAAAAAAAAAAAAAAAAAAAAAAAAAAAAAGGGACATTTAGATTTTTTGTTTCGAAAAATTCCACTTTGGTTGATTTTGGAAATGGTATGTTTTATAAAAGCTACCAAAATCTCACTCCAACAAAGACAAACGACAACGTTTGTTTTTACTCATCAATTCATCTAAAAAGAATAATTGGTGTAAACGTGTAATTAAGACGATAATATTGGAAGTAAAATAAACAACACTACAAAAAAATAATGCAATTTTTGGTCGACAATCATAAGTAAAATAAGTCAAATGCTATCTCTATCTATAATTTTTAGTGCCTTAAATCTTGACAAACAATATATTGACTTTAAAGACTATTAACTAGCTTATCTACAAAGTCCTCTTGAGAAAATTAAGTTTTAACCTATAACGAATATAAAGTTCTTCCCTTGGTTTCATCCTTCCTCTTTGCCTTATCCATATACCTCCGGTGTCAAGCTCCTTCCCCTTTAAAAGATTCTTTTGCTGTCCCAATTGGTGGGTTTGGAGGGACCATGAATTAATGGTCTGGAATTAGTCACCTTGAAGTGTAGGAGACAAAAGATTGAGTCACATACCAATTTCCCAATTATTGTTAGCAGACAATTACAAGAGAAACAGAACATTCAAGCGGTAATGGTCCCTCATATATTCTATGAGAGGACCTAATCTAAAGAAACTCGAGACAATTAAAACTAGTGCTACAATTTAAAACTTGTAATTGTTATATTCTTCTACTACCAACAGTTAGGCCATGTTAATAGCCGAATAGGTAGAAGGTTTATCCATCATATATAGATTCATTAAACAAAGTTATACTGATTTAGTAATAGAATATGCCTGCAGGTTGCCCTTTTTTGTTGACATATAAATTAAAAATACCAAAACGATGTCGTTTTGGTGGACTTAGTAGTACAAATACAGATTGGACAAAAATGCTTAGTTGGAAATAGATGAAAGTTAAAGGACTCAATTGAAAAAATTGAAACACTAAGTATGAAAATAAAAACAAGCCAAACTTCAAAAGGTTTAATTTGTAATTTACCAAAAAACAAAAAAAAGAGTCTAAACTCATAACATCATTCATTTTTATGTGGAAGCTCAATTTTTACATTTTTATTTCTTAAATTACAATTATAACATCTATAATTTATTTTCAAAATCATGAATGAAAATGAAAATGTTGTACACAAAAAGTATATTATCATGATTTTGAATGCTAACTGGATTGGAATTATAGGCATAATATGTGGTGTTTTGAGATTGTGGATTTCTAAGAAGCTGTTTAGAAATGAATTTGTCAGGAAGTAGGTCTAATAATTTATCTCTGTCTAGAATATTCAAAACCAACAAATACGGTGATAATGACGACATTTCATTGTCACCATTAATTAGTCATTGAATCACCTCAAATCAAACTAATTGAAAAATTTTAACTAGTGACAAAAAAAAAAAAAAAAAAAAAAAAAAAAGCCATAAAAAATATAATTGTTATCTCAAAATTTATAAAACTTTAAGCAAAGGTTTAATTTTCTATATTACCTCGTGATGCAAATATAATGGACACTAATTTTCTAAATGTTTTTTTTTTTTTAAATAATTTCCTAAATGTTAATAACATCATATTACCATAGAATCAGCACTAAAAATAGATTACACAAAAACCTTTCTACAAATTATTTTTAAGTAAAACCATAGCATGCCTGTGCGCATTGTGCAAGTGATGACGCAATAAAGATGAATTGAACAATACATTAACTTCCTCCTTTTTAATCCATAAAAAAGAAACGGATATTTTTGGGACCATAAAAAAGGATAATTCCAAAAATTAACCCTTTGTCTTAGAACATGTGAGCATTATAAATCCGCAAACTATTCCTTTTTTCAAATCACATCTCCTCAACATAACCATGAGTTTATTCCCTCTGATTTTGCAGAATGCACTGCCTTGGCTGCTACTATTGCTACTTGGTGTGAACAATGCCATTTCAGCAGTAGAAGAATACCAAACATACATCATCCACCTGGACCACTCTCACAAGCCTGAAACTTTCTTAACCCATGAGTCATGGCATCGTTCCATCCTAAATTCATTGTTGTCATCTACAGCTGATGGCGATGAACTATTATTGTACTCATACAACCATGTCATGCACGGCTTTAGTGCAAGGCTCACACCCTCTCAGCTATCTGAGATTGAGAAATCTCCAGCTCATCTTGCGACATACCCAGATTCCTTTTCCAAGCTGTTGACAACCTACTCCCCTAAGTTTCTCGGCCTACAAAAAAACTCTGGCATATGGCCTGCTGCATCATATGGGGAAGATGTGATTGTTGGCATTATTGATTCAGGAATTTGGCCAGAGAGCGAGAGTTTTAATGATAACGGTATGTCATCAGTGCCACAAAGATGGAAGGGAAAGTGTGAGAATGACACACTATTTAGCTCTTCAGCTTGCAACAAGAAGCTCATTGGGGCTCGATACTTTAACAAAGGATTTCTAGCTATGTATAGTCACTTATCCAACGATACAGACTTTAATACAGTAAGAGACGACATAGGTCATGGTTCGCACACATCATCCACGGCAGTGGGTAACGCTGTACCTGATGTAAGCCACTTTGGATATGCAAGAGGCACGGCCAGAGGGATCGCTCCCGCTGCACATCTTGCCGTGTACAAGGTCTTGTGGAGAAATAAAGGATCAACAATTGATATTCTTGCTGCCATGGAACAAGCAATTCTTGATGGGGTTGATATCATGTCTTTGTCCCTTACCAATAATCAGACACCGTATTTCCAAGATAACATTGCCATTGCTTCTCTTTCTGCAATTGATAATGGGATTTTTGTTGTTTGTTCTGCTGGCAATGATGATGATTTCAAAACAATAGTAAATGGAGCACCTTGGATCACAACGGTAGGGGCTGGTACACTTGATCGAAGTTTTGCTGCAACAGTGACTCTAGACAATGGGTTAACCATGGAAGGTACATCATACTTTCCAGAGAGAGTTTTCATTGATGATATGCCTTTGTACTATGGCAAAGGCAACATGAGCAAAGAAATTTGCAACAACGAAGCATTGGATAGAGAGGAGGTTGCTGGGAAGGTAGTCATCTGTGATTATAGCACCAAGATTAATGTTTCACAACAGATTATGGAGGTCAAGAGGGTAGGTGCTTATGCGGCTATCTTCTTGACAGATAAATCTTTTTCATTATCTCCAAATGAGTACTCAATACCGGGCCTTCTTTTACCAACTGCTTCAGGAACTTTGGTTAAAGAGTATGTGACAAAGGTAAGAAACCCAAAGGTGGAAAAAATGAAGTTTGTGTTAACGAGGTTTGGTGGAAAGCCTGCACCTCAAGTGGCCAATTTCTCCTCAAAAGGACCAAACCCAATCAGTCCAGGAGTCTTAAAGCCAGATATCCTCGCTCCAGGAGTTGATGTACTAGCCGCATATGTACCCAAACCGTTCATCCTAGTCGGCAAGTATTATTTGGTTTCAGATTATGTAGTACAGTCGGGCACATCAATGGCAGCACCCCATGTTGCTGGTGTGGGAGCTTTACTGAAAGCAGTCCACCCCGAGTGGAGCCCAGCAGCTATCCGATCAGCTATGATGACCACGGCCTATGCAATGGACAATACCGGCACAATTTTGAACAGCCAATTGACAGGTATTTCTGGCACACCTCTAGAGTTCGGGGCTGGCCACATCAATCCAAACAAAGCCATGGATCCTGGACTCATCTATGACATGGGTTTACAAGATTACATTGAGTTTGTGTGCGGCCTAGGGTACACTAAAGAGCAAATGAGTGTTCTCATTAGACAAACTCAATGGAGTTGCAATCACAAATCTATTAATGATCTAAATTATCCCTCTATCACTGCTGTACTCACCTCCAAAACCAGGTATCCAGTGACAATGAACTTTAGCAGGGTTGTGACAAATGTTGGAAACAATACAGCTGTTTACAAGGTACATTTGGAGAACATTCCAACTGGTATGAGAATAAGTGTCAAACCGAGGACTCTAACATTCACCCGCAAATATCAGAATCGTAGTTTTGTTGTGAGCATTGAGCTTGATAGAGACTTTCCAGGGGTAATCTTTGGTTTTCTGAAATGGATTGATCAAGATAGCCACATAGTATCAAGCCCCATGGTGGCTATCAAGTTCTAGTGGACAATATGTCTTGTTCACGCGCCAAACACTAACAATTGTGGAGGGCGTCTTGGCTATGTCTTCCCAATATTTCAAGTAGAGTGTTTGTTGATCAAGAAAACGTGAAAGTGATGTGTTATAACTATGATGAGATTGAAGTTGGTATGGAAGTTTTTATATGTATCAATAAAAGCTATTTCATATATATATATATGATGAAGTAGTGGTTGTAATTTACTGTTAGAACCAGTGAAATATGATGAAAGACTCTAGCGTTTAAAACTCTTGCATTAGCAAGAGATACTATTGTATTTGAGCTTAACATCTACAGTTGAATAAGACAGTATAACAGTATGTCAATTTTAATCCCTCTTAAAAGTTAAAAGCAACTAGTAGAGTGGTTTCAGGTTGTTGGTGGTAAATTTATGACGTTCCATGTCCCATGTTTTGTTGGTGTTTGCTATTAGAGCAACGCACACAAAACTCCACAACCTAGTTAAGAACCTTTTCAGAGAGACAGCCATACGTAACAATCATGTAATACAGCTCGCTGTTGCCCAATAACGCCTTTTTTAAAGTTTTTTTGCCAAAAAGTACTGTTCCAAACTTATATAGGGATGTAGGCCAGTTTTACTCAAAATCGTCTCTTCAAGAGACGATTTGATGCAAATTGTCTCTTGAAGAGACGATTTGATCTTTTTTTTTTAAAAAAAAAATAATTTTTAATTAAAATTTTTTCTTTTAAACTGGTTTAAAAAAAAAAAATGTAAAAAAATTAAATTTTGGACAAAATCGTCTCTTGGAAGAGACGATTTTGGTCTTTTTATTTTATTTTATTTATTTTTTTTAAAACCAGATATTTTATCAACTTTTTTAAAATTTTCCCGTCTCTCTCATCGACTCTCTCTCTCTCTAGCGATTCTCTCTCTCTGTGGCGACGAGATTCCACCGTTCACCGATCGATCCCTCTCTCCTCTGTCACCGCTTCTTCTCTGCTCTGGGCTCGGGCCGGTCTCCTTCTCGCCGCTTCTCTGCTGTCTGTTCTCTTCTCCAGCCGGTCTCTTTCTCGCGATTCCACCGTTCACCGATCGATCCCTCTCTCCTCTGTCGCCGCTTCTTCTCTGCTCTGGGCTCGGGCCGGTCTCCTTCTCGCCGCTTCTCTGCTGTCTGCTCTCTTCTCCAGCCGGTCTCTTTCTCTCTCCACCACACCAACTCCGGTACTCTCTGAACCATTCTCAAAATTTATTTTTAATTGTTAGTTAGTTAGGGTTTGTAGTTAATTAAGGTTGATTTTTAGTTAGGTTACAAATGGATTTTAGGGTTATTTTTTAACCGGTAATAAAAAGATTTGATTAATATCTAGGTTCAATTTTAAGGAACTAGGAACATTGATACTATGTATATATATAATATATATATATATATATATATATATATATAGTTTTTGGTTTGTGAGTACCACTTTTCTGATATGGTAAAACCTATGTGAGATTTTTTCTATGAAAGAGGATATGTAAAAGGAAAAAAGAAGTGGGAATTGGAATAGAGCTGCCCTTAATTTAGTAAAAATTATGAGAATATATGACTTAGTACACCCTAATCGCCAACATGCTTTATAAGCTGCATCTCTTGAAATAGTCCATCCATGTCTATTTTAAATTCAACAAGAAGTGATTCAGCAATTCCTTGCTGGAACATTGAATCATTTTTCATTTAAATGGAAATTCCTATGCACTAAGTACATATGGCATGTATGGACTTTGAATTTCAATACATAAAAGCTTTTCGTGAGCTTCACACAAACACTTTTAGCTCTTCTTCAAATACTCCCAAGTCCCAATTTAAAAACTTGTACTAACTTCAACATTATTGCCACGTTATTGCTATGGGACTTCTAACAGTATAAAATTCAGATATCCAAATTAAAGACCCAAAAGAGAAATTAGTCGAAAACTTCGGTCCTCCCAATGCATTAAACCTCACATTGTAACTCAATTTCTCACCCAAGTTCTCAAACTTTAAACTCTTAGGCTCAACAGTCACCGATACTCCATTAGGTTCATCCACTTGCACCACATAAGTACTCATCCGGGTCCCAACATTTGTCACTGTCCTCTTGTATGTTACACTAGTGCTTGGGCCATTTTTATCCAAAAGCACAGCAAAAGAAGGGTAGTTTAAGTCACCAGGCTGAAGAAATGCATTATTAGGACAAGTGAAATTCCCCCTTGATAATAAAGCTATCTGAGAAGAGGTATACTTTAGGCTGCACAAATAATTAAGGTAGTCCTCAGATGTGATATCATAGATTAGACCTGGATTAGAAGCACTTTGTGGGTCAACATTGATGTTGGATCCAGTCAGCTAGTAAAGAATACATATATACTGTGGGAGGTATTGAAGGAAGTTTTCTTTGAAACATTTGAAGGATTTAATTTAATCTAATGTAATGTGTTTGCATTTTTGATGTTAGACTTAGAGTACTTGAGTAGAAAATAAATAAAGGGAGGGTCAGTGGGATGCCCTGCAGCGGCGCACATGGGGTAGGGTTTGACACCTAGGTGACACACCCAACAAGTTCACATGGCCACTTCTTGGTCCCCCACAACCCCTTAGCCAATGAATCTTAGCACATGCCTTCTTATACTCAGGTCCCACCCCTTCTCTAAACCAAGTAACCAACTACCTAGCTAATGCAAACTAGAAACAAGAAACTAGAAAGAAAACCCATGGTTTGATATGCTGACATATATATTTGTCAATATAACAAAAACTATGAGTGATTCCAACTCTTATGTAAAATCTAAATAAGTACTTCTATAAGTATATGGGAAGCATGGAGAGGTGGATATTACCATTTAGTTTATGGTCTGAAGATGAAAACTGTAAGCAAATATGATAATTTCTTAAGTGAATTCGGAATGTACCTTCCAGTTCCAACCAAAATTCTCCCGTTTTCATAATAAATGCATTTCTGAAATTCCTTCCACAGTAAGATTACTTGTTGATTCATGTGTTGATTGCCAAATGCCTAAAGTCTATAAGTGGTTGTTTTATACATGCTCATGTTTGTGTAGTTCACAGTCGTTGGAGTACACTCTGCAAAATTTGACAATGTGCAGTTCATGGCCAACTTTTGCTATTGTTTGGTAAGCTCCTTGCACAAATAGCAGGCGAAGGTCGTCGAAAGGTATTGATGACCATTTTTAAAATTTTCAAGTGTTTATCCATTTTCTAGAAGTGATTATTTTTTTAGAATTATATTAACCCATGTGTACCTGGTTACTTGTTCATGATTCTATTTACTTGAAACTTACCAAATGGTCATATGATAAGAAAACAGTCATTTGTTTTGTTTTGTTTTGAAGGATTGACGACTTATGGAGGGCCGAATCACAAAACATAATCTTTTAATTTGCTATCCCTAAATCTCTCTTATTTTCCTTTCACTACAAGATATATTGAAATAAGATGCTACCAATTAAGGTTTCACTGATAGGAAGCCATGGAGTGCATCCTTCAAACACTGATACCCCCCTTGTTGCTGGGGAGCTGGTGTTAAATATCCCAAGCCAATTTTTCATTGCAGTTTCCGTTTTGTTTGAACATATGCATGATGCACCGACACCCATGAATGGGGCCTGTGTCAACAACTGATATTGACAATGGTTGTCATTTTGTTTTTCTTAATTTTTTTTGTTCCAACTAAATCCTCAGATGCATCCTTCAGCTTTGTTGGTTAATGTTCTCATTGGCTTTTTGCAGTTGTTTTTGTTCGCTAGAATTGTTTGTGTTTTATCCCAAATTGTTTGATGCCATTTAATCAAGTATAATAATCAAGGTAGCATAGATCTTGGGTATATTGGTTGGATGATCTATCTTGTTCTCCATGTGCTGCAATCTTATACTTCACTGTCAGGAAATATATCAAGAAAGGAACAAGCAGTTTATCAGAGAAGTTATTCTGGAAAGGTACTGTTTCTATAAGCCTAATCTATTGTAAGATGCATTATGATCATTAAAAATGAAGCAAAATGAAGAGAAAGAAAAAAGTTTTAAAAGGAGGAAATAAACTGAGGAAGAAGCTTGAGTGTTAATTAAACCTGACCATTTGCAGACATATCTCATTGGTCTCATTGTCTTGGCAGATAAACTTATGTGGATGTCTTTTCATGGGAGTACTTTCTATTCTACTGTTTCTGGAGCACTCTCCTCCCCTTTACCAAGCGTATACTACAATGACAGTATTCCTGTGGACCCGAATAATTAGTGAATATTGGTCCATAAGAGCATTTTGGAAGTATTTACATGGAAGAAAATTCAATTACATCATCACAATTGTAGCCACCAGTACTGTGGCGCTGTTCATTCTTGAATTGCTGGTATGAATATCAAACATTTTATTTATTGACCTGCCCTAGCATTGATAAAGCGCTAAACTAGCATTCTGAGCAATGTTATCCTTGTGCAGGTGAATAGCTTCACTGACAGGAAGCTCTACACTTGGTGCTTCCTGACCGTGGGGGCCATAGCGTCTCTTTATCTTCTTAAATCAATTCCGTGGAGATCTGGCATACCAATTTTTGTCTGCATTGCTTGCTGGTTTTTGTCCATATTTACTTTGATGCCACCAGAAATTCCTGATAATAATCAATTAGTGTAAGTCACTTTCCTTGAGTTTATCCTTCTTATAGTGCGGTTTTGTGGGAGTGAATGTCTCAGTGTGTTTAAGTTTGTTCTAAACTGTTTTAAATTTATGAATTAACCCATAATGTTTCGTGAATTTATGTAGATTTTATTGGATATTTTAGTTTGTGTTCACTCTTTTGCCTTCTTTTGGAAAAGGAAAAAAATAAATTAAAAACCAAAGAAAATTTGCACTTTGTTTTATTTTGGGTTATAATTGCTATTAACAAACCTGATGGAAACTTCAAGGCCCCAAAGTCATGGTGGAGAAGAGAACACCAATCATTAGCGGTAACCTTTATAACATAGATGTTGATGGCAACTGTTTTTCACTATTAACACTGGGTTTAGTTCAGTTTAGGTTCATTGACACATGAAGCATTTATGAGTAATAAACTATATAAAATGTCAAAAGTGTGCTGGTCTGTGAGCTGCTGAACTGGTCTTGGGTGACTTTTGAATGTCTGTGTTTTCTGCCATTGATTGACTGGCACTCAACCAGTATTCTAATTACCCCTTCTTTCTTAAAAAAAAATTTTTCTTTTTTTTAAATTTGTTACATTTTTAAAATGGCGCATTTAAAAAAAAAAAAAAATTTTGAAGACAAAATCGTCTCTTCAAGAGACGATTTGTCCTTTTAAATTAAAAAAAAAAAAGAAAAAGAACAAATCGTCTCTTCAAGAGACGATTTGTCCTTTTAATTTAAAAAAAAAAAAAGAAAAACAACAAATCGTCTCTTCAAGAGACGATTTGTTCCTTTTAAATTAAAAACGAATTTTTTTTTTTAAATTTGTTACATTTTTTAAAATGGCGCATTTAAAAAAAAAAAAAAAATTTTGAAGACAAAATCGTCTCTTGAAGAGACGATTTGTCCTTTTAAATTTTTTTTTTTTTTTAATTTTTCCTTTTAAATTTAAAAAAAAAAAAAAAATAAAACGACAAACATCTCTCAAGAGATTATCCTCTCTGTTTATATAGTTAATAGATTGTGTAATCATTGAGCACACTTGCAAGAAAAATTTGGAAGGATACTTAATCTTATAAAAAAAGAAAAAGAAAAAAAAAAGATCAACATAGAAACATCCCTAAAGTGTCTCATTATATCCCAATTCATTTGGCCACATCAGATTAAGTATCTCTAATTCCTCGAGTCCAATAACTTAGAGCTATGCTTAACTTCTACAAACATGATGTACCCATGGTTATATTGCAACATTTAAGAAGCTACACAAACTACGTACCCATAGTGAGTACAAACACAACACAAATATGTTACCAAATAGTTTGTCCTTTATTGATGTAGGACAGCTAACATATGATTTCATGGAGCAGTTTGAGCGTTAGAAGACCAAACGTACAACCCGTCATCCCTAATTTTACGGCTACCTTAAATGGGCTATAACTTTTGATCCAAGAAGACTTATAGGCCCCACAAAATATGTTCAGAAAGCTCTAAAAGATTTCAAGATGAAGATTTGGATCTATTAGTCCAAATTTGCGTTTTTAGAGGCTATTTCGGGATGTTTTAATTTATTACGCAATTTTCGCATTTATTTGTCATTTTTTCGTAATTTCCTGTTTTAAGTCAATTAGGGTTTGCTCTAAACAGTATAAGTATTGGTTGTAACAGACCTAATTTGATTATTCAGCCGTAAATAAATTTTATCTCTTTGAGAGTTTCTTTCCACTGGTGGATTCCAGTTCCTTGAATACTGACACAGTTCGTATTATTTCAATTATTACGCTTTATTCTGCGTCATTTATACTCACTAATATTTAAAAATAATTATAGAATGCACAAAAAAATATTTCATTGTTTTTTTAACAAAAATCTTTAAAACTATAATTTTTTAAAGAGAATTAACAAAAATATTTAAATCGTGTCGCATTTATATATGAGACAATTTTCTCATACTATGCCCTTAGATTTACTAACTAGTGCGCTAATTTCTATAAAGTGCTTCTTGATCAAGAAAATGTAAGAGTAGCGTACTGCTGTGTTTTACTTATAACTAAATGCTTGCTTTGTGATATGACTTATGAGAATGAAATTGGTATGAAAGTTTTTATATGTACTTGCAACGAAAGAAAGCCCCAAAAAAATATGGAAATGGTTTTCCTCCAATCTGATTTGGAGGAATCTTCCTCCAACTCACTACGTGGCAAGTAAATAAACCATCCACATGTACTTTTAAGTCACATGACCTTTTTAATGAGTCATGTGACTTTTTCAAATAATACATATGGATAGTCTATTTAATTGACACAAAGTGGGTTGAAGTAAAATTCTTTCACACAAAGTTGGAGAAAAACTATGTCCAAAAGATATTGTGCCAATAAAAATTTAACTCAACTCATCAAAATAACTATTTCATAAAAAAATGTTGTGAGTGTACCAAATCATCATAGGCTATCAATTTCCCCTAATAGCTTGTAACTTTAATTTTTGTAATCCTCTCGAACATGGTTTCATTCAAACCCAAATATATCAATGTAAGAGCTTGTTGATCTTTCTTTTGATAATTACAGTATGTTAACTTCCGTTAGCTTCCGTTACAAATCAATGTTAAAAATGGGGTACAAATGTTTTTAATCCTCTTTTATTTCTGATCTCCACTCTTCCTTCTCCGAACACTATTTTTGGTAATCATTCAACCTTTATTTTTATCTATTTGGGACATTGTTATTATAGTGCATGATTTATGGAATTAGAAATGGTTATGATGCTTGTGTATTTAATGTTGATGAGAGTTACAATACAAAGATTTAAGACATGTGGCAAGTGATGATAACAGAATGGTGTATGGCGGTGTTTTGATCGATTCACAGTGGGTAATGATTAAAGGTACCAACATTGGTTTGCTGAAGGGTGATAATTGGTCACCACGGGTAAGCTTGAGGTAACGATGAATATTGTAGCAGTAAATTCGAGGTTTGGAGTTCAGATGGAAGCAATTTGGCGTTTGATGTGGGTTTGGCCGGAGAGAGAAAGAAAAGAAAAGGTAAATAGAGAAGATGAAGGAAAGAGAAATAAAAGATAAGGAAAATACATTATCCCTTTTTTATAACATTGATTTGTAACGGAAGTTAAAATTCTAAACCTCAGCTGGGTAAAGTGTTACTTTTTAAACCACCAGTTGACAAAGTGAATTCGTCCCAAACCACAAGTGGGTTAAGTGTAATTATCCCTAGATAAAAACACTACTTTAGAACCCAAAATCTAAGTTGGAGGTTAGGTTGTAGACAACTTGAAATCTTTCTTCTGATTCAAAATCGTGGGTTTGAAAAAATGAAAAAGACATATACAGTGGAATCGTAACCATTCTGGAAATTTCAATCCACAAAAAAAAAAAATAATAATAATAAAATAAAACCGATATTGAGATCAACTAAAATGGAATGAGAAGCTATTAGACACCTATTTCACCTAACTCGAAAGTCAGTCTTCTAGGATTTAATAGTCATAGCATGTTATGCATTTTCGTTCTAAACATCATGTCATCATCATATATCATGCATGCCATAGAAAAGAATGATCATCATATCTTCCATGTTCATCATATTCATGTTGTTAATGCAACACAAACCTTTTGTACCCAATATATAAATATATAAGTTATTTTTATTTTTTAACTATATGTGATCATTAGTTGAATATCAATTTCAAAGGCCTAGTTTATGCGTTAGACAAATACTTCAGAAACCAATATATTTTTAACAAAACTTTTTTAGTCTTTGTATAATGCTTATGCTATACAACTAATTAAACACGAGACAAAATGTCACTGTTAAATAAGGGTTCTTATCCAATATATATGAGCCGAACAGTATTTCTTCTCTCTACGAAAGTAAAGCTTTTGGAATTTAGGTCAGTCGCAGATTCTCTTGACTATAGGATGCATCATGCATGGCGCTAGAAGCCTAGAACCCAAATATTTCAATCAAAAGATACATACAAAAAAAGTTCCAGATCACAAATCATATCGAAGGCCTCAATTGTGATTTTAAAGCAGCCACTTTCTCTTCTAGCTGGCGTATTTCTTTTGTCTCTTCTAAAGTCATCCTTTAAATTTTGTAGATATACATACCTAAAAGCTCAGATGGTTTAGATACAAAAATGAATTGAACAACTTAGCAAAACCCACAAATATCATATTAGAAAGCAACACATAATAGAAATCCACACAATCAACCATTTCAAACCACAGAAAAGGAAGTTAAGAAGATGTTTATTGTCAAATTTCTTGGAGGGGCATGTCATGCAGGTTTTGCAGGAATTCTATAATAACGGCAAGTTTGAGAACTCCTTAAATGCTACTTTTGTCACTTTAATTCCCCAAAAAGCAGCAGCGTCAATATAAAGGATTTCCACCATATTAGCATGGTTAGAAGTGTCTATATGCTTATGGAAAAGGTGTTGGCAAATAGCTCAAATGTGCAGTAGGTGTCATGTATTAGGTACCCAAATCCTTCCATGGAAGGTTGGGAAATCCCTAATTCGGTTTTTATTGCTCATGAGTGTTTAGATAGGGAGGGGTGGTTGTTGAGGTTGTGGGTTCAAGATCCACTGAGTATGTGTGTGGGTCATTCAAATAAAGTGACTTAGAGAATAAAAAAATAAAAATAAAAAGTGTGACTTAGAGTATCTACATGTGGTTGCCTAAGGTTTACCTATCTTTTTTTCTCAATCAATACAATATTCTAACACCAAACCACCATCAAATTCATTCAAGATTCAATCAGGATCCAACTTTTTTATGATCTAACCATCCCTAAATCCTTAAACATCAAATCCTATTCAAGAATCTAATAAGAACCTTTTTTTTATAAGCAATAATATTTTGTTGAGAAAACAGGAGATACTTTATGCACACAAAGTGTGTACACAAAATATTCCTAAAGAATACAAACACCAATCTTTACAAATGAAAAGAGAGTGAATCAACCAAATCTAACATAGAATCCAAACCACTAGGACCTATGACTTGGTACCATTCAAACAACGCTCTTAGGAAGCTAACTTCAATTCCAGAATAGTAGATTCCTTATCATTGAACGTTCACTTTTTCCTCTCCCTCCATATAGTCCACATTAAACAAAGTGGGGCACCATTCACGCAGAAGAGATTCTATGTTTACTATACCAACTACACCATCCAAATGCTTTCATTGAAGGTTCGCAAATCCTTTATTCGGTGTTTATTGCCAATGAATTTTTGGAGTAATTTCTAAACTAGACATTGAAAAGATATATGATCATGTTAACTAGGGCTATTTTATGCATCTATTAGACATACTTGATTTTGGTGAAAAAGGAGGAAGTGGGTTTTGTTTTTCTATTTGGACAATTCGGTTCTCAACCATGGTTAATAGAAGCATAATTGGCTTTTCCAATAGTTCAAGAAGGCTGAGACAAGGAGACCCTTTCTCCATGGTTTTTTTAATTTTGGATATGGAAGTACATAATAGGATGTTACACAACACTGTGGAGGGTGGGTACTTGGTTGCATTTCAAGTTGGGGAGCTCTCTTTTATTTGCCATGATACAATACTGTTTGTGAGGTAAATTCTGACCAACTTGGCTATATCTGATGTTTTCTTCTCTGTTTTGAAGCAGTCTCAAGATTAAGGGTTAACCGAAGTAAAAGAAAGTGTGTACCAATAGGAGAAGTGGAGTGTGTAATAGAACTAGCCTTAGTTTTGGGTTTTATGGCGGTTACACTACCTACGGTATATTTGGGATTACGCAAGGTTTGTCCGTTAAGGTACAACTAGTTTGGAATGCTATCATTGAATTGTTGCAAATACTATTGTATCACGTCTTACTTTAAACTCAATCACTCTCCTACAATTCCTATGATTTCTATCCTCAATAGGATTACTAAGTTCTCTACAATTCCTTGCATGAATTCCATTAAAAATAAAGAGTCTACGTCTTATATTCAGCTAAACTAAACACTAATTACTTTATATTTTTTAAAAACAAAACTTAGGTTTGTTACTAGGATCACCCTCATGCAACTCCCACACTCAAGACAACATAATTCATTATATCAATCAAAACACATAACAAAATGTCATGACTCTTCTTGCAGTTACATGGTTAATGCAAATTTTAAATGTTTGGCCTGAACCCATACCTTGTTGAATTTACATTGATGCAAAACGATATGGCATGCATAAAACAAACTTCAGAAGTCTATTACAGATCATATCAGAAAAATCTTAGCAAGTCTAATGAAACAGAAAGAGTAAAACACATATTCAGATTGAATGTGGAATAGATTTGACAAGTTCAGCATATACAAAAAGATAATAACATCAATCTTTCATGTACATTTACCGTTTCCCTACTTGCAAATGCAAATCCCCACAAAATAGTATTTAACAATTCTGACCAGTCATTATATTCAAGAACAAACTAACATCCAAAAGCAGTATATTGAGTTGAGGAAAGTATATGCTGAAATTTTAAGTTGAATCAAGCTTTTACCTGCATTTCCTCTTCCTGCCCACTCCCGTCTTGGACACCGCATCATTTGGTTTGTCAAGTAAGACAAGGTTCTGCATGGAACTATCAAAATGAAAATAGTGTGACCTCCCACAAATCCCCAAATTCTTAACTTGTTGGCTCTCAGGGTCATATGAAGAGAGCTCCCAACCAATTCATACTTTTGCCTCCACTAATATATGACCATTCTTCCGGAGTCCTAATACCCTTTCAATTCCTCCGTTGAGATCAACAGTGAACTGTTTAGTCCAAGAATCAACAACACCATACTCTTTCATCACCCAAATGGAACAACACTTGTTGACTGTATGTTTACGAGTATCATGACATAATAGAGAAAGTGATCCCCCAAATACTGAAGTATGAACACTATCACCCGCACCGAACATACCATTTGGCACCGATATCACACGAAAAACCTCATCACCCAAATCAAATGACAAAACTAAAGGACAATAGGCATTGCCCCTATCATGCACTGCAAAATGGACAGCCCCATTTAAAGAAGCTGCCGGATGATTCCAATCATTAAAACTAATCCCAGGCGGAAAAGACGCGCTAGCACTAGTTATTCTCCAAGAGCCTTCACTAAGAGAGTATACCTCAACGATAGGTATCTCTGGCTCTCCAGGTATGTGATTTCTACTTATAAATGCAATTCTCACTACCTTATAATCATTGCTCCGCGGATCAAACCCTAAAGCTAGATGAGATGAAACACTGCCGTGAATCTTGAACGTAATACAAGGCTTGGGAAGGGTGATAGATTTTTTAATAGAGGGATTCCAAAGAATAAAGCGCTCTTGTTCATGAAGGCTGAATAATCCATTGACGGAACCGATTAACATAAAATGGTGGATTCGACGACTCGATACTGGGAAATCAAGTTGTTGAATTTGATCAAATGAGTCATTTTCATCGCGGAAAAGTTTGTAGTGTTCTATATTGGGATGAGAAGCGCAGTGCCTAACGATTAATGTGTTGGAGTTGGAGTTGGAGAAAAGTGAAAGTGATTGAGTGAGGTGGGAATTGATGAAGGTAGGGCTTGTAATAAGAGAGTTCCATGATTTGGAAACGCACCTAAATCGAATTAGGGATTTGGCAGGTAGTCTGTGGAGGATCTCCAGAACCAATTCGTCTGGGAGATAGTCCGACATTCCTACTTTCGCCCTTAGCTGTAGGAGGAGTGGTGGTGGTGATCGGAGTCGCGGTGCTTGTTGCTGGTAAGCTTATAGAGAGAGAGAAAGAGTGAAAGAGTTGGAGAGAGGAGGCTGGCGGGATATTTGAGTCGAGGGAAGTAAAAAAAACAGAGGAGTGAGAGAGTAAAATTGGATAGTAATGTAAATGCGTTTTTTTTTTTCTTCTTCAGATTTTTAGATTTAATTAAGCTTACCGGAAATTCTAAGGTTTAAGTAAAACAATATGAAACTATAAAATTTTAAATCATTTTTTATTTTTATTTTTTATATAAAAAAAAATGTTTAAATGAAACATATCACAATCTTTAAGATTTAAAAATTAATTTACAAATAAATTAATAAAAAAATTGTGTCGAATGACTTGAGACGACACTTTTTTGAATAATTGTGCATCTCTCATGTTTACCATTTAAGCCATTATATATATTTTTTAGTCAATAAAATGAAAAAGATTTGTAAGGAAAGAAGACTAAACAAGGTAACGGTATCGGAATCAGGAAAATTTTTTAATTGGACACTCAGTTGCAAACAGACCCCCTGGTTTAACCACCTTTTTTGTTTTTGATTTTTTGTAATTTGAAAATTGGAGAATAGGACAAAGGCAAAATTGACAAAAAATATACTTGTCAATTTCACCAATTTAAAAACCTAGGTGGTTATATTGATCAAAACCCCAGGGGGTCTTCAATCAAACCCCAGGGGGTGATTATGCATTTTTGCCATAAATGTTAGTTGAAACTTGGAAGTAGGATTCCTTCCGGGAGAGGATCCCCTCCTATTGAAATCCTCCTATTCCCTCCAATTTTTAGTTAGAATTATGACATGTGGCACTTAAATAAATCCAACGGTCTTAAAACACTCATGGAAATCATACAAAATTAAATAAGTGCCACATGTTATAATTCTAGCTAGAAATTGGAGGAAATTGGAGGATACAATGGGAGGGGATCCTTTTCCATTTCTCCCTTCCTCCTCACTATTGTGGTGAGAAGGAAAATCTCTTTCCCTCAATCAAAGAGGCTTGCTTAGAGATTTGTTCCCCCTGGCTTCATAATGAAATTCTCATTTAGCAAAAAACAAAAAAACAAAGACATGTTAAGTTGAACTACAAAACTTTTAACATACATATCTCGTTTTAATTATATGCTATAAGGGGTAAATTGTAAGTTTGGTCATTGAAAGTAGTCTTATTATTATTATTTCCTTTTTCGATTTTAGTTAAAAATGAAAAAGGTAAAATACAAAAACCACTCCTAAGATTTGAATTAATGACAAAAACTACCAAGACTTTTTAAAAATATCTAGTTTGCCCTCTAAGTGCAAACCAGATTTGGGGAAAAGTACGCTAACTGTCTTAAGTATTGTTTGCACATAGGGGCAAACTAGATATTTTCAAAATATCTTAGTAGTTTTTGTCATTAACTCAAACCTCAATAATAGTTTTTGTATTTTACTCAAATGAAAAACTTATCAAAACCTATCTAAGTTAAGAATATCCTATCATAATACAAATTTCACTAAACTCATTGAAGACTACTTCTAAACATACAACAAACTACTTTTCATAACAATCACAAATTTTACCAGTCTCAAATTAAAGACAATAGATTTCCCAAGTATAACAAAATATTACGACAAGAATCTCACTCCCATTGCAAGGTCACATTCTTGACCTGCAGTAGAGGATCTTTGTTGTACTTGTGTCGAACTTTGATCTCCAGCACCACTAAACATATCTCTAGCCTAAAATATAAAACAAATAACTCCAATTAACATCAAAACACAACTCTAAATACTCATAAAGTAATACCTTTAGATTTTTTTTTTTTATAAAAAAATACACATAATATATTTATAACAAAAGCATAACGAAGTAATAACCTGACCCCATAATTGTTGAATCAAAAGACCAATTGTGATTTTAAAGTGGCCATTTTCTCTGTTTACTGTTTAGTATTGTCTATTTTCTCTGTTTGCTTGTATTACTCTCCATTTTCTCTCTTTGCTGTTGTAGTATTTCCTCTGTTTCCGTTGTAGAAATGTCTCCATTTCCTCTCTTTCTGTTGTAGTACTGCCTCCACTTTCTCTGTTTGCTGTTGTAGAAATGTCTCCAATTTCTCTCTTTGCTGTTGTGGTATTGTCTCCATTTTCTCTCTTAGCTGTTGTAGCATTGTTTCCATTTCCTCTCTTTGCTGTTGCATTATTGTCTCCATTTCCTCTCTTTGCAGTTGTATTATTGTCTCCATTTCCTCTCTTCGCTGTTGTATTATTGTCTCTTGTTGATGTATTGTCACTTGTAGCTGGCGTACTCTCTCTTCGTCTGAAGTCAACCTGGAAATTTGGTAGAAATATATATTATTCACCAAAGCTTAGATGGTTGAGATGCAAAAATGAATTGAACAACTAAGTAAAACCCACAAATATCATAGTAGAAAGCAACCCATTATAGAAAATCCACTCAATCAACCATTTAAACCAGAGAAAAAGGAAGTTATGAAGATGCATACAACTAAATTGTCTAATTTCTTGTAGATTAAGCTGTGAAATTACAGATAGGATCGGTTTTCTACATTAATTTTTTTTTTTCCATTCTTTGAATCTTAGCTTGTAATTTTTTAGGAGCAGCTTGATACACTTCCTATGTGTTTTGAGTTTTCACCTCTTATCTTTTTTTTTTATAAGTAGTTTTCCCTTATTATCAATAAAGATATCCTTACATATCAAATAAAGAAAAAAGTGTGACTGCTTAGAAAACCTAAGTGTGGTTGCCTAGGGTTTACCTTTCTTTGTTTCTCATTCCATACGATGTTTTAACACCAATCAACAATCAAATTCCTTCAAGATTCAATCAAGATCCAATTTTTTCTAAGATCTCACCATCCTAAATCCATAAACATCAAACTCTATTCAAGAATCCTTCAAGAACTTTTTTTTTTTTATAAGCAATAATAATTTTATTGAGAAAACAGGAGATACTTTATGCACAAAGTGTGTACACTAAATATTCTAAAGAATACAAACACCAATCTTTACAAACGGAAAGAGAGTGAGTCAACAAAATTTATCATAGAATTCAAACCACTAGGGCCTATGACTTGGGACCTCTCAAACAACTCTCTTAGGAAGCTAGACTTCAATTCCAGAATAGTAGTCTCCTTGTCATTGAACATTTGGTTGTTCCTCTCCCTCAATATAGTCCACATTAAACAAAGGGTGGCACCATTCCGTGCAGAAGAGCTTCTATGTTTACTAAACCAACTACACCATCCAAATACGACCTTGATCACTCTCTTTGGCATCACCCACCATATTCCAAACTTAGTAAAAACGAGAGCCCACAACTCAATAGCTACTGTACAATGAATTAGTAAATGGTTCACTGTTTCACTTGTACATTTGGAGATAAAACACTGATTTACAAAAGGTATACCTCTTTTGATAATATTATTCTTTATCAGAATCTTCCTCAAGGCTGTTGTGCAAAGAAAAAAGAAGCAACTCTCATTGGTGACTTAGTGTCATATACTCTTCCATGGAAAACTAATGGCATTCGATCCATGAATAGCTTCATAATAGGATTTCTCATCGAACTTTCCATGACCTCTCAATCTCCACTTCAAATGATATAATATAACCACCTCCATGTGGAATATTGGAATAGAGGATGTCAAAGAAAGACTCAATTCACTCCAACTCTGAATCATAAAATTGACGAACAAAACTAATATTCCATAATGGGAGTCGTCCTCCAACGGGTTGTTCCAAACAAGAACTTATTTAGTGCTGGATTTCTAAAATATTCTGAATCAAATTGGTATCAAAGCCCTCTACAATTTCTATTCTATCATTGTCCTGACACAAAAACTAAATCGATTTTCCAATACTGTTGCCAACCCTTGGGGCCAAGACTTATTGAAGAAAATTAATTGTTGCAAATACCATTGCTTCACGTCTTAACTTCTAGGATATCTCTTTTGTTCTTATATGTGGTTATCAAAGTGCTTTTCCTCCACTCATCTGGCTTTTTAAAAAAAAAAAAAACTTAAGATCTCATTTAAAAAATTAGGGAAAATTACACTTTGCCACCTCAACTATCACCTCTTTTTCAATTCCCCCTCCAAACTTCCAGAATGCACGATTTACCCCACAATTGGACTCAATTGCACGGTCATTACCCCCTACAACCAAAATCATGTTAAAATGGACGGAAAAGTGAAACACGTGACACGCACATGATTCACGGGCCCACAAGGTTAGCTGGCACTCATTAAAAATTCCTTAACTCCCCAAAATACCCTTATCCCTGACACTCCTTACTGGTATTCACAAAAAGCTCCCTTTTTCATTTTCATTTGCTTTATCCTTCTCTCTCTCTCTCTAGGGTGGCGAATCTCTCTCCCATTGTCACGCCTGCGTGCGATCAAGCTCTCTATCGAAATCCCATCTTCCATTTTGTTTCTTACTCTATCTATTGTTGGAGCTCTTTCATTGCTATCATTTGGATGGGACAAGTACATTTTCTTGAATTTCTAAGAATACCCAGATGCTGAATTTTGAATCTTGATGGGTTTCGTGCTTAGATTTTGACGTTCCATTTTGTTGGAATTATGTTGAAGCCGTACAAGTGTACGACATTTGAATCTTTAAGGAAAAACCCATATGCTTATTATCTTTTTTCCTTTTTTTGTTGATTTTGGTTTCAGGATCCCATTAAATTTGGTGTATGAATTCTTTGTTTTCTCTGTTGGGTAGCTTTTCGGTTTGTGGATTGGGCTAACCTTGTGTCATTGCAAAGGTTTATGGTGATATGTGAATGATTTGACGGTTTGCTTCTTGTTAATTAAGAAATTTCCATTTGTTTGATCTTTTGTGGGAAACCCAAGTGGTGGATTGATTGTTGATTTATTTCGGAGTTATGGAGGATAAAGTGTTAGGGGTAAGGAGTGTTAGGGATAAGGGTATTTTGGAGAGTTAAAAAACATTTAATGAGTGCCAGCTAACTTTGTGGGCCCGTGAATCACGTGCGTGTCACTTGTTTCACTTTTCCGTTTATTTTAACGCGATTTTGATAGTAGGGGGTAACGGTCATGCAATCGAGTCCAATTGAGGGGTAAATTGTGCATTCCGGAAGTTTGGAGTAGGGATTGAAAAAGAGGTAATAGTTGAGGGTGGCAAAGTGTAATTTTCCCAAAAAATTAGTCAACCATCCTATGTCCATACCAGCCAAGCACTTCCGAACTTCAATAAGAATTCTATCAAATCCCATAACTTTTCTGATTTTCATCTTCCTTAACGTGCTCTTCAACCATCTTGATTCTTCGTACAAACCTATCGCCATATATGCAGCTAAACTAAACACACACTCAAGACAACATAATTCATAATATCAATCAAAACACATAACAAAATGTCAAGACTCTTCCTGCAGTTACACTTACATGGTTACAGCAAATTTTAAATGTTTGGCCTGAACCCATACATTGTTTAATTTTCATTGATTGAAAACAATATGGCATGTACAAAGCAAACTTCAGAAGGCTATGGCAGATCATTTCAGAAAAATCTTAGCAAGTCTATTGAATTGAGAATTTGAGATTGAATATGAATTAAATGTGACAAGTTCAGCATATACAAAAAGATAATAACATCAGTCTTTCATGTATATTTACCATTTCCCAACATGCAAATGCTAATCACATCATCAACCAAAACCACAAAATAGTATTTAACAATTATGACCAGTCTTTATAGCCATTCAAGAAAAAATTAACATCCAAAGCAGTAAATTGAATTAAGGAAAGTAAATGCTAAAATTTTGAGTTGAATCAAGCTTTTACCTGCATTTCCTCTTCCTGCTCACTCCCCTTCTGGAAACTGCATCATTTGGTTTGTCGAGCATGACAAGGCTCTCCATGTAATTATCAACATGAAAATCATATGCCCTCCCACGAATCCCAAAATTCTCAACTTGTTGGCTCTCAGGGTCATATGAAGAGACCTCCCAATCATGTCGTTGGTTTGCCACATTTGCCTCCACTAACATATGACCATTCTTCCGGAGACCTAATACCTTTCTAATTTCTCCGTTGAGATCAACAGTGAATAGTTTAGTCCAAGAATCAACGACGCCATACTCTTTCATCACCCAAATGGAACAAGACTTGTTGGTCCTAAACCGATTATTGTTGTTACATAATAGAGAAAGCAATCCCCCGTGTACTGAAGTCTGAACATCATCTTGGAATATACCATTTGGCACCGATATCATTCGAAAAACCTCATCACCCAAATCAAATGACAAAACGAATCAACAATTGGCATCGTCCTCATCGTCCCTATCAGTCGCTGCAAAATGGACAGCCCCATTTAAAGAAGCTGCCGGTCGCAGCCAATCACAAAAAAAAATCCTCTTTGTTAAAGAGGCAACAGCACTAGTTATTCTCCAAGAGCCTTCATTAAGGGAGTAAACCTCAACTAGAGGTGGTTTTTTCTCTTCAAATGGAAATGCAATTCTCACCACCTTATAATCATTGCTCCGCGGATCAAACCCGAATGCTATACGACATGTAACGCGGCCGTGCGTCTTGACGGCAATGCGAGGCTTAGGAAGGGTAATAGATTTTTTAATAGAGGGATTCCAAAGAATAAAGCGCTCTTTTTCATGGAGGCTGAATAATCCATTCACGGAACCGATTAACATAAAATGTTGGTATAGACGACTCGTTAGTGGGAAATTAAATTCTTGAGTTTGATCGAATGAGTCATTTTCATCGAGGAATAATTTGTAGTGTTCTATATGGGGATAAGTAGTGCAATACCTAACAATTTTTGTGTTGGAGTTGGAGTGATGTGAAAGTGATTGAGTGAGGTGGGAAGTGATGAATGCAGGGCTTGTGATTAGAGAGTTCCATGATTTGGAAACGCACCTGAATCGTATTAGGGATTTGGCGGGTAGTCTGTGCAGGATTTCCAGCACAACTTCGTCTGGGAGATAGTCTGACATTCTTTTCTTTTCTTCTTTTGCTGCGCCTTCAGTTCACACAATTTTCAATTCGAAACGCTTTGCAAATGTATTCTTTGGTAAATTTCTGAAACTATGAATAGGCATAGATAACTACCCATATCACAAAGGATAAAGTTTGGGAATAAATATTAAATTGTAATTATCGTTAAAAAATAATGAATTAATTTAAATGTTCATATCTAATTTTCAAAATAATACTCAATATCCACTTCTTTTAAGGGTGAGGTAATAATAATAATAAATATTGAAATAATTGAATTTATTAGTTTCAAGTATGAAAATCCAAAACATTTTTTATATGTATTCTTTGGTAATTTGCCAAGTTTAAAAGTTTTTTTATCAATTTGCTTATCTACGTCCTTATTAGATGGACCTCCCCACACCCTAGTTTTGTTAAACTCAACACGGATGGTTTGGTCTTTGGATACCCTGACCTTGCTAGTTCGGGAAGGCCTTTTGAGGGATAGTGGAAGGAAATGGATCGGTGACTTTTATGGCAACATTGAAATCATTAACTCCCTTGCACTTGAATTATGGGGGCTTAGGGATAGTTTAATTTTATCTCTCCAATCATTTAGGTGATATCGTTGTGCTCTATATGGGGCAAGAAATCCTTCGCAATTTGTATAGCCAGCATCAACCAGATAATAATAACCTATATTTTGTAATAGTTTTAGTACAATGAGTATATATAAAAAATGTATAATTTTTTTACTAGACAACCCATTTCTCTTACCATGTGGAACTCTCAATCCATTTCTCCTACTTATTGCATTTCGAAGCACTCTACCATTAGCAGCAGAGCCTTCCCAACCAGGTAAAACATAGATAAATTGCATGTCTTGTGAGCAAACTGCTAGTACATTTGTGGCAATCTCCCCCTTTCGGTTTCGATACCTAGGTTTGTCTTCTAGAGGCACTCTCACTCTAATATATGTTCCATCTAATGCACCTAAACAATTCTATAGTTATATATATACATATAAAAAAAAAAATTAGTTTATGGTCTAATTATATAGTATTGACATAAATTAAAAAGAAAATTCTTGTTGTTAAATACCTTAAACCATTTCCACTTGTCATCAGTAGAGTTTTCTGGAATTGGCTCTGGTTTCTTAAGTAACTCTCCTTGTAGTCGTATGACGGCATGTAATACATCATGGAAATGTCTACTAATCGTCTCTCCTGAGCGCCTAAATTGGTATTTTATGACTCGATTTTTTTTATGATGAGCTAGTATATATAGAAACATGGCAACTTGCTCATCCACCAACATGTGTTTTGTATCTTTTAAGCCGGCCATTGTTTCAAGCATATTACATAAAGTCTTGAATGCATATCTACTCATCCTAAGTTGCTCGATGCAAGTTGTGTCACTCTCATAGCATAAACGATGAAGCTCCCCTCTCCTTAAATGAAAATCATGACCATATTTTGCTCTTAACGATTTTTTTCGAAAACGATTCTCTACCACAAAACATAATAATTGGAAAAACATACTAACAACATGTAACATATCCAACCAAAACATCAGAACCAAAACCAACTTCCTCTTCCTTATCATGTTCCTTGTGGCCAAACTCAAACGGGCCATAACTGCAAACGATAGTATTGAACAAATTCACACTTCAATTGACAAAATTTGTTGCACATTTCTTTAAAAAATAACTAAAGACAAAATTTGGCATACTCTAAAGCATTAAAAAAAAAAAAAACAAAACAAAAATTGAAGAACAAAAGTTACAATGGACATGCTTTCGTCTAGTTATTGTTACAATGGAAATTCTAACCTGAATCCTGGAGATATAGGTTGCTGAATCTTTTTATCAACCTTGGACCAACTTTACGTGCCAAAGGAAAACCATATAAAAAAAAAAAAAAAAAAGTCGTCAATATACACAAAAACCTTTCCATGAGTAGTACCGTACAAATGTACAACAATGGTTATATAGAAAGAAAAATATATATATATACAGTAACAATAATGGTTATATAGAAAGAAAAATATATATATATCAGTACTGTACAGATTAAAAACACCAACCAGTAAACACAAAAACCAAAAGCAAAAAAAATTATATAACTGGTTATTTTTTTTATGAACAGTACCGTACAATTGTACAACAATGGTTATGTAGAAAGAAAAAAATAACCAGTACTATACAGATTAAAAACACCAATCAGTAAACACAAAAACCAAAAACAAAAAAATAAACAATACTGTATATATTGTAAATCCAATAAACACAAAAAATAAACATAAAAATATATATTGTACATGTTGAAAATAGGACTATCAATGGATATTCTTTTGTCTTGTACAAAAGTCATTGATAGGCTGTATCACTTTCCCTCAAAAATATCTCCTTTTTTTTTTTAACTTTTTTTAATTTTTATATTTTTATGAAACTCTCAAAAATATCTCATAACCTTTAATCAATATTTTTCAAAGTCATTGTTGACCTGTTGTACTTTTCATTGTTAAAGTTGTTTCTATCTTCTTCTTTTGAACTAGTACGTTACAGCAGAAAAAAAAAAAGAAAAAAAAAGCAGAAAACTTAACCAGTAACGTTACAGCAGAAAAAAAGAAGAAGAAAACTGAACCAGTACGTTGGAAGAAAACTGAACAACCAGTATTTACAGCAAACAACGCAAAGCTAACCAGTATTGAAAAAAAAAGGCAAGAGGTGAGAGTACTTTTTATTCTCAATCAATAAAGTTGTTTCTATCTTTTTATTAAAAAAAAAAAAAAAAAAAAAAAAAAAAAGAAAAAAAAAAAAGAAGAAAACTGAACAACAGTAAACAATACAGCAAACAATGCAAAGCTAACCGTGAAATAAAAAAATAAAAAAATAAAAGGCAAGAGGTGAGAGAGAAAACCTGATGAGGAAGATGAAGCGGCAAAGAGAGAAAGAGGTGAGATGGAGAGGATGTAGAAGCCGTACGTTTTGATTGGGTTTTTGGGTATTTTATATTTTTTAGTTATTACGTAGGGTAAAGGAATAGCTATTACACTCATTTTTGGAAGGAATAGCTATTCTTCATTTTAAGGAATAACTATTACTATGGAATGTCTATTCCTCGTAATAAAAACCTAACCAAACAAATGAATAGCTATTCCTACGTAATAACTATTACATTACAGGGTCTATTACAGCGTACCAAACGAGCCCTATATATTTGCAAACTCATCATTGAAATAGATGTTAAATCTGTTGTGGACATTCTCAAGTCTGAAAACATCCTCAATACAAACTCTCATTCCCTATAGTGCTTTGATATCTGATTGTAAATACTTGGTCCAATCTTTAGGCAAAATCAGAAAACATTTATTTGGAATCTAGGCCTAATATTGTAATTCCCACTTTTGGTGGAAGCCAAAATTTGGCAAATATTTGGGGGTTCATACTTCATACCCTCGTTTGTTGTAATTTGTGACTTCTATCGATACCAAAAAAAAAAAAAGGAATTTCAAACCATTGCACCTCTTTTTTTTATTCTATGACTGTAGAAAACTAAATTATAATAAGATTGAATCATAAACTAAATTATAATAAGATTGAATCATAAAAGATAAATTATAAGTTCCCTAAATCTTTATGAACTATAACATTTTAGAACCAAGTTTGTTTATCCATAAAAAAAAAAAAAAAAAAAAAAAAAAAAAGAAAAAAGAAAGAAAGAACCAAGTTTGTTCAATTGGAAGTATCTTTAAATGATATGACATATTATAATTGGAATAATTGTCGCAATTATTTCATCTAAAAGAAAATTTGTCACAATTATTAATTAACTAATATGGTATTTAATGGCTACGTAACCAACTAATATGGAGTATTATTTTTTTTTTGCTAAATTAATATGGAGTAATTATTTATGTGAGAGGAATGAGTACGCATTTATTGTGTTTCAAAAGTATTGACTAATTTTCCATCTAGTAGTAATGAACGGAAAAATATCATTAAAAACAATGTCAAACATTAAGGACTAAAGTTCAAAATAGTAAACTTCAAGGATCAAACTAAAAAATATCCTAAACTTAAAGAGTGTACTTTACATTTTAGTCTAAAATAAAAAAATATCCTTTCCAAACAAGAGGCTTTCAGACAAAGAGCTTAGGAAGAAAAAAGAAAGAAGGTCTCCAGAAAAAAAGAACAACTACTGCCAAGCCACTGCATACTTCTATGTAGTTTTATTTCCTGTAACACAAATGAAAATCATAAAAGATATTAATCTTCAATTTATAAAATCATTAAAAAAAGAAACAAATGTTCTCGAATTACCAATCATACTCCATAATCACGTCATAACAACAATCTTACGGTACCAAAATCCAACCTACCAATCAATTCCAATCAATTCTTCAACAAATAAAGACAAAGAAAACACCCAAACCAAATCAATAATCCTATAAAGAACCAATGCAAATATACACTCCCAAAAGCTTAGATGGTTTAGATACAAAAATAAATTGAACAACTCAGTAAAACCCTCATATATCACTCGCAAACACCAATCTTTACAAACGAAAAGAGAGTGAGTCAACAAAATTTATCATAGAATTCAAACCACTAGGGCCTATGACTTGGGACCTCTCAAACAACTCACTTAGGAAGCTAGACTTCAATTCCAGAATAGTAGTCTCCTTGTCATTGAACATTGGTTTGTTCCTCTCCCTCAATATAGTCCACATTAAACAAAGGGTGGAACCATTCTGTGCAGAAGAGCTTCTATGTTTACTAAACCAACTACACCATCCAAATATGACCTTGATCACTCTCTTTGGCATCACCCACCATATTCCAAATTTAGGAAAAACGAGAGCCCACAACTCAATAGCTACTGTACAATGAATTAGTAAATGGTTCACTGTTTCACTTGTACATTTGCAGATAAAACACTGATTTACAAAAGGTATACCTCTTTTGATAATATTATTCTTTATCAGAATCTTCCTCAAGGCTGTTGTGCAAAAAAGGAAGAAGCAACTCCCATTGGTGACTTAGTGCCATATACTCTTCCATGGAAAACTAATAGCATTCGATCCATGAATAGCTTCATAATAGGATTTCTCATCGAACTTTCCATCACCTCTCAATCTCCACTTCAAATGAAATAACCACCTCCATGTGGAATATTTGGAATAGAGGATGTCAAAGAAAGACTCAATTCACTCCAACACTCGATCATAAAATTGACGAACAAAACTAATATTCCATAATGGGAGTCGTCCCTCCAAAGGTTGTTCTAAACAAGAACTTATTTAGTGCTGGATTTCTAAAATATCCTGAATCAAATTGGTATCAAAGCCCTCTACAATTTCTATTCTGTCATTGTCCTGACACAAACTAAATCGATTTTCCAATACTGTTGCAAATACCATTGCTTCGCGTCTTAACTTCTAGGATATCTGTTTTGTTCTTATATGTGGTTATCAAAGTGCTTTTCCTCCACTCATCTGGCTTTTTTTAAAAAAAAAAAACTTAAGATCTCATTTAAAAAATTAGTCAACCATCCTATGCCCATACCACCCAAGCACTTCTGAACTTCAATAAGAATTCTGTCAAACCCCATAACTTTTCTGATTTTCATCTTCCTTAACGTGCTCTTCAACCATCTTGATTCTTCGTACAAACCTATCGTCATATATGCAGCTAAACTAAACACACACTCAAGACAACATAATTCATTATATCAATCAAAACCCATAACAAAATGTCATGACTCTTCCTGCAGTTACACTTACATGGTTACAGCAACTTTTAAATGTTTGGCCTGAACCGATACCTTGTTTAATTTTCATTGATTGAAAACAATATGGCATGTACAAAGCAAACTTCAGAAGGCTATGGCAGATCATTTCAGAAAAATCTTAGCAAGTCTATTGAATTGAGAATTTGAGATTGAATATGAATTAAATGTTACAAGTTCAGCATATACAAAAAGATAATAACATCAGTCTTTCATGTACATTTACCATTTCCCAACATGCAAATGCTAATCACATCATCAACCAAAACCACAAAATAGCATTTAACAATTATGACCAGTCCTTATAGCCATTCAAGAACAAATTAACATCAAAAGCAGTAAATTGAGTTAAGGAAAGTAAATGCTAAAATTTTGAGTTGAATCAAGCTTTTACCTGCATTTCCTCTTCCTGCTCACTTCCCTTCTGGAAACTGCATCATTTGGTTTGTCGAGCATGACAAGGCTCTCCATGTAATTATCAATATGAAAATCATATGCCATCCCATGAATCCCAATATTATTAACTTGTTGGCTCTCAGGGTCATATGAAGAGAGCTCCCAACCACTTCGTACTCTTGCCTCCACTAATATATGACCATTCTTCCGGAGACCTAATACCCTTACCATTCCTCCGTTGAAATCAACAGTGAACTGTTTAGTCCAAGAATCAACAACGCCATACTCTTTCATCACCCAAACGGAACAAAACTTGTTGGTCCTAAACTCATTATTGTGGTTACATAATAGAGAAAGCGATCCCCTGTGTACTAAAGTCTGAACAACATCACCGAATATACCATTTGGCACCGATATAATGCGAAAAACCTCATCACCAAATCAAATGACAAAATGAATGAACTATTGGCATTGTCCATATCAGTCGCTGCAAAATGGACAGCCCCATTTAAAGAAGCTGCCGGTTGCAGCCAGCCATTAAAACTAATCCCCTTTGTTAAAGAGGTGCCAGCACTAGTTATTCTCCAAGAGCCCTCATTAAGAGAGTAAACCTCAACTAGAGGTGGTTTTTCCTCTGCAAATGGAATTGCAATTCTCACCACCTTATAATCATTGCTCCGCGGATCAAACCCGAATGCTATACGAAATGTAACGCGGCCGTAGACGGCAATGCTAGGCTTGGGAAAGGTAATAGATTTTTTAATAGAGGGATTCCAAACAATAAAGCGCCCTTGTTTATAAAGGCAGAACAAGCCATTCACATAACCGATTAACTTAAAATGATGGTGTAGACGACTCGTTCCTGGGAGCTGAAGTTGTTGAATTTGATGAAATGAGTCATTTTCATCGCGAAATAATTTGTAGTGTTCTACAGGGGGATAAATAGTGCGATACCTAACAATTTTTGTGTTGGAGTTGGAATGTGAAAGTGATTGAGTGAGGTGGGAAGTGATGAAGGCAGGGCTTGTAATTCGAGAGTTCCATAATTTGGAAATGCACCTCAATCGAATTAGGGATTTGGCTGGTAGTCTGTGCAAAATCTCGAGCACCACTTCGTCTGGGAGAGAGTCTGACATTGCTTCCTATCCTTCTTTCTCCCTTTGTCGCGGCTTCACCAAATTCAGAATTCCAAAGTTGAAACACTTCGGAATGGCGTAAAAACAGGAGAGATGGAAGAGTGTTCAGTAAAAAGCAAAAATCTAACTTGTTATTTTCTTTTTTCTTTTTCCTGATTTTGTATTTTACATGAACAAATTAATATCCTATTTAATTAAAAAAAACAAAAAAAAACAATGCTATATGTAAATATTTTCTAGACTGTTGGATCATTGAAGTATACAACAACTAAACATTTGTCTCGAAATTTTTTGGTCGGCTATGGATCCTCAACAGATCAATTAAGGTCAATCATATGTATTCTTTTTTGTCATTCAATTCTATATAAAGTTATATACTCTTTGTTATTTTTTTTATTGACATGTACTTTTTTTTTATTACTTATGTTTATATTAGTTTTAGTCTTCCTCCACTTTTTATTTATTTATTTATTTATTTTATTTATTATATATATTTTTTTATCCCTCTGCTTTAATCAACTCATTCTTTCTCCTTAGTACATTGATCGCTCTCTTCTAAATATGACCAAATCATCTCAAGTAACTCTCCCTCATCCTTTCACCCCTATCTTTAAAAGAATTTCCTCATTTTGAATCATGTGTTTTCTTGTATTTTCACTTATTCATCTTATTGAGATAAGAAAATAATTTTTTTTTAAGGAAAATACTAAAGTTTAATAATAAAAAAAAATGCGAAAGCTACTACAAAAAAGCTTATAAAACTAATATAGTAATGAATGTGATTGATGTCACTTTAACACACAATAATTACTGTGTTAATTACTATTTTGTTATTTATCAAGCTATCTTAATTTAGAATTTTCCCCATTTCCATTAACATCAGATTTTATACAGAGTTGAACCCCTTTACCAACTATCGATTTATTAAAAAAAAAAATGTAGTTTAACCTCATTCCAACTTGCAAATTACAACAGTGGGACCTTTTTCTTTAAACTTATGTAGGCCTCATTCAACCATTTTGTGTCTTGACTCACTTGGTTTCAAAATTTTACTTGGATGGAGGTTTTTAGTAATCTCTTGAAATTTGACCAATATGAAGGAAAAAAAAATCTTAGGATAGAGTTTACCTCTAATCTGGTTTGGAAGAATCCTCTTTTAACATACTATGTGATAAGTAAATAAACCATACAAATATGTATTTTAAAAAGTCACACGACTTATTAAACTAAAAGTGTAATCAATACGGCCTAAAGCCTCCAAATCACGTGCTCCAACTCACGTGAGCTTCCAGCTCCAAAAACCCATAATACAAAATTTCGTCACACAAAAAACCCACAAAGAGAGAAAAAAGAAAAAGCAAAGAGCTGAGCAGAACTCATAAGCAGTGAGCGCGCGGCGTGTGGAATCAATGGCGGGAAGCACGGGGTCAGGGGTGGAGTGGCACATGAGGCCTCCCAACGCAAAGAACCCAATAGTCTTCTTCGATGTCACAATCGGTAACATCCCCGCTGGCCGTATCAAGATGGAGCTCTTCGCCGATATCGCCCCCAAAACCGCCGAAAATTTCAGGTCCTGCCATTTCCCCAAACTCTCACAAAAATAAAATCTTTTTTTTTTTTTTTAGAAAGAATTTAATTTCTAATTTCTAATTTTTAATTTTTTGGTTATTTGGCAGGCAATTCTGCACTGGAGAGTACAGGTAAATTATTAAACACTGTAACTAATTTCACACTCTTATTCTCATAAGGGTATTTTGGGGGATTTTGCAAAAAAATAATAGTTTGTTAACATTTTTAATTGTTGAATATTGGCAGGAAAGCTGGATTGCCTATTGGTTACAAGGGGTGCCAGTTCCATAGAGTGATTAAGGATTTCATGATTCAAGCTGGTGATTTCCTAAAGGTCACTATTACTACTACTATCCTCTTCTCAATAGCTCTATTTATCAATTAGAAATATGCTAGAAAGAGTCATATTGATGCTAGCTGTGGTGTTTTTTGTTTTACTCTGTGCCAATTTTATGTACTTTAGTTTTAAGCAAAAATGTAAGATTGTATTCTAGGTTGCACTGGTATTCCATTTTGGCCCATGTACGTGATATCTGATATCCATTGTAGTCCACATATATTTTTTTTTTAAACCCCGTACCCATATCCGTATCCGTGCAACTTAGATTGTATTATGTATTTTTAATGTAAATCCCACAATTTCACAACCCAAAACTTATAATTAAAAAAAAAATGCGTGCACACACGCAGAGAGAGAGAGAGATGAAAGTGGTAAGGGCACTTAAAGCAGGAAGAGATAGGATTGGCCTTATAAAGGGTTGGAGATTTTTCAAAATCTGTCAATTACAAGCCCTTCTTTGGCGAGAGGGAAGCTGGAGTGTTGATCGAGAGGGAGAAAGAAGATGGACTATTGATAAAAAAAACTCACTTTTTAGTCACATTAGACCAGACACACCTTTTATTGCTATTCTATGTCTACTAGACCAGTAAAAGGTATTGCAATAAGTAAGATGACTCCTGCTGCTAAAGGTAAGATTTTAAAGCTGCTGAAGAAGTTTCTTTAGAAAGAATAGCAAGCAGGGTATCTATCTATCTTTTGAAGTGTTGGCGTGTTGGGGAGGGGCGGGGCGGGGGGGGGGGGGGAGGGGGCGCTGAAGTAGACGGGGGTAACGGTATTGTTTGGAATGCGGTCCCATTGTGCATCATGTGGATGGTGTGGAGGGATCGTAATTGAAGGGCTTTTGAAGGGACTGAAAGGACAACAATGGACTTGAAAATGATTCTATTACGTGCTTTTGTTTATTGGATAGCGGCGTTACACAGTCCCCTTTCTAGTTCTTTGTTAGATTTCATAGATAGTTCATTCTCTTGAGGGTTTTGTCCTCACCGGATACTCGATGCCTTCCTGATCTGTAAATCCTAGTTTTTGCCCCTGCTTTAATTCTTGAAACTTCTACTTCAGCAATCATTTATATCTTTTATTGCAGTAATAATACTCAGACCTTTTCTATATGGTTATGAGATTCTTATTATTAAAGTCTTGCTTTGCAGGGTGATGGGAGTGGATGTGTTTCCATCTATGGACATAAGTTTGAGGATGAAAATTTTGCCGCCAAACACACTGGTCCTGGTCTGTTGTCAATGGTATACATCTCTCTTCTTGAAATGTATACTTCATGATCTAGTATTGGGTGGCTGTGCTTTTCCTATGTTCTTGGAAGAACTTTTTACTATGTTAGTTCCATTACTATATCTTTGTTCAATATCTTAGCTGGAGATTAGTAATTTTTGGAACTTGTGATCACTTCATTGGCTTTCATCCTCTGTCCTTAGGAGAACCATAATGTCTAATTATTTTTTATATGCTGATTTTTCTAGAATTGTATTTTTTGATTTCAGTTAGGCAACAACTGCCTATTACGTTAATCAATATAATGTATATGCACTATGACATGATTTTAGAGAGATTCTATTTGGACAACTTCCTTTGTATTCTCTTAGAATCTCAACTATATGCAATCAATTGACATTTCTTAATTCTATGAGGCTTGAAAAAATTTCAGTGGACTCCCATACAAAAGGATTTGTCCACAGTTGACATGTAAGCTCATCAAGAGAATGGAACATAAGCTCTTACATATCTCCTGTCAACTGGGTTGATGCAACCTTTTTGTGCAGTTCTAATATGCTTTATTACTCATAAAAAAAGACGCGCAGGGGGGGGGTTGATTGTTGAGATCATCAAGAGAATGGGAATAAGCTCTTTAGGTAGTCTTCGTCTCTCTATATATGAGTTAATATCTCTACCAAACCTCAATTTGTTCTTGAATTTTGTAAAAATGCTTGTTCCAATGTAAGACTATTTGAAATGCCAAAAAGGTTAATTGTTTCCTCCTCTTCTTGCAGGCAAATAGCGGACCGAATACTAATGGTTGTCAGGTAAGTCAACAACTTCAGTTCTCTCTCTCTCTCTCTCTCTCTCTCTCTCTCTCTCTCTCTCTCTCTCTCTACACACACACACACACACACACACACAAATATGGGGTGGAAGACACCTGCCCTGCCCCACTCACACACACTTCAGTCTCTCTCTCTCTCTCTCTCTCTCTACACACACACACACACACACACACACACACAAATTGGGGTGAAACCTGCCCTGCCCCACTCACACACACACACACACACACACACACACACACACACACACACACACACAAATGGGGTGGAAGAACTTCACACACAATTGGGGTGGAAGACACCTGCCCTGCCCCCTCACACACACACACACACACACACACACCTCGACACACACACACACACACACACACACACACTTGAAGAACACACACACACACAATATGGGGTGGAAGACACCTGCCCTGCCCCACTCACACACACACACACACACACACACACACAACACAATATGGGGTGGAAGACACCTGCCCTGCCCCACTCACACACACACAACAAATATGGGGTGGAAGACACCTGCCCTGCCCCACTCACACACACACACACACACACACAATATGGGGTGGAAGACACCTGCCCTGCCCCACTCACACACACAAATATGGGGTGGAAGACACCTGCCCTGCCCCACTCAGATGCCATCTTAGGTAATCCTGTTGGGGTCATGTTGTCATTCTGACAGAATAAGAACTACAGCAAACTTGCTGGAAGGGAATTCTCCATCAAACTCTCACTTTGGTATTACTTCAATAGGATTATTTTACCTCCAGACTTGTCTGCAAAGTTGCAAATTTTTGTAGGTTCCCTTACACACACACACACACACACACACACAAATATGGGGTGGCCATCATATACGTGCCAATGAGTTGCCCCACTTCAGACACTTTCAGGTGGGGAAAATATGGGGTGGAAGACACCTGCCCTGCCCCACTCAGATGCCATCTTAGGTAATCCTGTTGGGGTCATGTTGTCATTCTGACAGAATAAGAACTACAGCAAACATGCTGGAAGGGAATTCTACATCAAACTCTCACTTTGGTATTACTTCAATAGGATTATTTTACCTCCAGACTTGTCTGCAAAGTTGCAAATTTTTGTAGGTTCCCTTATCTTTGTTTTTTAGTGGTAGAAAGGATGTAGCTCAATTAGAAGTCCTACCATTTCCTGAAGGAATAGCCTTATTTTTCTTGTTATATATGGTTGGAAGAGCATATTTGATAATATAAGCATAAAATTTTAAGTGAACCTGTGTACACTTTTCCCTTTCCTTCATGTTCAAAAAAGTACTGGGAGATTGACTTAACATTTGAATGAGATCTGTTGATTTTTTTTTATTTTTTTTTAATTGCTAACTATAATATGTTGTGTTGATTAAACCTCCCATTTACTGCAGTTCTTTATCACTTGCGCAAAATGTGACTGGCTTGACAATAAGCACGTTGTATTTGGGGTATGCTTTAATCCCTTCTCAGCTCTATTGTATTAATTATTTAGCCAAAAATACCAAAATTGTACTTGATAATTGTGTTTTCCTCTGTAATGTAGATCAGCTTAGGTTGCTTTGAGATTATATTTGAAGTGGATTGAGGCACTAGACATCATTATGAAGAGTGATTTAAACTGATAACTAGATTGATTTTAGTTAAGCCAAGATCTAATTTTAGCTTGGCTTGAGTTGCATCTGAGACTTGCAAACAAATTTTTTTTTTTTTGTGTGTGTGTGTGTGTAAACAATTGACCTTTTCTTCAGTCTGTTCATTGGGTTGGGTCTGGTTATTTTAGCGCAGTTTTGTTAGGACAACCTGTTCTCCTGTTCTTATTGACAAGCCTGTTCTGTCACCATGGCCAAAACTTTCATTGCCAGCCTTTTCCCCCCCTGCTTTTCTCCAATAATATACATAGTTGTTTTGAAATTTTATTTATTTTTCTCCACTTCTATGCAGAGAGTGCTTGGAGATGGTCTTTTGGTTGTCAGGAAGATTGAGAATGTGGCTGCTGGACCCAACAACCGGCCTAAGTTACCCTGCATTATTGCTGAATGTGGGGAAATGTAAACTTAGTTCACAACAAGCTCTAACTACAATAATTTTAGTAACCAATATAGAAGATATTCTCTAAATCAAGTGAACATTATCAACAGTGCTTTTTATGGACATGCTAAATAACTGAATTTTTTTCTTCCTTCGACTACAGATTACTGGTGTCAATCTGATATTTGTCTGCATGGATTTTTTTTTTCCTCTTCATTTTTCTATGAAGTAATTATCCAGTGTGTTGGTTACACTTATGTGAGGTCTTGGTAGTGGTGATTCGGAGGTGTTGGTTACACTTATGTGAGGACTTGGTAGTGGTGATTTGGAGTCTTACACTTCAATATTTTTATGTTATGCATCAAGTGACTGCTCTCAAGATCCAAAAACAAGTACTTCCGCTTGGCAGTGCAAGACTTCTACCATTGCACAAGTCAATAATCCCTCTATTCTTTATCCTTCAGTAGAAAATGTTATTTTTGCCCTTCTTCGACATGAAACATTCCGTGACTATATCTATCTGATTTATAATTTGTTAGAAATTCCAGCATTTGTTTTAATAATGATTTGGATTATTAAATATTTTTATTATATGGGTAATGCCACCAATGTCCTCATTGCCAGGAAAATGATGTGAGGTAAGCATCATGAGAAAAAATGATGAACAAGATTTCAGAACTCGTGTAAATTATACTTATGAAGATGGCACTTAACCTAGTCTATGGGTTATATTTTTTGGGTTTTGTGGAGTATAGGTTCCTCTGTCACTACATGTTTGAAAGTAATCATGATGCATCTTCTTTGAAACGTTGCATATTGCCATAACAACACCATCAAGGATATATTTTGTTTTCTTAGAGTGTGTCCCGGAACATCATCTGGTTCACAGCTTCTATCAATGTTTAGTTTATTCATAAGTTTTCCTATCTGCCTTTTAACATCTCTGGTACACTCCATCTACTTTTCAAGGGTTTTAGATTTTTTGGGCGTTGAAATCAACTGGCACCTTCTTGCTCTGTAGGAGAGTACGAAAGTGATGGATTTAACAATAAAGTTTTGAAAATAATGTTTCTACAATCACAACTGGTCAATGTTGCCATCTTAGCATGTGAAAAATTCAAAAATGTTACTGTCATTGTTGTGGATACCGAGAATGCAGTGTCTCCAAGTAATTTTTTAATGAGCCTAATAGTTAACAATTTTTTTTTCTTCTTACAATCTAATGCTATCACCAAGGACAAATCGTGTAACACCATCGGCACATGCATCCAAGACTCAAATATCTTTTTCCTTATCCTCTTTGTCACTGCATGTGTCCTTGATAATGCTCAATTTAAGTCGTTTTTCTAGCTATTGCATAACATCAAATAGATAAAGCCAATCCAATAAGCCTGATTGCCATAAGCTCCATTCCATCGCCACAAATTTTAAAGAAATATCTTTTTCCTTATCCTCTTTGTCACTGCATGGGTCCTTGATAATGCTCAATTTAAGTCGTTTTTCTTAGAAAAACGATTACAGTAGCTATTGCATAACATCAAATAGATTAAGCCAATCCAATAAGCCTGATTGCCGTAAGCTCCATTCCATCGCCACAAATTTTAAAGAAATATCTTTTTCCTTATCCTCTTTGTCACTGCATTGGTCCTTGATAATGCTCAATTTAAGTCGTTTTTCTTAGAAAAACGATTACAGTAGCTATTGCATAACATCAAATAGATAAAGCCAATCCAATAGGCCTGATTGCCGTAAGCTCGATTCCATCGCCACAAATTTTAAAGAAATATCTTTTTCCTTATCCTCTTTGTCACTGCATTGGTCCTTGATAATGCTCAATTTAAGTCGTTTTTCTTAGAAAAACGATTACAGTAGCTATTGCATAACATCAAATTGATAAAGCCAATCCAATAAGCCTGATTGCCGTAAGCTCCATTCCATCACCACAAATTTTAAAGAAATATCTTTTTCCTTATCCTCTTTGTCACTGCATGGGTCCTTGATAATGCTCAATTTAAGTCGTTTTTCTTAGAAAAACGATTACAGTAGCTATTACATAACATCAAATAGATAAAGCCAATCCAATAGGCCATGATTGTCATAAGCTCCATTCCATCGCCACAAATTTTAAAGAAATATCTTTTTCCTTATCCTCTTTGTCACTGCATGGGTCCTTGATAATGCTCAATTTAAGTCGTTTTTCTTAGAAAAACGATTACAGTAGCTATTACATAACATCAAATAGATAAAGCCAATCCAATAGGCATGATTGTCATAAGCTCCATTCCATCGCCACAAATTTTAAAGAAATATCTTTTTCCTTATCCTCTTTGTCACTGCATGGGTCCTTGATAATGCTCAATTTAAGTCGTTTTTCTTAGAAAAACGATTACAGTAGCTATTACATAACATCAAATAGATAAAGCCAATCCAATAGGCCTGATTGTCATAAGCTCCATTCCATTGCCACAAATTTAAAAAAAATATCTTTTTCCTTATCCTCTTTGTCACTGCATGGGCCTTGATAATGCTCAATTTAAGTCGTTTTTCTTAGAAAAACGATTACAGTAGCTATTGCATAACATCAAATGGATTAAGCCAATCTAATAAGCCTGATTGCCGTAAGCTCCATTCCATCGCCACAAATTTTAAAGAAATATCTTTTTCCTTATCCTCTTTGTCACTGCATGGGTCCTTGATAATGCTCAATTTAAGTCGTTTTTCTTAGAAAAACGATTAATATATTTTAGGGATCCCGGGGATCGAACCCACGTTCTCATAAAGGAGTGAGATTTTTTTGGGAGGGGGATTACCATTGAGCTGAATGCCCAAGTGGCATCTATAATAGAATTCTTTGCTTTCCATTTTTAAAATGGTTTAAAATACTTTCACATATTAATAATAATAAATTAAAATTTTAAATAATAACCTCGAATTAAGAAAAATAATATAGTTCAAGTACCTAAAATTAGTAAGCAAACATGAGGTGTAAAACTATTTGATATTTACATAAAAATTAGAGAATTTTTTCATTTTTTATCTATTAATTTAGTTATATTCAGTTGTATCCTGACTCCGCCACGGGTCACGTAGCTAGAGAGAGTACAACTCATCTATAGCAGGGCCGACTCTATAGTATAGGCAAGTGAGGCCATCACCTAAGGCCTCCAAATGGAAGAATGCCCCGAATATGAGTCAATAATTTAAAAAAAAAAATTCAGTAAAATCTAAAAAAAATACAATTCTAATTCCAAAAGATATTGTGCCAATAAAAATTTAACTCAACTCATCAAAATAACTATTTCATAAAAAAATGTTGTGAGTGTACCAAATCATCATAGGCTATCAATTTCCCCTAATAGCTTGTAACTTTAATTTTTGTAATCCTCTGGAACATGGTTTCATTCAAACCCAAATATATATATATCAATGTAAGAGCTTGTTGATCTTTCTTTTGATAATTACAGTATGTTAGCTTTCGTTACAAATCAACATTAAAAATGGGGCACAAATGTTTTTAATCCTCTTTTATTTCTGATCTCCACTCTTCCTTCTCTGAACACTATTTTTGGTAATCATTCAACCTTTATTTTTATCTATTTGGGACATTGTTATTATAGTGCATGATTTATGGAATTAGAAATCGTTATGATGCTTGTGTATTTAACATTGATGAGAGAGTTACAAGACATTTGGCAAGTGATGATAACACCGTAACAGAATGGTGTATGGCGGTGTTTTGATCGATTCATAGTGGGTAATGATTGAAGGTACCAACATTGGTTTGCTGAAGGGTGATAATTGGTCACCAAAGGTAAGCTTGAGGTAACGATGAATATGGTAGTACTAAATTCGAGGTTTGGAGTTCAGATGGAAGCAATTTGGTGTTTGCTGTGGGTTTGGACGGAGAGAGAAAGAAAAGAAAAGGTAAATAGAGAAGATGAAGGAAAGAGAAATAAAAGATAAGGAAAATACATTACCCCTTTTTTATAACATTGATTTGTAACGGAAGTTAACATTCTGAACCTCAGCTGGGTAAAGTGTTACTTTTTAAACCACCAGTTGACAAAGTGAATTCGCCCCAAACCACATGTGGGTTAAGTGTAATTATCCCTAGATAAAAACACTAATTAAGAACCCAAAATCTAAGTTGGAGGTTAGGTTGTAGGAAACTTGAAATCTTTCTTCTGATTCAAAATCGTGGGTTTGCAAAAAATGAAAAAGACATATACGGTGAAATCGTAACCATACTTGAAATTTCAATCCACAAAAAAAAAAAAAAAAACCCGATATTGAGATCAACTAAAATGGAATGAGAAGCTATTAGACACCTATTTCACCTAACTCGAAAGTCAGTCTTCTAGGATTTAATAGCCATAGCATGTTATGCATTTTCATTCTAAACATCATGTCATCATCATATAGGATGCATCATGCATGGCGCTAGAAGCCTAGAACCCAAATATTTCAATCAAAAGATACAAACAAAAAAAGTTCCAGATCACAAATCATATCGAAGGCCTCAACGTAAAGAAAGGGAGATCTATATAGTGTTTTTTCCACGTATGCATAGAATTAGTGCTCTAATAAATACAAAACATCATCCTTAAGAGGAAAATGGGTGATATATATATATAGTGTTTTTTCCACGCATGCATAGAATTAGTGCTCTAATAAATACAAAACATCATCCTTAAGAGGAAAATGGGTGATAACTATATATATATATATATATATATATATATATATATATATATATATTTATATATTTTAAATTTAAATAATAAATAAAAATTTATGGTACCAAGCAATATGATGGTAGGTACCATCATGTGTGATATTAATACCATTAATATGAATAAAATCAATACATGAACTTCCTAAAAAAGTGTTGGAATATTTTTCGATCGGTCCATAAAAAAGACATGTACTTTTATACTTCTGAAATTAATTAGTGGTACCTCTCCATTACCAGTTCATAATATTTTTTGAGCTATTAAAAAGGGCAATAAATCACTTTTGAATTATCAAACGAGTTCAAATAATTATGAAAATGATATTCTAGCCAAATGTGAAATCCATATTATGACGAGTGCATGCATTTTTCAAGATGTAATGTATTACATCCATGGAGATAGTTTTTCAATTGCATATATATGAGCAAAAGAGGATACCAATATCTTATATATTCCTCATATATTCAAATTAATAATTATTTTTTAAAATTTTATTTTTCAATACTTTTCTCGTGCATTGCACGGGTTTGCTACTAGTACTATATGTAAAACCAAAGCATTTTGACTTATAGTTGACCTTCTAATTGCACCATATAAAATTTTCAGGTCTCACAATTTTACACCTCATTATTTTGATATATATTTTTTAATTGAATTTAAATTTTATTCTATAATTAAATCTTCCATTAGAATCTTGACACATCATATTTTCTTTAATATAAAGAATATATATTGTTTCATATATACAAAAACAATCATAATAAATGTCTAATACTATGACGTAGAATAAGCGTGATAAATTAAAGAATATGAACTGTGTCAATATTCAAAGAACTGAAATCTACCAGTGAAAGAAAACTCTCAAAGAGATAAAGTTTATTAACGGCTGAATAATGAAATTAAATATGTTACACCAAGTATTTATATTGTTTAAAGGAAACCCTAATTGACTTAAAAACAGGAAATTACGAAAAATGAGAAATAAATGTGAAAATTGCGAAATAAACTAAAACATCCCAAACTCTTACACGATCAAAAGTTATGGCCCATTTAGGGTAACCGTAAAATCAAGGATGTCGGGAGGTTCGTTTGGTATCTTGGCGCTCAAACTGTTCCATGAACTCTTCTGTTAGTTGTCATACGTCATACTATAATATATTTTATATATAAGTACAATAATAATAAATGTCTTTTAATAATTATTATAATTATCAATTTTCATTTTTAGAAAAAAGAAAGAAAAAGTCATATATTATGTTAAACTTTCTCTTGGATTGCACGAGTTACCTACTAGTGAGAGATTAAACCATAATAAGAGACAAAAAAAGAAAAAAAAAAAAAAAGGGACATTTAGATTTTTTGTTTCGAAAAATTCCACTTTGGTTGATTTTGGAAATGGTATGTTTTATAAAAGCTACCAAAATCTCACTCCAACAAAGACAAACGACAAACGTTTGTTTTTACTCATCAATTCATCTAAAAAGAATAATTGGTGTAAACGTGTAATTAAGACGATAATATTGGAAGTAAAATAAACAACACTACAAAAAAATAATGCAATTTTTGGTCGACAATCATAAGTAAAATAAGTCAAATGCTATCTCTATCTATAATTTTTAGTGCCTTAAATCTTGACAAACAATATATTGACTTTAAAGACTATTAACTAGCTTATCTACAAAGTCCTCTTGAGAAAATTAAGTTTTAACCTATAACGAATATAAAGTTCTTCCCTTGTCAAGTTTCATCCTTCCTCTTTGCCTTATCCATATACCTCCGGTGTCAAGCTCCTTCCCCTTTAAAAGATTCTTTTGCTGTCCCAATTGGTGGGTTTGGAGGGACCATGAATTAATGGTCTGGAATTAGTCACCTTGAAGTGTAGGAGACAAAAGATTGAGTCACGTACCAATTTCCCAATTATTGTTAGCAAACAATTACAAGAGAAACAGAACATTCAAGCGGTAATGGTCCCTCATATATTCTATGAGAGGACCTAATCTAAAGAAACTCGAGACAATTAAAACTAGTGCTACAATTTAAAACTTGTAATTGTTATATTCTTCTACTACCAACAGTTAGGCCATGTTAATAGCCGAATAGGTAGAAGGTTTATCCATCATATATAGATTCATTAAACAAAGTTATACTGATTTAGTAATAGAATATGCCTGCAGGTTGCCCTTTTTTGTTGACATATAAATTAAAAATACCAAAACGATGTCGTTTTGGTGGACTTAGTAGTACAAATACAGATTGGACAAAAATGCTTAGTTGGAAATAGATGAAAGTTAAAGGACTCAATTGAAAAAATTGAAACACTAAGTATGAAAATAAAAACAAGCCAAACTTCAAAAGGTTTAATTTGTAATTTACCAAAAAACAAAAAAAAGAGTCTAAACTCATAACATCATTCATTTTTATGTGGAAGCTCAATTTTTACATTTTTATTTCTTAAATTACAATTATAACATCTATAATTTATTTTCAAAATCATGAATGAAAATGAAAATGTTGTACACAAAAAGTATATTATCATGATTTTGAATGCTAACTGGATTGGAATTATAGGCATAATATGTGGTGTTTTGAGATTGTGGATTTCTAAGAAGCTGTTTAGAAATGAATTTGTCAGGAAGTAGGTCTAATAATTTATCTCTGTCTAGAATATTCAAAACCAACAAATACGGTGATAATGACGACATTTCATTGTCACCATTAATTAGTCATTGAATCACCTCAAATCAAACTAATTGAAAAATTTTAACTAGTGACAAAAAAAAAAAAAAAAAAAAAAAAAAAAAAAAAGCCATAAAAAATATAATTGTTATCTCAAAATTTATAAAACTTTAAGCAAAGGTTTAATTTTCTATATTACCTCGTGATACAAATATAATGGACACTAATTTTCTAATTGTTTTTTTTTTTAAATAATTTCCTAAATGTTAATAACATCATATTACCATAGAATCAGCACTAAAAATAGATTACACAAAAACCTTTCTACAAATTATTTTTAAGTAAAACCATAGCATGCCTGTGCGCATTGTGCAAGTGATGACGCAATAAAGATGAATTGAACAATACATTAACTTCCTCCTTTTTAATCCATAAAAAAGAAACGGATATTTTTGGGACCATAAAAAAGGATAATTCCAAAAATTAACCCTTTGTCTTAGAACATGTGAGCATTATAAATCCGCAAACTATTCCTTTTTTCAAATCCACATCTCCTCAACATAACCATGAGTTTATTCCCTCTGATTTTGCAGAATGCACTGCCTTGGCTGCTACTATTGCTACTTGGTGTGAACAATGCCATTTCAGCAGTAGAAGAATACCAAACATACATCATCCACCTGGACCACTCTCACAAGCCTGAAACTTTCTTAACCCATGAGTCATGGCATCGTTCCATCCTAAATTCATTGTTGTCATCTACAACTGATGGCGATGAACTATTATTGTACTCATACAACCATGTCATGCACGGCTTCAGTGCTAGGCTCACACCCTCTCAACTATCTGAGATTGAGAAATCTCCAGCTCATCTTGCCACATACCCGGATTCCTTTGTCAAGCTGTTGACAACCTACTCCCCCAAGTTTCTCGGCCTACAAAAAAACTCTGGCATATGGCCTGCTGCATCATATGGGGAAGATGTGATTGTTGGCATTATTGATTCAGGAATTTGGCCAGAGAGCGAGAGTTTTAATGATAACGGTATGTCATCAGTGCCACAAAGATGGAAGGGAAAGTGTGAGAATGACACACTATTTAGCTCTTCAGCTTGCAACAAGAAGCTCATTGGGGCTCGATACTTTAACAAAGGATTTCTAGCTATGTATAGTCACTTATCCAACGATACAGACTTTAATACAGTAAGAGACGACATAGGTCATGGTTCGCACACATCATCCACGGCAGTGGGTAACGCTGTACCTGATGTAAGCCACTTTGGATATGCAAGAGGCACGGCCAGAGGGATCGCTCCCGCTGCACGTCTTGCCATATACAAGGTCTTGTGGGGAGGAAGTGGACCAACAATTGATATTCTTGCGGGCATGGAACAAGCAATTCTTGATGGGGTTGATATCATGTCTTTGTCCCTTGGCATTATTAATCAGACATCTTATTTCACGGATGTCATTGCCATTGCTTCTCTTTCTGCAATTGAGAAAGGGATTTTTGTTGTTTGTGCTGCCAGCAATGATTATTTTTTCAAAACAGTACTCAATGGAGCACCTTGGATTACAACGGTAGGGGCTGGTACACTTGATCGAAGTTTCCAAGCAACAGTGACTCTAGAAAATGGGATTTCCTTTGAAGGTACATCATACTTTCCAGAGAGCGTTTTCATTACTGATTTACATTTGTACTATGGCAAAGGCAACACGAGCAAAGCAATTTGCAACCACACAACATTGGATAGAAATGAGGTTGCTGGGAAGGTAGTCCTTTGTGATTATAGCACCAAGATTAATGTTTCACAACAGATTATGGAGGTCAAGAGGGTAGGTGCTTATGCGGCTATCTTCTTGACAGATAAATCTTTTTCATTATCTCCAAATGAGTACTCAATACCGGGCCTTCTTTTATCAACTGCTTCAGGAACTTTGCTTAAAGAGTACGTGACAAAGGTGAGAAACCCAAAGGTGGAAGAAATGAAGTTTGTGTTAACGAGGTTGGGTGGAAAGCCAGCACCTCAAGTGGCCGATTTCTCCTCAAAAGGACCGAACCCAATCAGTCCAGGAGTCTTAAAGCCAGATATCATCGCTCCAGGAGTTGATGTGCTAGCCGCATTTGTACCCAAACCGTTCATCCAAGTTGGCAACTATGATTTGGTTACAGATTATGCATTATACTCAGGCACATCAATGGCTACACCCCATGTTGCTGGTGTGGGAGCTTTACTAAAAGCAGTCCACTCCGAATGGAGCCCAGCGGCTATCCGATCAGCTATGATGACCACGGCCTATGCAATGGACAATACCGGCACAATTTTGAACAGCCAATTGACAGGTATTTCTGGCACACCTCTAGAGTTCGGGGCTGGCCACATCAATCCAAACAAAGCCATGGATCCTGGACTCATCTATGACATGGGTTTACAAGATTACATTGAGTTTGTGTGCGGCCTAGGGTACACTAAAGAGCAAATGAGTGTTCTCATTAGACGAACTCAATGGAGTTGCAACCACAAATCTATTAATGATCTAAATTATCCCTCTATCACTGCTGTACTCACCTCCAAAACCAGGTATCCAGTGACAATGAACTTTAGCAGGGTTGTGACAAATGTTGGAAACGATACAGCTGTTTACAGAGTACATTTGGAGAACATTCCAACTGGTATGAGAATAAGTGTCAAACCGAGGACTCTAACATTCACCCGCAAATATCAGAATCGTAGTTTTGTTGTGAGCATTGAGCTTGATAGAGACTTTCCAGGGGTAATCTTTGGTTTTCTGAAATGGATTGATCAAGATAGCCACATAGTATCAAGCCCCATGGTGGCTATCAATTTCTAGTGGACAATATGTCTTGTTCACGCGCCAAACACTAACAATTGTGGAGGGCGTCTTGGCTATGTCTTCCCAATATTTCAAGTAGAGTGTTTGTTGATCAAGAAAACGTGAAAGTGATGTGTTATAACTATATGTTGCTTTGTGATATGAGATTGAAGTTGGTATGGAAGTTTTTATATGTATCAATAAAAGCTATTTCATATATATATATATGATGAAGTAGTGGTTGTAATTTACTGTTAGAACCAGTGAAATATGATGAAAGACTCTAGCGTTTAAAACTCTTGCATTAGCAAGAGATACTATTGTATTTGAGCTTAACATCTACAGTTGAATAAGACAGTATAACAGTATGTCAATTTTAATCCCTCTTAAAAGTTAAAAGCAACTAGTAGAGTGGTTTCAGGTTGTTGGTGGTAAATTTATGACGTTCCATGTCCCCTATTTGAGCATCCATGTCCCATGTTTTGTTGGTGTTTGCTATTAGAGCAACGCACACAAAACTCCACAACCTAGTTAAGAACCTTTTCAGAGAGACTTGAGAAAAAGAGAGTTGTTTGTTTGTTTGTTATTTTATTATTATTATTATTATTTTTTTTTGTTTTTGATTGGCCACACACTCCCATGTAATGTTTACATACGTTTCCCGTTAAATAGGTCCAGCTTGGCTGGCCAATCATGCCCAATAATGGGCAAACCGAATGGGCCAATTTTTGGCGATTTCACCTAACTCGAAAGTCAGTCTTCTAGGATTTAATAGTCATAGCATGTTATGCATTTTCGTTCTAAACATCATGTCATCATCATATATCATGCATGCCATAGAAAAGAATGATCATCATATCTTCCATGTTCATCATATTCATGTTGTTAATGCAACACAAACCTTTTGTACCCAATATATAAATATATAAGTTATTTTTATTTTTATTTTTATTTTTTAACTATATGTGATCATTAGTTGAATATCAATTTCAAAGGCCTAGTTTATGCGTTAGACAAATACTTCAGAAACCAATATATTTTTAACAAAACTTTTTTAGTCTTTGTATAATGCTTATGCTATACAACTAATTAAACACGAGACAAAATGTCACTGTTAAATAAGGGTTCTTATCCAATATATATGAGCCGAACAGTATTTCTTCTCTCTACGAAAGTAAAGCTTTTGGAATTTAGGTCAGTCGCAGATTCTCTTGACTATAGGATGCATCATGCATGGCGCTAGAAGCCTAGAACCCAAATATTTCAATCAAAAGATACATACAAAAAAAGTTCCAGATCACAAATCATATCGAAGGCCTCAATTGTGATTTTAAAGCAGCCACTTTCTCTTCTAGCTGGCGTATTTCTTTTGTCTCTTCTAAAGTCATCCTTTAAATTTTGTAGATATACATACCTAAAAGCTCAGATGGTTTAGATACAAAAATGAATTGAACAACTTAGCAAAACCCACAAATATCATATTAGAAAGCAACACATAATAGAAATCCACACAATCAACCATTTCAAACCACAGAAAAGGAAGTCAAGAAGATGTTTAAAATTTAGTTGTCAAATTTCTTGGAGGGGCATGTCATGCAGGTTTTGCAGGAATTCTATAATAACGGCAAGTTTGAGAACTCCTTAAATGCTACTTTTGTCACTTTAATTCCCCAAAAAGCAGCAGCGTCAATATAAAGGATTTCCACCATATTAGCATGGTTAGAAGTGTCTATATGCTTATGGAAAAGGTGTTGGCAAATAGCTTAAATGTGCAGTAGGTGTCATGTATTAGGTACCCAAATCCTTCCATGGAAGGTTGGTAAATCCCTAATTCGGTTTTTATTGCTCATGAGTGTTTAGATAGGGAGGGGTGGTTGTTGAGGTTGTGGGTTCAAGATCCACTGAGTATGTGTGTGGGTCATTCAAATAAAGTGACTTAGAGAATAAAAAAATAAAAATAAAAAGTGTGACTTAGAGTATCTACATGTGGTTGCCTAAGGTTTACCTATCTTTTTTTCTCAATCAATACAATATTCTAACACCAAACCACCATCAAATTCATTCAAGATTCAATCAGGATCCAACTTTTTTATGATCTAACCATCCCTAAATCCTTAAACATCAAATCCTATTCAAGAATCTAATAAGAACCTTTTTTTTATAAGCAATAATATTTTGTTGAGAAAACAGGAGATACTTTATGCACACAAAGTGTGTACACAAAATATTCCTAAAGAATACAAACACCAATCTTTACAAATGAAAAGAGAGTGAATCAACCAAATCTAACATAGAATCCAAACCACTAGGACCTATGACTTGGTACCATTCAAACAACGCTCTTAGGAAGCTAACTTCAATTCCAGAATAGTAGATTCCTTATCATTGAACGTTCACTTTTTCCTCTCCCTCCATATAGTCCACATTAAACAAAGTGGGGCACCATTCACGCAGAAGAGATTCTATGTTTACTATACCAACTACACCATCCAAATGCTTTCATTGAAGGTTGGCAAATCCTTTATTCGGTGTTTATTGCCAATGAATTTTTGGAGTAATTTCTAAACTAGACATTGAAAAGATATATGATCATGTTAACTAGGGCTATTTTATGCATCTATTAGACATACTTGATTTTGGTGAAAAAGGAGGAAGTGGGTTTTGTTTTTCTATTTGGACAATTCGGTTCTCAACCATGGTTAATAGAAGCATAATTGGCTTTTCCAATAGTTCAAGAAGGCTGAGACAAGGAGACCCTTTCTCCATGGTTTTTTTAATTTTGGATATGGAAGTACATAATAGGATGTTACACAACACTGTGGAGGGTGGGTACTTGGTTGCATTTCAAGTTGGGGAGCTCTCTTTTATTTGCCATGATACAATACTGTTTGTGAGGTAAATTCTGACCAACTTGGCTATATCTGATGTTTTCTTCTCTGTTTTGAAGCAGTCTCAAGATTAAGGGTTAACCGAAGTAAAAGAAAGTGTGTACCAATAGGAGAAGTGGAGTGTGTAATAGAACTAGCCTTAGTTTTGGGTTTTATGGCGGTTACACTACCTACGGTATATTTGGGATTACGCAAGGTTTGTCCGTTAAGGTACAACTAGTTTGGAATGCTATCATTGAATTGTTGCAAATACTATTGTATCACGTCTTACTTTAAACTCAATCACTCTCCTACAATTCCTATGATTTCTATCCTCAATAGGATTACTAAGTTCTCTACAATTCCTTGCATGAATTCCATTAAAAATAAAGAGTCTACGCCTTATATTCAGCTAAACTAAACACTAATTACTTTATATTTTTTAAAAACAAAACTTAGGTTTGTTACTAGGATCACCCTCATGCAACTCCCACACTCAAGACAACATAATTCATTATATCAATCAAAACACATAACAAAATGTCATGACTCTTCTTGCAGTTACATGGTTAATGCAAATTTTAAATGTTTGGCCTGAACCCATACCTTGTTGAATTTACATTGATGCAAAACGATATGGCATGCATAAAACAAACTTCAGAAGTCTATTACAGATCATATCAGAAAAATCTTAGCAAGTCTAATGAAACAGAAAGAGTAAAACACATATTCAGATTGAATGTGGAATAGATTTGACAAGTTCAGCATATACAAAAAGATAATAACATCAATCTTTCATGTACATTTACCGTTTCCCTACTTGCAAATGCAAATCCCCACAAAATAGTATTTAACAATTCTGACCAGTCATTATATTCAAGAACAAACTAACATCCAAAAGCAGTATATTGAGTTGAGGAAAGTATATGCTGAAATTTTAAGTTGAATCAAGCTTTTACCTGCATTTCCTCTTCCTGCCCACTCCCGTCTTGGACACCGCATCATTTGGTTTGTCAAGTAAGACAAGGTTCTGCATGGAACTATCAAAATGAAAATAGTGTGACCTCCCACAAATCCCCAAATTCTTAACTTGTTGGCTCTCAGGGTCATATGAAGAGAGCTCCCAACCAATTCATACTTTTGCCTCCACTAATATATGACCATTCTTCCGGAGTCCTAATACCCTTTCAATTCCTCCGTTGAGATCAACAGTGAGCTGTTTAGTCCAAGAATCAACAACACCATACTCTTTCATCACCCAAATGGAACAACACTTATTGACTGTATGTTTACGAGTATCATGACATAATGGAGAAAGAGATCCCCCAAATACTGAAGTATGAACACTATCACCCGCATTGAACATACCATTTGGCACCGATATCATGCGAAAAACCTCATCGCCCAAATCAAACGACAAAACTAAAGGACAACAGGCATTGCCTCTATCATGCACTGCAAAATGGACAGCCCCATTTAAAGAAGCTGCCGGATGATTCCAATCATTAAAACTAATCCCGGGCGGAAAAGTCGAGCTAGCACTAGTTATTCTCCAAGAGCCTTCACTAAGAGAGTATACCTCAACGATAGGTATCTCTGGCTCTCCAGGTATGTGATTTCTACTTATAAATGCAATTCTCACTACCTTATAATCATTGCTCCGCGGATCAAACCCTAAAGCTAGATGAGATGAAACACTGCCGTGAATCTTGAACGTAATACAAGGCTTGGGAAGGGTGATAGATTTTTTAATAGAGGGATTCCAAAGAATAAAGCGCTCTTGTTCATGAAGGCTGAATAATCCATTGACGGAACCGATTAACATAAAATGGTGGATTCGACGACTCGATACCGGGAAATCAAGTTGTTGAATTTGATCAAATGAGTCATTTTCATCGCGGAATAGTTTGTAGTGTTCTATATTGGGATGAGAAGCGCAGTGCCTAACGATTAATGTGTTGGAGTTGGAGTTGGAGAAAAGTGAAAGTGATTGAGTGAGGTGGGAATTGATGAAGGTAGGGCTTGTAATAAGAGAGTTCCATGATTTGGAAACGCACCTAAATCGAATTAGGGATTTGGCAGGTAGTCTGTGGAGGATCTCCAGAACCAATTCGTCTGGGAGATAGTCCGACATTCCTACTTTCGCCCTTAGCTGTAGGAGGAGTGGTGGTGGTGATCGGAGTCGCGTTGCTTGTTGCTGGTAAGCTTCGAGAGAGAGAGAGAGAGAGAGAAAGAGTTGGAGAGAGGAGGCTGGCGGGATATTTGAGTCGAGGGAAGTAAAAAAAACAGAGGAGTGAGAGAGTAAAATTGGATAGTAATGTAAATGCGTTTTTTTTTTTCTTCTTCAGATTTTTAGATTTAATTAAGCTTACCGGAAATTCTAAGGTTTAAGTAAAACAATATGAAACTATAAAATTTAAATCATTTTTTATTTTTATTTTTTATATAAAAAAAAATGTTTAAATGAAACATATCACAATCTTTAAGATTTAAAAATTAATTTACAAATAAATTAATAAAAAAATTGTGTCGAATGACTTGAGACGACACTTTTTTAAATAATTGTGCATCTCTCATGTTTACCATTTAAGCCATTATATATATTTTTTAGTCAATAAAATGAAAAAGATTTGTAAGGAAAGAAGACTAAACAAGCTAACCGGTGTCAGGAAATTTTTTTAATTGGATACAGTTTGGTTTCTTTTTTGTTTTTGATAATTTGAAAATTAGAGAATAGAAAGGATTGAACCAGGGATATCTTCAATAAATGTTAGTTGGAACTTGTTCTCCCTTCCTCCTCACTATTGTGGTGAGAAGGAAAATCTCTTTCCCTCAGTCAAAGAGGCTTGCTTAGAGATTTGTTCCCTGGCTTCATAATGAAATTCTCATTTAGCTAAAAAAAAAAAAAAAGACATTTTAGTTAAACTACAAGACTTTTAACATACATATCTCGTTTTAATTATATGCTATAAGGGGTAAATTGTAAGTTTGGTCATTGAAAGTAGTCTTATTATTATTTTTTTTCGATTTTAGTTAAAAATGAAAAAGGTAAAATACAAAAACCACTCCTAAGATTTGAATTAATGACAAAAACTACCAAGACTTTTTAAAAATATCTAGTTTGCCCTCTAAGTGCAAATAGATTTGGGGAAAAGTACGCTAACTGTCTTAAGTATTGTTTGCACATAGGGACAAACTAGATATTTTCAAAATATCTTAGTAGTTTTTGTCATTAACTCAAACCTCAATAATAGTTTTTGTATTTTACTCAAATGAAAAACTTATCAAAACCTATCTAATTAAGAATATCCTATCATAATACAAATTTCACTAAACTCATTGAAGACTACTTCTAAACATACAACAAACTACTTTTCATAACAATCACAAATTTTACCAGTCTCAAATTAAAGACAAAGATTTCCCAAGTATAACAAAATATTACGACAGAATCTCACTCCCATTGCAAGGTCACATTCTTGACCTGCAGTAGAGGATCTTTGTTGTACTTGTATCGAACTTTGATCTCCAGCACCACTAAACATATCTCTAGCCTAAAATATAAAACAAATAACTCCAATTAACATCAAAACACAACTCTAAATACTCATAAAGTAATACCTTTAGATTTTTTTTTTTTTTTATAAAAAAATACACATAATATATTTATAACAAAAGCATAACGAAGTAATAACCTGACCCCATAATTGTTGAATCAAAAGACCAATTGTGATTTTAAAGTGGCCATTTTCTCTGTTTACTGTTTTAGTATTGTCTCCATTTTCTCTCTTTGCTGTTGTAGTACTCCCTCCATTTCCTCTCTTTCTGTTGTAGTACTGCCTCCACTTTCTCTGTTTGCTGTTGTAGAAATGTCTCCAATTTCTCTCTTTGCTGTTGTGGTATTGTCTCCATTTTCTCTCTTTGCTGTTGTAGCATTGTCTCCATTTCCTCTCTTTGCAGTTGTATTATTGTCTCCATTTCCTCTCTTCGCTGTTGTATTATTGTCTCTTGTTGATGTATTGTCACTTGTAGCTGGCGTACTCTCTCTTCGTCTGAAGTCAACCTGGAAATTTGGTAGAAATATATATTATTCACCAAAGCTTAGATGGTTGAGATGCAAAAATGAATTGAACAACTAAGTAAAACCCACAAATATCATAGTAGAAAGCAACCCATTATAGAAAATCCACACAATCAACCATTTAAACCAGAGAAAAAGGAAGTTATGAAGATGCATACAACTAAATTGTCTAATTTCTTGTAGATTAAGCTGTGAAATTACAGATAGGATCGGTTTTCTACATTATTTTTTTTTTTTCCATTCTTTGAATCTTAGCTTGTAATTTTTTAGGAGCAGCTTGATACACTTCCTATGTGTTTGTGAGTTTTCACCTCTTATCTTTTTTTTTATAAGTAGTTTTCCCCTCTTATCAATAAAGATATCCTTACATATCAAATAAAGAAAAAAGTGTGACTGCTTAGAAAACCTAAGTGTGGTTGCCTAGGGTTTACCTTTCTTTGTTTCTCATTCCATACAATGTTTTAACACCAATCAACAATCAAATTCCTTCAAGATTCAATCAAGATCCAATTTTTTCTATGATCTCACCATCCTAAATCCATAAACATCAAACTCTATTCAAGAATCCTTCAAGAACTTTTTTTTTTTTATAAGCAATAATAATTTTATTGAGAAAACAGGAGATACTTTATGCACGGAGTGTGTACACCAAATATTCTAAAGACAAACACCAATCTTTACAAACGGAAAGAGAGTGAGTCAACAAAATTTATCATAGAATTCAAACCACTAGGGCCTATGACTTGGGACCTCTCAAACAACTCTCTTAGGAAGCTAGACTTCAATTCCAGAATAGTAGTCTCCTTGTCATTGAACATTTGGTTGTTCCTCTCCCTCAATATAGTCCACATTAAACAAAGGGTGGCACCATTCCGTGCAGAAGAGCTTCTATGTTTACTAAACCAACTACACCATCCAAATACGACCTTGATCACTCTCTTTGGCATCACCCACCATATTCCAAACTTAGTAAAAACGAGAGCCCACAACTCAATAGCTACTGTACAATGAATTAGTAAATGGTTCACTGTTTCACTTGTACATTTGGAGATAAAACACTGATTTACAAAAGGTATACCTCTTTTGATAATATTATTCTTTATCAGAATCTTCCTCAAGGCTGTTGTGCAAAGAAAAAAGAAGCAACTCTCATTGGTGACTTAGTGTCATATACTCTTCCATGGAAAACTAATGGCATTCGATCCATGAATAGCTTCATAATAGGATTTCTCATCGAACTTTCCATGACCTCTCAATCTCCACTTCAAATGATATAATATAACCACCTCCATGTGGAATATTGGAATAGAGGATGTCAAAGAAAGACTCAATTCACTCCAACTCTGAATCATAAAATTGACGAACAAAACTAATATTCCATAATGGGAGTCGTCCTCCAACGGGTTGTTACCAAACAAGAACTTATTTAGTGCTGGATTTCTAAAATATCCTGAATCAAATTGGTATCAAATCCCTCTACAATTTCTATTCTATCATTGTCCTGACACAAAAACTAAATCGATTTTCCAATACTGTTGCCAACCCTTGGGGCCAAGACTTATTGAAGAAAATTAATTGTTGCAAATACCATTGCTTCACGTCTTAACTTCTAGGATATCTCTTTTGTTCTTATATGTGGTTATCAAAGTGCTTTTCCTCCACTCATCTGGCTTTTTTTAAAAAAAAAAAAAACTTAAGATCTCATTTAAAAAATTAGGAAAAATTACACTTTGCCACCTCAACTATCACCTCTTTTTCAATCCCCCCTCCAAACTTCCGAAATGCACGATTTACCCCACAATTGGACTCGATTGCACAGTCGTTACCCCCTACTACCAAAATCACGTTAAAATGGACGGAAAAGTGAAACACGTGACACGCACGTGATTCATGGGCCCACAAGGTTAGCTGGCACTCATTAAAAATTCCTTAACTCCCCAAAATACCCTTATCCCTAACACTCCTTACTGGTATTCACAAAAAGCTCCCTTTTTCATTTTCATTTGCTTTATCCTTCTCTCTCTCTCTCTCTCTCTAGGGTGGCGAATCTCTCTCCCATTGTCACACCTGCGTGCGATCAAGCTCTCTATCGAAATCCCATCTTCCATTTTGTTTCTTACTCTATCTATCATTGGAGCTCTGTCATTGCTATCATTTGGATGGGACAAGTACATTTTCTTGAATTTCTAAGAATACCCAGATGCTGAATTTTGAATCTTGATGGGTTTCGTGCTTAGATTTTGACGTTCCATTTTGTTGGAATTATGTTGAAGCCGTACAAGTGTACGACATTTGAATCTTTAAGGAAAAACCCATATGCGTATTATCTTTTTTCCTTTTTTTGTTGATTTTGGTTTCAGGATCCCATTAAATTTGGCGTATGAATTCGTTGTTTTCTCTGTTGGGTAGCTTTTCGGTTTGTGGATTGGGCTAACCTTGTGTCATTGCAAAGGTTTATGGTGATATGTGAATGATTTGACGGTTTGCTTCTTGTTAATTAAGAAATTTCCATTTGTTTGATCTTTTGTGGGAAACCCAAGTGGTGGATTGATTGTTGATTTATTTCGGAGTTATGGAGGATAAAGTGTTAGGGGTAAGGAGTGTTAGGGATAAGGGTATTTTGGAGAGTTAAAAAACATTTAATGAGTGCCAGCTAACTTTGTGGGCCCGTGAATCACGTGCGTGTCACTTGTTTCACTTTTCCGTTTATTTTAACGCGATTTTGATAGTAGGGGGTAATGGTCATGCAATCGAGTCCAATTGAGGGGTAAATTGTGCATTCCGGAAGTTTGGAGGAGGGATTGAAAAAGAGGTAATAGTTGAGGGTGGCAAAGTGTAATTTTCCCAAAAAATTAGTCAACCATCCTATGTCCATACCAGCCAAGCACTTCCGAACTTCAATAAGAATTCTATCAATCCCATAACTTTTCTGATTTTCATCTTCCTTAACGTGCTCTTCAACCATCTTGATTCTTCGTACAAACCTATCGCCATATATGCAGCTAAACTAAACACACACTCAAGACAACATAATTCATAATATCAATCAAAACACATAACAAAATGTCAAGACTCTTCCTGCAGTTACACTTACATGGTTACAGCAAATTTTAAATGTTTGGCCTGAACCCATACATTGTTTAATTTTCATTGATTGAAAACAATATGGCATGTACAAAGCAAACTTCAGAAGGCTATGGCAGATCATTTCAGAAAAATCTTAGCAAGTCTATTGAATTGAGAATTTGAGATTGAATATGAATTAAATGTGACAAGTTCAGCATATACAAAAAGATAATAACATCAGTCTTTCATGTATATTTAACCATTTCCCAACATGCAAATGCTAATCACATCATCAACCAAAACCACAAAATAGTATTTAACAATTATGACCAGTCTTTATAGCCATTCAAGAAAAAATTAACATCCAAAGCAGTAAATTGAATTAAGGAAAGTAAATGCTAAAATTTTGAGTTGAATCAAGCTTTTACCTGCATTTCCTCTTCCTGCTCACTCCCCTTCTGGAAACTGCATCATTTGGTTTGTCGAGCATGACAAGGCTCTCCATGTAATTATCAACATGAAAATCATATGCCCTCCCACGAATCCCAAAATTCTCAACTTGTTGGCTCTCAGGGTCATATGAAGAGACCTCCCAATCATGTCGTTGGTTTGCCACATTTGCCTCCACTAACATATGACCATTCTTCCGGAGACCTAATACCTTTCTAATTTCTCCGTTGAGATCAACAGTGAATAGTTTAGTCCAAGAATCAAAAACGCCATACTCTTTCATCACCCAAATGGAACAAGACTTGTTGGTCCTAAACCGATTATTGTTGTTACATAATAGAGAAAGCAATCCCCCGTGTACTGAAGTCTGAACATCATCTTGGAATATACCATTTGGCACCGATATCATTCGAAAAACCTCATCACCCAAATCAAATGACAAAACGAATGGATCATTGGCATTGTCCATATCAGTCACTGCAAAATGGACAGCCCCATTTAAAGAAGCTGCCGGTCGCAGCCAATCACAAAAAAAAATCCTCTTTGTTAAAGAAGGCAACAGCACTAGTTATTCTCCAAGAGCCCTTCATTAAGGGAGTAAACCTCAACTAGAGGTGGTTTTTTCTCTTCAAATTGGAAATGCAATTCTCACCACCTTATAATCATTGCTCCGCGGATCAAACCCGAATGCTATACGACATGTAACGCGGCCGTGCGTCTTGACCGGCAATGCGAGGCTTAGGAAGGGTAATAGATTTTTTAATAGAGGGATTCCAAAGAATAAAGCGCTCTTTTTCATGGAGGCTGAATAATCCATTGACGGAACCGATTAACATAAAATGTTGGTATAGACGACTCGTTAGTGGGAAATAAAATTCTTGAGTTTGATCGAATGAGTCATTTTCATCGAGGAATAATTTGTAGTGTTCTATATGGGGATAAGTAGTGCAATACCTAACAATTTTTGTGTTGGAGTTGGAGTGATGTGAAAGTGATTGAGTGAGGTGGGAAGTGATGAATGCAGGGCTTGTGATTAGAGAGTTCCATGATTTGGAAACGCACCTGAATCGTATTAGGGATTTGGCGGGTAGTCTGTGCAGGATTTCCAGCACAACTTCGTCTGGGAGATAGTCTGACATTCTTTTCTTTTCTTCTTTTGCTGCGCCTTCAGTTCACACAATTTTCAATTCGAAACGCTTTGCAAATGTATTCTTTGGTAAATTTTCTGAAACTATGAATAGGCATAGATAACTACCCATATCACAAAGGATAAAGTTTGGGAATAAATATTAAATTGTAATTATCGTTAAAAAATAATGAATTAATTTAAATGTTCATATCTAATTTTCAAAATAATACTCAATATCCACTTCTTTTAAGGGTGAGGTAATAATAATAATAAATATTGAAATAATTGAATTTATTAGTTTCAAGTATGAAAATCCAAAACATTTTTTTTATATGTATTCTTTGGTAATTTGCCACATTTAAAAGCTTTTTATCAATTTGATTATCAGATAGTTCAGATACCATAAGATACACGTCTTTATTAGATGGACCTCCCCACACCCAAGTTTTGTTAAACTCAACATGGATGGTTCAGTCTTTGGATACCCTGACCTTGCTAGTTTGGGAAGGCCTTCTGAGGGGTAGTGAAAGGAAATGGATCGGTGACTTTTATCGCAACATTGAAATCATTAACTCCCTTGCATTTGAATTATGGGGGCTTAGGGATAGTTTAATTTTAGCTCAAAGTCTACATATTTGCAAACTCATCATTGAAATAGATGTTAAATCTGTTGTGTACATTCTCAAGTCTGAAAACATCCTCAATACAAACTCTCATTCCCTATAGTGCTTTGATATCTGATTGTAAATACTTGGTCCAATCTTTAGGCAAAATCAGAAAACATTTATTTGGAATCTAGGCCTAATATTGTAATTCCTACTTTTGGTGGAAGCCAAATTTTGGCAAATATTTGGGGGTTCATACTTCATACCCTCGTTTGTTGTAATTTGTGACTTCTATCGATACCAAAAAAAAAAAAAAAGGAATTTCAAACCATTGCACCTCTTTTTTTTATTCTATGACTGTAGAAAACTAAATTATAATAAGATTGAATCATAAAAGATAAATTATAAGTTCCCTAAATCTTTATGAACTATAACATTTTAGAACCAAGTTTGTTTATCCATAAAAAAAAAATAAAAATAAAAAAAAGAAAAAAGAAAGAAAGAACCAAGTTTGTTCAATTGGAAGTATCTTTAAATGATATGACATATTATAATTGGAATAATTGTCGCAATTATTTCATCTAAAAGAAAATTTGTCACAATTATTAATTAACTAATATGGTATTTAATGGCTACGTAACCAACTAATATGGAGTATTATTTTTTTTTTGCTAAATTAATATGGAGTAATTATTTATGTGAGAGGAATGAGTACGCATTTATTGTGTTTCAAAAGTATTGACTAATTTTCCATCTAGTAGTAATGAACGGAAAAATATCATTAAAAACAATGTCAAACATTAAGGACTAAAGTTCAAAATAGTAAACTTCAAGGATCAAACTAAAAAATATCCTAAACTTAAAGAGTGTACTTTACATTTTAGTCTAAAATAAAAAAATATCCTTTCCAAACAAGAGGCTTTCAGACAAAGAGCTTAGGAAGAAAAAAGAAAGAAGGTCTCCAGAAAAAAAGAACAACTACTGCCAAGCCACTGCATACTTCTATGTAGTTTTATTTCCTGTAACACAAATGAAAATCATAAAAGATATTAATCTTCAATTTATAAAATCATTAAAAAAAGAAACAAATGTTCTCGAATTACCAATCATACTCCATAATCACGTCATAACAACAATCTTACGGTACCAAAATCCAACCTACCAATCAATTCCAATCAATTCTTCAACAAATAAAGACAAAGAAAACACCCAAACCAAATCAATAATCCTATAAAGAACCAATGCAAATATACACTCCCAAAAGCTTAGATGGTTTAGATACAAAAATAAATTGAACAACTCAGTAAAACCCTCATATATCACTTGCAAACACCAATCTTTACAAACGAAAAGAGAGTGAGTCAACAAAATTTATCATAGAATTCAAACCACTAGGGCCTATGACTTGGGACCTCTCAAACAACTCACTTAGGAAGCTAGACTTCAATTCCAGAATAGTAGTCTCCTTGTCATTGAACATTGGTTTGTTCCTCTCCCTCAATATAGTCCACATTAAACAAAGGGTGGAACCATTCTGTGCAGAAGAGCTTCTATGTTTACTAAACCAACTACACCATCCAAATATGACCTTGATCACTCTCTTTGGCATCACCCACCATATTCCAAATTTAGGAAAAACGAGAGCCCACAACTCAATAGCTACTGTACAATGAATTAGTAAATGGTTCACTGTTTCACTTGTACATTTGCAGATAAAACACTGATTTACAAAAGGTATACCTCTTTTGATAATATTATTCTTTATCAGAATCTTCCTCAAGGCTGTTGTGCAAAAAAGGAAGAAGCAACTCCCATTGGTGACTTAGTGCCATATACTCTTCCATGGAAAACTAATAGCATTCGATCCATGAATAGCTTCATAATAGGATTTCTCATCGAACTTTCCATCACCTCTCAATCTCCACTTCAAATGAAATAACCACCTCCATGTGGAATATTTGGAATAGAGGATGTCAAAGAAAGACTCAATTCACTCCAACACTCGATCATAAAATTGACGAACAAAACTAATATTCCATAATGGGAGTCGTCCCTCCAAAGGTTGTTCTAAACAAGAACTTATTTAGTGCTGGATTTCTAAAATATCCTGAATCAAATTGGTATCAAAGCCCTCTACAATTTCTATTCTGTCATTGTCCTGACACAAACTAAATCGATTTTCCAATACTGTTGCCAACCCTTGGGGCCAAGACTTATTAAAGAAAATTAATTGTTGCAAATACCATTGCTTCACGTCTTAACTTCTAGGATATCTGTTTTGTTCTTATATGTGGTTATCAAAGTGCTTTTCCTCCACTCATCTGGCTTTTTTTAAAAAAAAAAAACTTAAGATCTCATTTAAAAAATTAGTCAACCATCCTATGCCCATACCACCCAAGCACTTCTGAACTTCAATAAGAATTCTGTCAAACCCCATAACTTTTCTGATTTTCATCTTCCTTAACGTGCTCTTCAACCATCTTGATTCTTCGTACAAACCTATCGTCATATATGCAGCTAAACTAAACACACACTCAAGACAACATAATTCATTATATCAATCAAAACCCATAACAAAATGTCATGACTCTTCCTGCAGTTACACTTACATGGTTACAGCAACTTTTAAATGTTTGGCCTGAACCGATACCTTGTTTAATTTTCATTGATTGAAAACAATATGGCATGTACAAAGCAAACTTCAGAAGGCTATGGCAGATCATTTCAGAAAAATCTTAGCAAGTCTATTGAATTGAGAATTTGAGATTGAATATGAATTAAATGTTACAAGTTCAGCATATACAAAAAGATAATAACATCAGTCTTTCATGTACATTTACCATTTCCCAACATGCAAATGCTAATCACATCATCAACCAAAACCACAAAATAGCATTTAACAATTATGACCAGTCCTTATAGCCATTCAAGAACAAATTAACATCAAAAGCAGTAAATTGAGTTAAGGAAAGTAAATGCTAAAATTTTGAGTTGAATCAAGCTTTTACCTGCATTTCCTCTTCCTGCTCACTTCCCTTCTGGAAACTGCATCATTTGGTTTGTCGAGCATGACAAGGCTCTCCATGTAATTATCAATATGAAAATCATATGCCATCCCATGAATCCCAATATTATTAACTTGTTGGCTCTCAGGGTCATATGAAGAGAGCTCCCAACCACTTCGTACTATTGCCTCCACTAATATATGACCATTCTTCCGGAGACCTAATACCCTTACCATTCCTCCGTTGAAATCAACAGTGAACTGTTTAGTCCAAGAATCAACAACGCCATACTCTTTCATCACCCAAACGGAACAAAACTTGTTGGTCCTAAACTCATTATTGTGGTTACATAATAGAGAAAGCGATCCCCTGTGTACTAAAGTCTGAACAACATCACCGAATATACCATTTGGCACCGATATAATGCGAAAAACCTCATCACCCAAATCAAATGACAAAACGAATGAACTATTGGCATTGTCCATATCAGTCGCTGCAAAATGGACAGCCCCATTTAAAGAAGCTGCCGGTTGCAGCCAGCCATTAAAACTAATCCCCTTTGTTAAAGAGGTGCCAGCACTAGTTATTCTCCAAGAGCCCTCATTAAGAGAGTAAACCTCAACTAGAGGTGGTTTTTCCTCTTCAAATGGAATTGCAATTCTCACCACCTTATAATCATTGCTCCGCGGATCAAACCCGAATGCTATACGAAATGTAACGCGGCCGTAGACGGCAATGCTAGGCTTGGGAAAGGTAATAGATTTTTTAATAGAGGGATTCCAAACAATAAAGCGCCCTTGTTTATAAAGGCAGAACAAGCCATTCACATAACCGATTAACTTAAAATGATGGTGTAGATGACTCGTTACTGGGAGCTGAAGTTGTTGAATTTGATGAAATGAGTCATTTTCATCGCGAAATAATTTGTAGTGTTCTACAGGGGGAGAAATAGTGCGATACCTAACAATTTTTGTGTTGGAGTTGGAGAGATGTGAAAGTGATTGAGTGAGGTGGGAAGTGATGAAGGCAGGGCTTGTAATTCGAGAGTTCCATAATTTGGAAACGCACCTCAATCGAATTAGGGATTTGGCTGGTAGTCTGTGCAAAATCTCGAGCACCACTTCGTCTGGGAGAGAGTCTGACATTGCTTCCTATTCTTCTATCTCCCTTTGTCGCGGCTTCACCAAACTCAGAATTCCAAAGTTGAAACACTTCGGAATGGCGTAAACATAGGAGAGATGGAAGAGTGTTCACAAAACGATGCCGTCGTCTGAGACACTGTTTTTGGACTGCGCTGTGGCAATTACAATACTAAACACGTTTTATTCAAAAAAAAAAAACCCTTTTATTTTTTTATTTTTAACAACTCAATACTAATATGCATCTTAAATAATTAAGATACTATTGTCTGGCAAGATAGCCTTTTTTTTTTTTTTTTTTAGAAATAAGTAAAAAGCAAAAAGCTAACTTGTTATTTTCTTTTTTTCTTTTTCCTGATTTTGTATTTTACATGAACAAATTAATATCCTATTTAATTAAAAAAAAAAATAATGCTATATGTAAATATTTTCTAGACTATTGGATCATTGAAGTATACAACAACTAAACATTTGTCTTGATTATCAAAAAAAAAAACATTTGTCTTGAAAATTTTTGGTCGACTATGGATCCTCAACAGATTAGTCAAGGTTAATCATATGTATTCTTTTTTGTCATTCAATTCTATATGAAGTTATACACTCTTTGTTATTTTCTTTATTGACATGTACTTTTTTTTATTACTTTTTTTTATTTTTTTTTATTTTATCCCTCTGCTTTAATCAACTCATTTTTTCTCATTGGTACATTAATTACTCTCTTCTAAATATGACCAAATCATCTCAAGTAACTCTCCTTCATCTTTTCACCCCTATCTTTAAAAGAATTTCCTCATTTTGAATCATGTGTTTTCTTGTATTTTCACTTATTCATCTTATTGAGATAAGAAAATAATATTTTTTTTAAGGAAAATGCTAAAGTTTAATAATAAAAAATGCGAAGGCTATAACAAAAAAGCTTATAAAACTAATGTAGTAATGAATGTGATTGATGCCACTTTAACACATAATAAATTACTGTGTTAATTATTATTTTGTATTTATCAAGCTATCTTAATTTAGAATTTTCCCCATTTCCATTTACACCAGATTTTATATGGAGTTGAACCCCTTTACCAACTATTGATCTATTAAAAAAAATAAAATAAATTCTTAAGACATAGTTTACCTCTAACCAGGTTTGGAGGAATCCTTCTTCAACCCACTACATAGCAAGTAAATAGACCATCCACATATATATTTTAAAAAGTTACTTGACTCAATAAACTAAAAATATATGTGAATGATCTATTTATTTATCACGTAGTGAGTTGGTTTGGAGGATTCTTTCAAACCAACCCACTACATGACAAATAAATAAATCATCCACATGTATATTTTAAAAATTATTTAACTTATTAAACTAAAAATATGCGTGAATAGTCTATTTATTTACTATGTAGTGGATTAATTTCTCTAAACTAAGTTGGAGGTAAACTATTTGCATTGAGAAATACCTCATAGTATATTCAATGCCATTGAAAGCCTAAAGCCTCCAAATCACGTGCTCCAACTCACGTGAGCTTCCAGCTCCAAAAGCCCATAATACAAAATTTCTTCACACAAAAAACCCACAAAGAGAGAAAAAAGAAGCAAAGAGCTGAGCAGAACTCATAAGCAGTGAGCGCGCGGCGTGTGGAATCAATGGCGGGAAGCACGGGGTCAGGGGTGGAGTGGCACATGAGGCCTCCCAACGCAAAGAACCCAATAGTCTTCTTCGATGTCACAATCGGTAACATCCCCGCTGGCCGTATCAAGATGGAGCTCTTCGCCGATATCGCCCCCAAAACCGCCGAAAATTTCAGGTCCTGCCATTTCCTCAAACTCTCACAAAAATAAAATATTTTTTTTTTAGAAAGAATTTAATTTCTGACTTTTAATTTTTAATTTTTTGGTTATTTGGCGGGCAATTCTGCACTGGAGAGCACAGGTAATTTATTAAACACTGTAACTAATTTCACACTCTTATTCTCATAAGGGCATTTTGGGGGATTTTGCAAAAAAATAATAGTTTGTTAACATTTTTAATTGTTGAATATTGGCAGGAAAGCTGGATTGCCTATTGGTTACAAGGGGTGCCAGTTCCATAGAGTGATTAAGGATTTCATGATTCAAGCTGGTGATTTCCTAAAGGTCACTATTACTACTACTATTCTCTCCTCAATTTGTAAAATTTAAAAAAGTCTGCTTAGCTCTATTTATCAATTAGAAATATGCTAGAAAGAGTCATATTGATGCTAGCTGTGGTGTTTTTTGTTTTACTCTGTGCCAATTTTATGTACTTTTGTTTTAAGTGAAAAATGTAAGATTGCAATAGGGTGCACGGGTACTCCATTTTGGCCCACGTACACGTACCCGTACCCATATCGTACCTGATATCCGATATCTATTGTAGTCCACATATATTAAAAAAAAAAAATGATGTATCCCCGTACCCGTATCGTATCCGATATCGTATCTGTATCTGTGCAACTTAGATTGTATTTATGTATTTTTAATGTAAATCCCACAATTTCACAACCCCAATTAAATCCCACAATTTCATCAACAATTTCACTTATAAAAAGAGAGAGAGAGAAATGAGAGACACAAAATGGTAAGGACACTGACACACGCAGAGAGAGAGAGAGATGAAATGGTAAGGACACTTAAAGTAGGAAGAGATAGGATTGGCCTTATAAAGGGTTGGGGATATTTCAAAATCTGTCAATTACAAGCCCTTCTTCGGCAAGAGGGAAGCCGGAGTGTTGATCAAGAGGGAGAAAGAAGAGGGACTATTGATAAAAAAAACTCACTTTTTAGTCACATTAGACCAGACACACCTTTTATCGCTATTCTATGTCTACTAGACCAGTAAAAGGTATTGCACTAAGTAAGATGACTCCTGCTGCTAAAGGTAAGATTTTAAAGCTGCTCAAGTAGTTTCTTTAGAAAGCAGAGCAAGCAAGGTATCTATCTATCTTTTGAAGTGTTGGCGCGCTTAAGTAGACGGGGTAACAGTATTGTTTGCAATGCGGTCCCGTTGTGCGTCATGTGGATGGTGTGGAGGGATCGTAATTGAAGGGATTTTGAAGGGACTGAAAGGACAACAATGGACTTGAAAATGATTCTATTACGTGCTTTTGTTTATTGGATAGCGGCGTTACACAGTCCCCTTTCTAGTTCTTTGTTAGATTTCATAGATAGTTCGTTCTCTTGAGGGTTTTGTCCTCACCAGATACTCGATGCCTTCCTGATCTGTAAATCCTAGTTTTTGCCCCTGCTTTAATTCTTGAAACTTCTACTTCTGCAATCATATATATCTTTTATTGCAGTAATAATACTCAGACCTTTTTTATATGGTTATGATATTCTTATTATTAATGTCTTGCTTTGCAGGGTGATGGGAGTGGATGTGTTTCCATCTATGGACATAAGTTTGAGGATGAAAATTTTGCTGCCAAACACACTGGTCCTGGTCTGTTGTCAATGGTATACATCTCTCTTCTTGAAATGCATACTTCATGATCTAGTATTGGGTGGCTGTGCTTTTCCTATGTTCTTCGAAGAACTTTTTACTATGTTAGTTCCATTACTATATCTTTGTTCAGTATCTTAGCTGGAGATTAGTAATTTTTGGAACTTGTGATCACATCATTGACTTTCATCCCGCAGTACTCTGTCCTTAGGAGAACCATAATGTCTAATTATTTTTTATATGCTGATTTTTCTAGAATTGTATCTTTTGATTTTAGTTAGACAACAACTGCCTATTACGTTAATCAATATAATGTATATACACTATGACATGATTTTAGAGTGATTTTATTTGGACAACTTCCTTTGTATTCTCTTAGAATCTCAACTATATGCAATCAATTGACATTTCTTAATTCTATGAGGCTTGAAAAAATTTCAGTGGACTCCCATACAAAAGGATTTGTCCACAGTTGACATGTAAGCTCATCAAGAGAATGGAACATAAGCTCTTACATATCTCCTGTCAACTGGGTTGATGCAACCTTTTTGTGCAGTTCTAATATGCTTTATTACTCATAAAAAAGACGCCGGGGGTGGGGGGTGACTGTTGAGATCATCAAGAGAATGAGAATAAGCTCTTTAGGTAGTCTTCGTCTCTCTATATATGAGTTAATATCCCTACCAAACCTCGATTTGTTCTTGAATTTTGTAAAAATGCTTGTTCCAATGTAAGACTATTTGAAATGCTAAAAAGTTTAATCGTTTCCTCCTCTTCTTGCAGGCAAATAGCGGACCGAATACTAATGGTTGTCAGGTAAGTCAACAACTTCAGTTCTCTCTCTCTCTCTCTCTCTCTCTCTCTCTCTCACACACACACACACACACACACACACACACAGATCACAAACCTTGATATGTCGTTTGTGGCCATCATATACGTGTGGCAATGAGTTGCCCCACTTCAGTTATATGGCAAGGATAGAGATCCTTTGAGGTGGGGAAAATATGGGGTGGAAGACACCTGCCCTGCCCCACTCAGATGCCATCTTAGGTAATCCTGTTGGGGTCATGTTGTCATTCTGACTGAATAAGAACTACAGCAAACATGCTGGAAGGGAATTCTACATCAAACTCTCACTTTGGTATTACTTCAATAGGATTATTTTACCTCCAGACTTGTCTGCAAAGTTGCAAATTTTTGTAGGCTCCCTTATCTTTGTAGTTTAGTGGTAGAAAGGATGTAGCTCAATTAGAAGTCCTACCATTTCTTGAAGGAATAGCCTTATTTTTCTTGTTATATATGGTTGGAAGTGCATATTTGATAATATAAGCATAAAATTTTAAGTGAACCTGTGTACGCTTTTCCCTTTCCTTCATGTTCAAAAAAGCACTGGGAGATTGACGTAACATTTGAATGAGATCTGTTGATTTTATTTATTTATTTTTAATTGCTAACTATAATATGTTGTGTTGATTAAACCTCCCATTTACTGCAGTTCTTTATCACTTGCGCAAAATGTGACTGGCTTGACAATAAGCACGTTGTATTTGGGGTATGCTTTAATCCCTTCTCAGCTCTATTGTATTAATTATTTAGCCAAAAATACCAAAATTGTACTCGATAATTGTGTTTTCCTCTGTAACGTAGATCAGCTTAGGTTGCTTTGAGATTATATTTGAAGTGGATTGAGGCACTAGACATCATTATGAAGAGTGATTTAAACTGATAACTAGATTGATTTTAGTTAAGCCAAGATCTAATTTTAACTTGGCTTGAGTTGCATCTGAGACTTGCAAAAAATTTTTTTTTTTTTGTGTGTGTAAACAATTGACCTTTTCTTCAGTCTGTTCATTGGGTTGGGTGTGGTTATTTTAGCACAGTTTTGTTAGGACAACCTGTTCTCCTGTTCTTATTGACAAGCCTGTTCTGTCACCATGGCCAAAACTTTCATTGCCAGCCTTTTCCCCCCCTGCTTTTCTCCAATAATATACATAGTTGTTTTGAAATTTTATTTATTTTTCTCCACTTCTATGCAGAGAGTGCTTGGAGATGGTCTTTTGGTTGTCAGGAAGATTGAGAATGTGGCTGCTGGACCCAACAACCGGCCTAAGTTACCCTGCATTATTGCTGAATGTGGGGAAATGTAAACTTAGTTCACAACAAGCTCTAACTACAATAATTTTAGTAACCAATATAGAAGATATTCTCTAAATCAAGTGAACATTATCAACAGTGCTTTTTATGGACATGCTAAATAACTGAATTTTTTTCTTCCTTCGACTACAGATTACTGGTCTCAATCTGATATTTGTCTGCATGGATTTTTTTTTTTTCCTCTTCATTTTTCTATGAAGTAATTATCTAGTGTGTTGGTTACACTTATGTGAGGTCTTGGTAGTGGTGATTCGGAGGTGTTGGTTACACTTATGTGAGGACTTTGTAGTGGTGATTCGGAGTCTTACACTTCAATATTTTTATGTTATGCATCAAGTGAATGCTCTCAAGATCCAAAAACAAGTACTTCCGCTTGGCAGTGCAAGACTTCTACCATTGCACTAGTGAATAATCCCTCTATTCATTATACTTAGGTAGAAAATGTTATTTTTGCCCTTCTTCGACATGAAACATACCGTGACTATATCTATCTGATTTATAATTTGTTAGAAATGCCAGCATTTGTTTTAGTAATGATTTGGATTATTAAATATTTTTATTATATGGGTAATGCCACAATATCCTCATTGCCAGGAAAATGATGTGAGGTAAGCATTATGAGAAAAAATGATGAACAAGATTTCAGAACTCGTGTTAATTATACTTATGAGGATGGCACTTAACCTAGTCTATGGGTTATATTTTGGGTTTTGTGGAGTATAGGTTCCTCTGTCACTACATGTTTGAAAGTAAATCAAGATGCATGTTCTTTGAAACGTTGCATATTGCCATAACAACACCATCATGGATATATTTTGTCTTCTTAGAGTGTGTCCCGGAACATCATCTTGTTCACAGCTTCTATCAATGTTTAGTTTACTCACAAGTTTTCCTATCTGCCTTTTAACATCTCTGCTACACTCCATCTACTTTTCAAGGGTTTTAGATTTTTTGGGCATTGAAAGCAAGTGGCACCTTCTTGCTCTGTAGGAGAGTACGAAAGTGATGGATTTAACAATCAGTTCTGAAAATAATGTTTCTACAATCACAACTGGTCAATGTTGCCATCTTAGCATGTGAAAAATTCAAAAATGTTACTGTCATTGTTGTGGATACCGAGAATGCAGTGTCTCCAAGTAATTTTCTAATGAGCCCAATAGTTAACAATTTTTTTTTTCTTCTTACAATCTAATGCTATCACCAAGGACAAATCGTGTAACACCATCGGCACATGCATCCAAGAGGACCAAGACTCAAATATCTTTTTCCTTATCCTCTTTGTCACTGCATTGGTCCTTGAAATGCTCAATTTAAGAAAAACGATTACAGTAGCTATTGCATAACATCAAATAGATTAAGCCAATCCAATAAGCCTGATTGCCATAAGCTCCATTCCATCGCCACAAATTTTAAAGAAACTTTACCATTCATTGCTTAAAGTTTTTGTAGAATAGAAATTTCCTTCTATTCAAGAACTCCTCGTAGATATTTGTCTTGGATACCATTGTCATAGAAAAGTTCATCCAATAAGACGAGGCTTTTTACTCGGGGTCTACAGAAAAGACATTCAACTTTTTTTTCTTTTTCATTTTGGGTCCATGCAACACTTGAAGGTAAAGTTTTGAAATTAACCAAGGAAATATTTCAAGCATATATAGACCATTTCTTTCATATGGTATTATAGACCTTCTGATTTTCATCATTTCCTAGCTCATCTCTACCATAACCATGAAGATGAGTTTCACCCATCTGATTTCACTACTCTGGCTGCTATTATTTCTGCTTGGTTTTGTCAACGCAGTATCCGCATCTGAAGAATACCATACATACATCATCCATATGGACCATACTCACAAGCCAGCGTCTTTCTTAACCCATGAGTCCTGGCATCGTTCCATTCTAAAGTCATTGTTGTCATCTCCTGCTGATGACAATGAATTATTGTTGTACTCGTACAACCATGTTATGCAGGGCTTCAGTGCAAGGCTCACATCCTCTCAACTATTTGAGATTGAGAAATCTTCAGCTCACCTTGCCACATACCCGGAGTCCTTTGGCAAGCTGTTGACAACCTACTCCCCCAAGTTTCTTGGGCTACAACAAAACTTTGGCATATGGCCTGCTGCATCATATGGAGAAAATGTGATTGTTGGCATTATTGATACAGGAATTTGGCCAGAGAGTGAGAGTTTTCATGATGAGGGCATGTCACCAGTGCCGCACAGATGGAAGGGCAAGTGTGAGAATGGCACAGCATTTAGCCCTTCAACCTGCAACAAGAAGCTCATTGGCGCTAGATCCTTTAGCAAAGGACTCCAAGCTGCAGGTATTAAGATATCCAAGGAGCAAGACTTTAATTCTGCAAGAGACTACTATGGTCATGGTACGCACACGTCATCCACAGCGGTAGGTAACCATGTACATGGTGTCAGTTATTTTGGATATGCAAGAGGCACAGCCAGAGGGGTGGCTCCTGGTGCACATCTTGCCATGTACAAGGTGGGTTGGGCAACAGACACAATATTGACTTTAGCAACTGATGTGCTCGCTGGCATGGAACAAGCTATTCTTGATGGGGTTGATATCATGTCTTTATCTGTTGGCTTTAATCAGACATCTTACTTCAAGGATATCATTGCCATTGGTTCTCTTTCTGCAATTGATAAAGGGATTTTTGTTGTCTGTGCTGCCGGCAATCATTTTGGTTTCAAAACAATACTCAATGGAGCACCTTGGATCACAACGGTAGGGGCTGGTACACTTGATCGAAGTTTCCAAGCAACAGTGACTCTAGAAAATGGGATTTCCTTTGAAGGTACATCATACTTTCCAGAGAGCGTTTTCATTACTGATTTACATTTGTACTATGGCAAAGGCAACACGAGCAAAGCAATTTGCAACCACACAGCATTGGATAGAAAGGAGGTTGCTGGGAAGGTAGTCCTCTGTGATTATAGCACCAAGATTGAAGTTTCTCAACAGATGATGGAGGTCGAGAGGGTAGGTGCTTATGCCGCTATCTTCTTGACAGATATATCATTTTCTTTATATCCAAATGAGTACTCAATTCCAGCCATTCTTTTACCAACTTCTTCTGGAACTTTGGTTAAACAATATGTAACAAGGGTGAAAAACCCAAAGGTGAAAAGCATGAAATTTGTGTTGACGAGGTTGGGTACAAAGCATGCACCTCAAGTGGCCAATTTCTCTTCGAAAGGACCAAACCCAATCAGTCCAGGAGTTTTAAAGCCAGATATTCTAGCTCCAGGAGTTGATGTGCTAGCCGCATTTGTACCCTCAAAACCGCTCATCCAAGTTGGCAAATATTATTTGGCTTCAGATTATGCATTGGAGTCAGGCACATCAATGTCGACACCCCATGTAGATGGCATTGGAGCTTTACTGAAAGCAGTCCACCCCGAGTGGAGCCCAGCAGCCATCCGATCTGCTATGATGACCACAGCTTATGCCATGGACAATACTGGCACAATTTTGAAAAGCCAAATGACAGATCTTTCTGGCACACCTCTAGATTTTGGGGCTGGCCACATCAATCCAAACAAAGCCATGGATCCTGGACTCATCTATGACATGAGTTTGCAAGATTATATTGAGTTTCTATGCGGCCTGGGGTACACTAAGAAGCAAATGAGCATTCTCATCAGACGAACTCAATGGAGTTGCAGCCACAAATCTATTCATGATCTAAACTATCCCTCTTTCACTGCTGTACTCACCAACAAAACTAGATATCCAGTGTCAATGAACTTTAACAGGGTTGTGACAAATGTTGGAGACGATAAAGCTGTTTACCGAGCACATTTGGAGAACATTCCTACTGGAATGAGAATAAGAGTCAAACCGCGGACTTTAACATTCACCCGTAAAAATCAGAATCGAAGTTTTGTTGTGAGCATTGAGCTTGATAGAGAATTTCCAAGGGTAATCTTTGGTTTTCTCAAATGGATTGATCAAGATAGCCACGTAGTATCAAGCCCCATAGTGGCTATCAATTTCTAGTGGACAATATCAGCATGTTCACATGCCTAACACTACCAATTGTGGAGGGCGTCTTGGCTATTTGTCTTCCCAATTCAAATAAAGTGCTTGTTGATCAAGAAAATGTAAGAGTACTGACGTACTGCTGTGTTATACTTATAACTATATGCTTGCTTTGTGATATGACTTATGAGAATGAAATTGGTATGGAAGTTTTATATGTATCCTCAACGAAAGAAAGCCCCCAAAAAATATTGTGCCAATCAAAATTTAACTCAATTCATAAAAAAAAATGTTGTGAGTGTACCAAATCATCATTGGCTATCAATTTCCCCTAATAGCTTGTAACTTTTATTTTTGTAATCCTCTCGAAATGTATATGTCATGATCTAGTATTGGGTGGCTTGAACCCGTTTGAGTGCTTTTCCTATGCCCTTTTCCTTGGAAGTGCTCTCTTTTAGCCCTCCCTTGAAAGCTGTGATAGTTCCATTACTATATCTTTCTTCATTATCTTAGCTGGAGATTAGTAATTTTTGGAACTTGGGATCACATTGTTGACTTGCATCCCGCAGTACTCTGTCCTTAGGAGGACCATAATGTCTTATTATTTTGGTCAAATTACAAATTACACCCTTTATGTTTGGTCAAAGTTCAATTTAGTTCTCTAAATTTTGACCATGTCAGTTCAGTCCTCTAAGTTTCATTCTGTTTCAATTGACCATTTTCCGTTAAATGTTGTTAACACCGTTACTTTTTTTTATTTAAATTTGAATTTCGGGTTTTTTAATCAAATATTAAAAACTAAAAAACATAACCCGAAACCCAATTAAACCAATCTCAAAAAAGCACACATCAGACACACATGTGGGGTCATTTTATTTGAATGGACATGCACACAATGTCCAGCAAAAGACAAACATCAAATTCATTAATGGCAATAAATTATTAAACCTAACACTAAAAAAAATCCATTTTTGGGTTATGTTTTTTAGTTTTTAAATTTGGAATCAATAATGGCATGTGAAACAGAATGTCCAGCAAAACTGACAAACATAAAGGGTGTAATTTGTAATTTGGCCTATTATTTTTTATACGCTGATTTTTCTAGGATTGTATGTATTTCAGCTGCAACAACTGCCTATTACATTAATCAGTATAATATATGCACTCTTGATTTTTAATACCATGATTTTATTCGGACAAATTCTCTTAGAACTCAAAATGCATTCAATTTGCACATTTCAGTGGACTCCCATATACAAAAAATAGTTGACATGTAGGCTCATCAAGAGAATGGGAAATAAGATCTTACATATCTCCTGTCTACTGGGTTGATGCAACCTTTTAATATGTTGTATCACTCTGGGGGTTGACTGGTGAGATCATCAAGAGAATGGGAAATAAGCTCTTTAGGTAGTCTTCGACTCCCTATATATGAGTTCATATCTCTACCAAACCTCATGTTTTTTTCTTGAAATTTTGTACAAACGCTTGTATGTAAGACTCTATTTGAAATGCTAAAATGGTTAAGGAGTAGACCACAAATATAACATATTAACAGTTTAACACACAGTGACACAATCAAACAATGACACAAAAACATTAAAATCAACCAATATAATCTACGATTCTTTCTTTTCCACGATTAAGAACAACAAATCAAAGGGAATTGAACGACACTCTCTCTTAGTCTCTTACTCTCTCTCCATTTTGACTGTAATTGGTAAAGTAAATTTAGGGTTTTTTTTAAAATTTTTAAATTTAGTAGAAGAAGATTAATTGAGTTATGAGTAAGAATTATTTGGGCTGATCAATTGGGCTAATAAACTATTTGGGTTGACTAATTTTGATTGTTAATATTATGATTTTGAGCTTATTTTTATTGATGATATTTGGGCTCTTTTTTGTGCTACTTGAATTTTTTTTATACAATAATATTATTGACCCCATCTATGCATTTTTTTAAAATTTTTTTAGTGGAGTCAACTTATATAAATCCCCAAATTTTTGATACATACAAATCTAGGTAAAGCTTAATTTTGAAATTTCAGTGGGGTCAATTGACCCTACTGAATTGTATCTAGTCCCGGCCCTACTCGCAGCCACTCTTAAATGCTACTCATTTTAGAGTATGTTAGGCTGATTTTCAACGTCAAAATAATGAGTTTTGATTTATAATTTGTTAGAAATGCAAATTAAAAAATCAGGGCAGTTTCAATTGTTCTTCAATCTCTTCCATATCTGTAAAATTTGCTAATCTTCTTGGCCTTGTTGGGTTCTAGGACACTCTTGTCGCCTCCGGTGGTCATGGATTGGTTCTGGTGTGTTGTAATGTTTTAGAGAGAGTGACGCAGCAGCGAGACGTTGGCTGAAAAAAGAATAAATAAATCAATTGTTGAGTTACAATTTTTGAGATGAGTTTAGCTAAAAATTTGATTAAAAAAATGTGATAACAAACTTATCTTTCACCTCATATGTATATGTATTATAGATATATACCCAAAGGAAGTCAAGCTCTAGAATGACAATGACGAAAAGAAGGGTTTTATTGAGCATGCATAGGTTTTGGATTACTTATGATACTGGAATTCAGAATTTGATTGAGATTTTGTTCTTTGTGGAATTTCAAATTTTATTTTATTTTATTTTTTTTTTTTGCTGGACCTATATCTGAAATTGACTTATCATTCTGGAATTAATACTAAATTTTGTACAGTAGAATTGGAGGAGATCTTCATTCATATGTTGTGTTCGGTTCCTTTTAATCCTAATGGATTCGAAATCAACTTTAATTGTATATTCCGCAATAAGAGGAAGAATACGAAATCAACTTTAAAATTAAGAGGAAGAATGATTTTTTAACTAAACTCTAGCTTCGAAGAATCAAAGTTGGGTCGGGTTACTCAATGAAATGTTATGTTTGGGTATGACCAGGAGTTGGTGTGCATTGGAATACTATGTTAAATAATGTGATGTAACACAATCACGGTTCGCAGATTTCTCTTATTGGTATTGAGTGCATACATTATATATATATTGCACAAATTCTTATATTTTTATTATGTGATTTACCTATTAGTATGAAGCGCATACATTATATTGATTTGAGATCTGCCAAAACAAGTTCACCTTTGGTGCTTGCTAATTCCATTCGAGGGTGAATGTGGTGTTGGTGGTGACCTGACACACGCAACGAGACCCCACTTGGCCTCGCGTTGATTTAGTTTTCATTCATAGAAAGAGTATTGTGTCACCTTAACCTTAAACATGTATAACCTTATTTAAATGGAACTATGGTGGTACCCATACAACTTTAGATATACTCTATCGTTCATATGATTTCTTTTTGTATTTTACTACAAAAATTTGGAATTTGTGACAATTCATTCTTGGGGCCATGTATTATCCCATTCATTGAAAGTGCTTGATTGTTAAAACAAATTGAAGTTAGGAGAGAATGAAATAGTTTTGCTTAGCCTTACTATTGGATTGGCATGATTTTCATTTAAGTTATACCAAAAATTTTATATTTTTTCTCTTCAAAGATGAATAATAATACAAAAGCACCTATGCATTGCATATAATAACATGCAATCAAGAATATTAAAAAGAATTGTGCATTTAATTTAGTGTAAATAATTAAATATTTGTCAATTCACTCAAACAATGTAATTTTAACAATTTGGATTTCCTGTCATTCTAATGATTTTTAATATAATTGAATTAATTTTATTCCCCAAGTTTCTGTAACACAATAAGTTTTATTGATGGACCATAAAATAATGTTTTGCAAAATATTTAAAAATGCACCGCGCATTGTGCGGGACATCGGCTAGTTTTAATTAAAAAAGGGGATAAAGAACTTGATACGAATGCTTTAATAGTTTTTTTTAGATAGAAAATAAAAGGTTATATTATATTTTAGTTTATCTTGAAAAAGTAATTAGGACACCAGTATTGGACAAGAATAAAGTAATGGCTTATCTATGTTCTTTTCCACAAAAAAGTGTAGTAGTTGATATCTCAATCTCGTATGTCGGGTGCAATAGTTTTTTGGATGATCAAGATATAAAGTTGATTGGCCATTCAATAAAAAACTTTTTTTTTTTTTAATATGTTAGATTGGATAGTCGAAATGCAAAGTTGAAAAACAATTATTGGGTGCAATAGTTGCACTTGATCTCATCCCTCAATCTGGAGAAATTATTAGGCCCATCGGTAGACTTAATAATTTCCCCTCAATTGATTTTGGAAATGGTATGTTTTATAAAAGGCAAAAGCTACGAAAATCTCACTCCAACAAAGACAAACGGCAAAGTTTGTTCTTACTCATAATTTCATCTAAAAAGAATAATTGGTTAACCGTGTAAGACGATAATATTGGAAGTAAAGTGAACAACACTTCACAAAAAATAATGCAGTTTTTGGTCAACAATCATAAGTAAAATAAGTCATAATTTTCAGTGCCTTAAATCGTGACAAACAATATATTATCTTTAAAGACTATTAACTAGCTTTTCTACCAAGTCCTCTTGAGAAAAGTTCTTCCCCTATCACTTTTCATCCTTCCTCTTTGCCTTATCCATACCTCCAGTGTCAAGCTCCTTCCTCTTTAAAATATTATTTTCCTGTCCCAATTGGTGGGTTTGGAGGGACCATGAATCAATGGCCTAGAATTAGTCACCTTGAAGTATAGGAGATGGAAGATTGAGTCACGTATCAATTTCCAAATTATTGTTAGCAAATAACTACAAGAGAAACAGAACATTGAATTGGTAATTGTCCCTCATATATTCTATGAGAGGACCTAATCAAAAGAATTCGAGACAATTAAAACAAGTGCTACAATTTAAAACTTGTAATTGATATTTCTTCTACCACAAGCAATCAAGCCATGTTAATGAGTAGAAGGTTTGTCCATCATATATAGACTCATTCAACGAAGTTATACTGATTTATATAGTTATAGAATATGTCTGGTTGCCCTTTTTTGTCGGCATATAAATTAAAAATACCAAAACAATATTGTTTTGGTGAACTTAATAGTACAAATACATATTGGATGGAAATGCTACATTGGAAATAGATGAAAGTTAAAAGGACTCAATTGAAAAAATTGAAACAATAAGAATGAAAATAAAAACAAGCCAAATTTCAAAAGGTTTAATTTGTAATTTAGCCAAAAAAAGAGAGGCTAAACTCATAACATCATTCATTTTTGTGTATAAGCTCAATTCATACTTTTTATTTCTTAAATTACAATTATAACATCTATAATTTATTTTCAAAATCATGAATGAAAATGAAAATGTTGTACACAAAAAGTATACATTATGATTTTGAATGCTGACTGGATTGAAATTATAGGCATAATATGTGGTGTTTTTGAGATTGTGGATTTCTAAGAAGCTATTAATTTAGAAATGAATTTGTCAGGAAGTTGGTCTAATAATTTCTCCTAGAATATTCAAAAAATCAACTCAAATACAGTGATAATGACGAACAATGACATTTTATTGTCACCAACTAAGTAGTCCATTGAATCACCCTCAAATAAAACTAATTGACAAATTTTAACTATTGACAAAAAAAAAAATAAAAAAGCAATAAAAAATATAATCGTTATCTCTAAATATATAAAACTTTAAGCAAAGATTTAATTTTCTATATTACCTCGTGATATAAATATAATGGACACTAATTTGCTAAATGTGTTTTTTCTTTTTTCTTTTTTAAATAATTTCCTAAATGTTAATAACATCATATTACCATAGAATGAGCACTCAAAATAGATTACACAAAAACTTCTTCACAAATTATTTTTAAGTAAAACCATAGCATGCGTGTGTGCATTGTGCAAGTGATGACTTTTTTTTTTTTTGGGTGCTAAATATGAGTCTTTCATTAACAAGAAGAAACGACAAAGATGGAGTCTCTTAGCCAAGCCTGTTTAACAAAGGGAGGAAGAGAGCCCATATCTATCTATTTATCTATATATTAAAAGTAGAGACCTTTAGCTGAGGTTCTGCCATTTGACATGCTTAGTATTTGACATATGGTGAGATATATTTTTTTTTATTAAAAAAAATTAAGATTAAGATGAGGATAAAGATTAAGCCGTATTAGGTGTTATACAGGGACAAAAAAGAATTAAATGAAGATAAAGAAGCCGTATTAGGTGTTATACTCAAATACTATGTCTATTTTTTTATTATTAAAAAAAATTAAGA
>OU015762.1:8973794-9010307 GCA_907173295.1 Fagus sylvatica | reverse complement strand
ACACCCACCTGGGAAAGATTCAGATCAAGTAAATACACTTTGATTCTCTTTCATTTCCTTAATATCTCACTGTTTTACATTTGGGTTTACATTAAAGGTAATAACTGGACTAGTAAGTTAATTTTAACTCAACCCAATGTTCCTTAACAAATAAAAACCAACAATGAAGGAAAATCTGCTCAGTTTCTATACTTATTGTCGCATTGAAAAAATTGGAACAAATGATCAAATAGAAAAGAGAAGAAAATGGCCAAGAAACATTGTGTATCATACAGTATCAAGGTGTTGGTAAAGTACTCATATTAATGAAAACATTAAAGAAGTTTGATAAAACCTAGTTGGCTGCTGGAACTTACATCAATGGCTTGGCACTTCTCATTAAATTTGGTATCCAAGTCAAGCTTGCTCCTTAAATTTACGTTGCCTGCAGATAAATATCAAAATTTTCTGATATGGACGATTTCAAAAGGAAAATGTAATACTGAAACAATAGAGTTAATTCAGAGATTGAAAAAATAAAAAATCAATGAATATTCCTTCACCTTTATATTTCAGCTTTCTTTTATATTACTAACAGCATGTTGCAAAATGACCAATTATAAAGAGATTCATGTCCTTCAGTAATTATTGCATCCATTCCTCAATGATGGAAAGTATAAATACACTTATTCTCAATTAGTGAATGCAGTATGTAAGTGACTATAAAACAATTCATAGATGCTTGCTTGGTTGTGTGAAGAAGTCAAATAAGATCTTTGCCTGGACATCTTCTTTACAGTTTTTATTTTTGGGATTTTGAAGAATTTTTGTTTGGTTTGAATGAGAACAGTGATTTTGTACATATGGTTGGCACATTATAGATTTGATATAGACTACCAAGAAAAGAGAAAGAAACCTATCACTTTTCCGTACATATGATGTGGATAATCTACTTAATTAAATGAAAGCCATGCACATTGATCTTAATTCAGCCATTTTAGAGCAGATTTGGGTAAGAATATCATGTAGTCATTTACATATTGAATGTCTCATCCTTATCTTTAACACTATTTAATTTTCAAAGAACATGATTATCTTCTAGGCTCTATACTTGCTCTTAATTTATTTGAAATATTGTATTACTAATCTAATGTATGATGGTTTGGTTCAATCTTTTCAGAGTATTGTGAAAGAAAGTTTGAAATTAAAGAATAGGTGGTCTGGTCATTCAATGGATCGTCATCCTATATTTGACATAATTGCTAACGACTCCTCATCCTCCTCTGATGATGAGGTGGAGATGATTATACGATTTGCTATTGAAGAAGAACGTTTGAATAGCGGTGGAGGATCAAGACAAAAACGAAGCCGCACGTACATTAGGCGTGATTTTGTGCAAGCCACCGAAAGGATTTTCCGTGACTATTTTGCTGAACCACCATTATATTCTCCGAATATGTTTCGAAGAAGGTTTCGAATGAGTCGTCCTCTTTTCCTACGTATTAAGTCTATGCTAGAAGCGACCGAGCCATACTTTGTCCAACGAAGGAATGCTGCTGGAAGGCTCGGGTTGTCTTCCTTGCAAAAGATAACCGCCGCCATAAGAATGCTAGCTTATGGAACAACGGCTGATTTGTGTGACGAATATGTGAAAATTGGAGAAACAACCGCAATGAAATGTCTAAAAAAATTTGTTAAAGCTGTGGTTTCAAATTTTTCTGAAGAGTACTTACGGTCACCAACCAATAATGACATTGCTAGATTGCTAGCATTGGGCGAAAGCCGTGGATTTCCTGGGATGTTAGGGAGTATTGATTGCATGCACTGGAAATGGAAGAATTGTCCCACTGCATGGCAAGGTAACTTTACTGGTCATATTCGTGAACCAACAATTATTTTGGAAGCTGTGGCATCATATGATCTATGGATATGGCATGCATTCTTTGGGTTACCAGGATCTCATAACGACATCAACGTGTTAGAACGTTCTTCCGTATTTACTGAGCTTGCTGAAGGGCGTGCTCCTTCAGTCAATTACTCAATCAACGGTAACAACTATACAATGGGATATTATCTTGCTGATGGCATATATCCTCCGTGGGCAACATTTGTTAAGACAATTCCATCTCCACAAGGACCAAAAAAAAGTCATTTCGCTAAAAAACAAGAGGAAGCAAGGAAGGATGTGGAGCGTGCGTTTGGAGTGCTTCAATCACGTTTTGCAATTGTTCGTGGACCTGCACGTTTTTACCAAACTGAAACGCTTAAAGAACATTATGATGGCCTGCATAATATTACATAACATGATCGTTGAAGATGAGCGTGATATCAATGAAGTTGAACGTGGTGATTATGAGCAATTGAATGAAACTACCCTTGATCCAGTGTCACACGCTCCTACACTTGAATTTATGGACTTCATTCGACGTCATCGTCAAATTAGAGACAGAGAAACTCATTCACAACTCCAATCAGACCTTGTGGAGCACTTGTGGGCAACTACATAGTAATTCCTAGGCTTTTGTAATTTTAAATCTTGTATGAATGTGAAATGCTAGTATTTGAAACAATTGCCACTAGGCGTTTATAATTTTAAGTTTTGTATTCATGTGAATTATATAGTCTTGAAATGAGTTTAACTTGATTCACCTTAGGGGTTTTCTATGTCCAGATGTATGGTGTTGGAGCTGTCTGCACAATGAATGCAGAAAATATTAGATTGCAGAAGCCTCTTCCATTCTTCTGTACTATATTCTGTTTTCTGCAGAATTTTAATGAACCGTTTGTTAATATTGATTCAATCTTGTTATTTTCGACACAAGCTTAAACGATAGCCACAAAGTTCAAACTATGAATAACTATTGCTTAGAATGAATCGTTCAGAGTTCAAAAACTTTATATATAATTTCCTATGTTACTGTAGTTTCCAAACCAACTGTAATAAATAGCAACTATGGGAGTGATTTTCTAGATTACCACTTTCAATCATAGGATATATATATATATAGCTGTAATAAATAAGCTGAGCTACTCTTACATTACTTCTCTTATAAACCTACCTAAAAATAGATTCCAATTTAGTTAAAATAACTTTAGACTCGACTCATATTTATTTAGAACACTATCTATAAATATACCTCATATTTATTTGAAACAATTATGGCTAGGCTTTTGTAATCATAAATTTTGTATTCATGTTAACTCCAGAATTCAAAACAAGGAACAATCCAGGCGACTGCATCAGGGTTCCAGGCGACTGGATGATGACATAACACGAGATCCAGTCGCCTGTATTAGTGTACCAGTCGCCTGGATCAGGCAGAAACTTTTGGGTAGATGTTTCAGTCGACTGGGCCAGGTTTAGTCACCTGGATCAAGGATCCAGTCGCCTGGAACCCTGATGCAGTCGCCTGCATTCTTCTTTTTTCAACCTTAGGCTAATTTTGGCTTTCTTTAAATAATCAAGCTTTGAAATTTTAATCCTTTTGAGCAGTGTGATTAATTTTCCTTGAAAATACATTAGTCCTATAAATATTATTTATAAAATGAATTTTGGACTAAAGGATTTATTTTTTAAAATCATTTTGAGTTGGATTTTTTTTTTTTTTGATAAGTAATAATTTCATTGAAAGGAAAAGAACCAAACAAGTACACAGGTAGTGAACCTGTTTGAAAAAAGAGAAAACAAAAATAACATCAAAGCCTAGCAGAACACAGTTCAACTAAGTCAGACATGGAACTAGAACAAGCTAAGTGAGAAGCCTTTGACCAGTCGAGAAGAGTGTTCAGAAAATTGAATTTGAGAGCCGGAATGGATTTTTCCACCCCATTAAAAGTTCTATCGTTTCTTTCCCGCCAAAGACACCACATGAGGCAATGAGGGATCATTTTCCAGACTTTTCCAGCCTCGGAATTGCCAAGCATACCATTCCAGCAAGTAAGCAGATCAACCACACTCTTGGGCATTACCCAGAAGATACCGAATAGTATAAAAATCATATTCCATAACTCCCAGGCAACTGAGCAATGCAGCAGCAAATGGTTGGTCGACTCTCCACTCGCTTTACACATACAACACCAATCAAGGATGATTACCCTCCTTCTTCTAAGATTCTCTGTAGTGAGAATTTTGCCCAGAGCTGCTGTCCAAATGAAAAAGGCCACTCTCGGGGGAATTTTTGCTTTCCACACACATTTCCAAGGAAAAGTTTCCTTAGGATATGGCTGGAGAAGGACATAATAATAAGAACGAACCTCAAAAATCCCCCGGCGTGATGGGTTCCAACAAAGAGACATAAAGATGAAATGGAAACAAACTTTACAAAAACTCAATCATTTGGTCTTCAATGATTTTGTATTTATGTCAAGTTTGCATTTGCTTGATATTGATTAAAAATGTCGGTCGAATAAAATAGCTAGTCAACATTATTGCAAGATCTCATAATGTATTGTTAGCATTAACCAAGTATTCATTTATGTTGGAAAAATGGTTAGGAGTGAATGAGAAATTGCCTCCTAAAAGTGGGCCAAGCAAACCCATGTGGGTTAGGCCCAGTCCATCTAATTTATATATTTATTAATACATTATTATTTCCCCAAATGTTGTGTCTTTTCTGAAGAGGTATGACTCTATCTATAAATAGAGTGTCCCCTCATTCATTTAGATAATTACATACTGAGTTAGTTATTTCCTACAACTTTGAGAGTCCCATTTGCATAAAGAGAGAGAAAGAGACACTTGTTACGTTCGTTGTGCACGGAGATTGCTTGTGCTTCTTCTACGTGCGAAGATCATTTTATCCTGGGAGACAGACGTCCGCGAGTCTCAAAGCACCACTAAGTTAATAGTGTGAGGGGCGCAATCTGTCTTAAGGACATAGCGTCAAATGCTAGACTTGATCTATTCATACTGCATTCACTGTGAGTTTTTATTATTAATTAATTGTGACAAATTACTTCTTGTTGTTGTTTCTTTTTACAGAATCACATGATATATACCCAACAATCTTAAGACAGAACGCGTAAATTTTATTGTGTGATTTCTGTGAAATTTGTATATTGTTGTGTACTGTTCACTTTACGAACATTTGAAGCAGTTACTGTTTGTCGAAATTTTGTTGTTTTCGTTGAATTTACTGGTTTCATACTTCAATTTGTTGTACCGAAAACCCAATTTTTTTTTAAAAGTTATTTAAACTATTGAAATCGTTGAAGACGTGTCAAAATAAACTAATTTGTGCGACATATTATTCTTATTTTGTCTTTAACGCACTGAATATTAGTTTATATTACTGAAACGGGTTTTCTGTTCATGAACAGTATTGAAACAATTGAGGATGTAATACTCATATCATTTGATATCGGAGAAACATTATTTCTATACACGTATTATTGATTCGATAATATTGTATAACGTACTGATTGAAAGTGTTATAATATATTATATATGAATTGTCAATTTTGGCTTTAATATATTACAGATTGTTTCTTTGGATTTGCAAGAAGTATATATATAGATTGTTTCAATTGGTTGAACGTGATACATATGGTTGTTGAAACGCGGTTATCGTTTAAAGTTCATAACAGTGAAAATTTTGTTGTTAAAGTAACGGTTACTTTGTTGTTAAAGTATATATATATATATATATGAATATATCTCATTGGCTATATAAGTTGTTACGGTTGTTTTTATAATTTGCTTTGTTTATAAATTTTGTTTTTATTAAACTTCAGTTTATAAATTCAGAATTTATGTGAGTATTTTTAAATTGAATTTTGAGAATTCTGTTTGAAAATTTTGTTTAATAAAATGTTTATTGAACAAGTGTCTGAAATAAATTTGGTAAAAACTACCAATAAATGGTGGGTGGACACTGGGGCTACTCGTCATATATGTTCAGACAAGAAAATGTTTTCTACATATCAATCTGTGGGATATGGAGAACAACTTTTCATGGGAAACTCCTCGACTTCTAAAGTTGAAGGAAAGGGAAAGGTGGTCCTAAAGATGAGTTCTGGAAAAGAACTGACCTTTAATGATGTGCTGCATGTGCCAGACATTCGTAAGAACCTTGTTTCAGGTTCTTTGTTAAGCAAGAATGGTTTTAAGTTGGTCTTTGAATCTCATAAGTTTATACTCACTAAAAGTGGGACATATGTGGGCAAAGGATATTTAAGCAATGGGCTCTTCAAAATGAATGTAATGTAGTGACTATTATACCTATGAGTGTGTTATAATGACTTATATTTATGAGTGTGTTGTAATGATTGAGTGTGTTATAATGACTTATATTCATGAGAGTGTTGTAATGACTTTTATTGCTATGAGAATATTGTAATAATTATTATTACTATGAATGTTATGAAATTACTTTCCTAATTATATTAAACTTGCTTGGCATGTGTAAAATATAATATTTCTTTTTATGAAATATGCGTTGACATGTCATTGTTGTTTATATGCTTGTTTGAGTATTTTAAATTTGGAAATATATAAGATACTCGTATGTGTGCCTGCTAAAAAGCAAGGATGAGGCATACAAATTGATCATTCATTATGAGAATGAGGTTGAGAATAAAATGTTATGTTGATAAGTTATAGTTTACTTCAGAACTTGTGGGGGAGAAGCTATTCTTTCCACCAATAATATTCTCAACAAGTTGCCTAAAAAATAAAACCTTTGAGATACCCTATGAATCTAGGAAAGGTCAAATGTCTTCCTAGAAATTCTTGAAAATGTGGGGGGTGATTGGTTTTAAAAGGAAAAAAAAAAAATGTCCAAACCTAATGCGCCTTTTTGTATAGAGGTTGTCAATTAATCTATCTTACAAATCCATGCATGGTAACTGGTGGCCACCCGGTTGTGAATCTCTAGAATATAAGAGGATATTCAAGAGGAATTTGAAAGATGGATTTATTGATAATGATAAGGCAAAACTTGTTGTAGAAGGCTACAAACAAAAGAAAGGTATGGATGATCATGAGACATATTCACTAGAATATTATAAACTCAAAAGTTAAGGGATGAGTAGATACACAAGTAATCTAGTGGAAAACCACTGAAGGCAATGGTTAGGGAAATGAGGTATTTGAAATACACCCTAAACTATGGGTTGCACTACACGAGATATCCATTTGTACTAAGAGAGTATAATGATGTGAACCGGATATTTGTTACAAAAGACACAAAATCCATGAGTGGATACGTCTTTACATTTGGTGGTTTAGATGTATCTTGGACATCTACTAAACAAACATACATTGCAAGGTCCACAATAGAATTAATACTTATTTATTTGGATTACGTAAGGGAAGAAGCAAAGTGGCTTCATTATTTTCTATAGGATATGCCTATGTGGACGGAATCTGTGCCTCATATTAATGTACATTATGATAGCCAATAAATGATTGGTATGGCACAGAGTTACGGTAAGTCTCAACATATAGACATAATACCGTAAGGCAGTTGCTCTCAAATGGCATTATCTCCATTGACTACATAAAGTCGAAAGATAATATAGCGGATCCGTTAACCAAAGGTTTAAGTGGAGAGCGTGTAAACTGCTCATCGAGGGGAATGGGTTTAAAGCCTATAATTTAAGTCCCATAATGGCAACCCTACCTAGCTGACTGGAGATCCCAAGATCTAGGTTCAAAGGGACAACCGAATTGTGTTGGACTTAGTAGTATCACTATGGAGATAACATCTCCTATCCATTCCTATGATGAAATAGTGATGCCTGTAAAAGTTTAGGATAAGCTATGCTTTTAATGATTCTTATACCTTGGAAATCCAAGTGGGGTAGCAGCAGGATACTCTTAATAAGAAATCACCTATGTGAGTGTGAAATGTGGCCGCTTCAATGAGAATTTTAAGGCTGAATTCTCTAAAACACTCATGAAACCAGGAAGGTGTTAAGGGCCAAAATGAGCACAATAATGAGAACTAACTGTGTTCGAAAAGGAGCTGTGTGAATTCTATTGTCTTGGTATACACAAACGGCTGAACAGTTCAAGACATCATGTTCACTGGTTAGCCAGTATATCCGATAGTCTTTCACAAAGGAAGGTTCAAAGCCAAAAGCTACCTCTCCCGATACAGTAACTTTTCTTCTACTCTCTCTATGTCTGCATTGTCATTTGCATTGTGTTTGTCAATTTCTATTCATGTGGGGGATTGTTGGAAAAATGGTTAGGAGTGAATGAGAAATTGCCTCCTAAAAGTGGGCCAAGCAAACCCATGTGGGTTAGGCCCAGTCCATCTAATTTATATATTTATTAATACATTATTATTTCCCCAAATGTTGTGTCTTTTCTGAAGAGGTATGACTCTATCTATAAATAGAGTGTCCCCTCATTCATTTAGATTAATTACATACTGAGTTAGTTATTTCCTACAACTTTGAGAGTCCCATTTGCATAAAGAGAGAGAAAGAGACACTTGTTACGTTCGTTGTGCACGGAGATTGCTTGTGCTTCTTCTACGTGCGAAGATCATTTTATCCTGGGAGACAGACGTCCGCGAGTCTCAAAGCACCACTAAGTTAATAGTGTGAGGGGCGCAATCTGTCTTAAGGACATAGCGTCAAATGCTAGACTTGATCTATTCATACTGCATTCACTGTGAGTTTTTATTATTAATTAATTGTGACAAATTACTTCTTGTTGTTGTTTCTTTTTACAGAATCACATGATATATACCCAACAATTTATTACTCAAGGATTTCCAACAACCATTCAATATTTTCTTTCCATTGATTTGGTTTAACCAATACATAATACACCACCAAAATGCCAAATACATAATACCAATAATAAGTACATACAAAATGTCATCTTTTCTCCCCCTTGGCATCATCTAAAACAAAAATGGAAACAAATAACTATATCCATGATTCCTCAAACGCTCTTTGATTTCCTCCATGGATTGAGCCAAACTAGCAAAGTTCTCATCATAAGTTGAGAATCTCTGAGTAACCATAGATGAGAAGTTGTCGAAGCTAGTGGCCAAAGAGTCCAAACGTCCAAACATGAGTTGGAAGTTGTCCTCATTGACACGAGAGGAGCTAAAAGGTGCAGTTGGAGGCTCTTGATCCTCTTGCATTGCTTCTTCATTTCCTTGAGCCTCAGCTTCAGCCATTTGAGCTTCTTCATCCATTTCTTCTACCACATGAGCATCCTTCTTAAACCATGTGTTATCCTTAAATTCATACTTCATTTGTTTCATAGTAGTTTCACTATAAAAATCCGTTGGAATTGCATTTCGCGTCTCTTTTTCACCACTTACATTTACTCCGAAATGATTGAATATAGTAGTGATGTGGAGACCGTATGGGAGGACACCATTCTTCTTTTTGACACAAGCATCCATGTGCCATCCAACATAGAATGCAAGGTCAAGTTTGACCTTGTTCAGAATGCACCATATGATGAAGGCGTCTAGATAGGAGATGTATTCGTATGAACCACTCCTAGGAAGGATGTTGTGAGTTATGATGTGATGAATGAGTCGGCTTTCTAATGTGAGCTCGAAAATTTTAGGTCTATTGGGTACTTCAATGCTAGGATTTCCACACATTTTCCTAATTGACTCTAAAGGGTTATACCCTTCGAATACCATCCAACTATTTGTAGTATAACGTTGAATAGTCCCATTGCGAGGAACTTGTAAGACAGAGGCCAATTCGGACTGAGAGAGTGAAAAGGATTTACCCTTCACATAGGAGGTGATGATGTTATGTTGAAATTGAAAGTGTGTGTAAAAGTGTTTAACAAGAGTGGTGTATTGAGTTTGACGCAAAGAAAGGAAATTTACCCATCCTTGAGCTTCAAACAGCTCTTTAAGATGAATGTGGTGATTATCAAAGTAAGGGAAATCAACAATTTTTCCAAAAACTACCGTTCTATTAGAAATGTCTTTGAGGAATCTTACCGAATGTTCGGAAGAACGGAAGCTTTTGTCTATTGATGGAGTTTCCTCCCTTTGAGCCTTTGATTTGAGCCTTTTCCTTGGTCCTTCACTCACGGATTTCTTTGGAGCCATTCGGATTAAAGGAGTTAGGGTTTTGAATTGGGGATTTTTGGAATTTGAGAGTTTTGAGAGTGATTGAATGTGATTGGGAGTGATTGAGGGCTTAGAAAATGATTGGGAGTGATTTTCGACTAAAACCCTAGGAGAGAGAGTGAGAAAAATCGAGAGAGAATGAGAGAAGTGAGAGAAAATTCTTGTGTCTCGGTTTTACAAAACCCAGAAATCGCAGATCAAGGCGCCTGGATAATGTTTCCAGGCGACTGAGTCAGCCTTAAAAGTTTTTATAAGTTGATACAGGCGCCTGGATTAGATGTCCAGGCGACTGAGTCAGCCTTAAAAAGTTTTTCCACGCAAATCCAGGCGCCTGTATAAGGTGTCCAGGCGACTGAGTCAGGCAGAGAGTTTTTGGCTCATGATCCAGGCGCCTGGATCAGGGTTCCAGGCGCCTGGATTAAGATTTAAAAACTCCCTCGATAAAAGCCAGTCGCCTGGATAAAATATCCAGGCGCCTGGATTAAGTTTAAAAACTACCTGGATAGAAAGCCAGTCGCCTGGATAAAAATCCAGTCGCCTGGATTCACCTGGGAGTGTCATTTTCTGATTTTTAATCTCTATCTCTCACTTATCAATTGTGTACATATACTTGTGCTTGATTTATTCAAATACTTAATCAAACATTTGCTATTTGAGTATACTTAATCAAACAAGTTTATATATCAAGCTGTTGACTACATTGTTTGCACATATACTTGTGCTTGATTTATTCAAATACTTAATCAAACATTTGCTATTTGAGTATACTTAATCAAACAAGTTTATATATCAAGCTGTTGACAACATTGTTTGCATGATCCATAATGCTATTTAACAAAACTTAATTACATATAACTAACAAAATCAAAATTTGCAAAGTTTGACAAGTTAGAAACATCTAACTTTTAACAAAAAAAATCAAAACTTGCAAATTTTGACAAGTTAGAAATAGTATCTAACTTTCACAACAAAATCAAAAAAACTTTGCAAAGTAAGTCAAGTTAGAGAGCATATGTACTCTTAATTACACAAAAACAAAAAATTTGCAAAGTTTCACTATGTAGTCTTAGTTTGACGCTCAATGATTTCTAGGCGGCGTTGACGGATGTAGTGTTGTTGCTGAGCAGTCAAGCTAGATATATCCATCATTATAATTTCCATTTCTTGTTTTGCTCGTTCCTAGCTTAATCTTTTCTTGCTTAAGCTGAATCAACTCTTGGTCCCGAGCGTTAGCGTTGTCAACCTCAGCTTTCCTAATCTGAATGAGTTGTTCAGTTTGAGAACATGCCCTCTCAAGAATTTCTTTTTTTTCATCCGATTTTAATTTCTTTGCTTCTTGCATGTTAGTCAATATCCCTTCAAGATTTGCACACAAGCTATCACTGCTCTTTCGTTTATTTAGTCGAGCCTTTTCAGACTTCCTACCAAGTGGTCTCTCTAAGTCTACAAAGGCAGCTTCGGAAGCATCATTTTCCTCTAATTGTATCGGCTCTGAAGCAGACGATGTTGCAGCTGGTCTTCTTTTTGGTTTTTCCTTTATACAATGATCCACCCATTTTGGGTTATGCCTCAACACATTCCAACAGTGTTCAAATTGGAATGAGACACCAAGTAAACTTTTAAACATTTCCTTTGCTCGAAAAATCTGAAAAATTAACAAATGCAAATTGGATTAGTGAATATATAGTATTGGTGCATTAAATTTTGACATCACTTAAAAAAAAAAAATACCTTGTCTTGCTCATTCAAACCACTTTCATTTCTCCTTTCAACTGGGCTAAGCACCCACAAAACTTGTTAGTCTTAATTTGAATCGTTGACCAACGATGCATTAGAGAGTTTGCAGTACGGCTAATGCAAGATGTCTTCTCTTTCTCAAAATACTCATAAATGTTATCCCAATAAGTATTGCGTTTTTGCTGATTTCCTACTATTGGATCCATGGAGATATTAAGCCATGCCGATACAAGGAGAAGGTCTTCCTCTACGGTGAACTTAACACCCCGTCCTGGTTTCTTAGCAATGGACCCCAATTGATTTTCGGATGGAGATTGTTCCATACATATTTCATCTTGTGGGGATTCCAATTGTCCAGATTCCATGACAAAATCGAGACTCATGTCAGACTCTTCTAGAAGATTTGTGAACAACACATCTTCTCTTAGTAGTGAATCCATTCCTTGTCAAATAATAAATAATAGTAAACCTTATATGTAAAGCAACAAGATAAACACATAACAAAAATTTATGCATAACAAAATTAGGATAAACACCTAGTGTTGCTATATGGCATATTTTTTGCTACCTAACTCTATTCATTGAACAATGTTAACATATTTATATCCAACAAGATAAAACCATAAACACCATGAGCAAATAACAAATAATTTCATCTAATCACAAACACACAACCGGGTATCATACCCTTCAGCACAATACAGTAAAGTTTTAATTATTAAAGTTGATGTTATTTGATGCAGCATTGACTGAAGATCAAGCTCTCTGTTCTGCTATTGCTGCTGCATTATTGAGGAGCAAGTCAACGACATGTAGTGAATCTGTATAGTGTAGGACTACTTGTAGCTTAACTAATGAATATTAGTTACTACTAATAACACACGTGTCTAAGTGTTACTGGTTCTGTTATTGATTCTGTTACAGTCTGTTTAAGTTTTAAGTTGGTTATTTTCGTTGTGCAGTAGAAGTTTCTCTGCCTCTGTATATATATTCTGCATTATTCAGTTAATAAAATTCAAGCAAGTATAAAATCATTTCTCTGTTATCTTTCATTTCTATTTCTACTTGCTATTTTTGATATTAATCATCAAATAAATGAAGAAATTTGGGAAAATTGAAGCAAAATACCTCAAGAATGGCTACTAGAGCTGCTGGTCTTCCTTCCCTGTGAGCACCGGTATTTTGGCGCGAACTCCAGCTTCAGAAACGAGGGACAACTTGCAATTGAGAGAAAAAAACCTTTTTTCAGTTAATAAAATTCAAGCAAGTATAAAATCATTTCTCTGTTATCTTTCATTTCTATTTCTACTTGCTATTTTTGATATTAATCATCAAATAAATGAAGAAATTTGGAAAAATTGAAGCAAAATACCTCAAGAATGGCTACTGGAGCTACTGGTCTTCCTTCCCTGTGAGCACCGGTATTTTGGCGCGAACTCCAGCTTCAGAAACGAGGGACAACTTGCATGTGAGAGAAAAAAACCTTTTTTATTCCCCCGAATGATGAACAGTACCTCCTCAAGTTGAGCGAGTTACTGTTCATCAATTGCATGTTTTCGTCCAAATGAGGAGTCTGCTGCAGGCAGTTTTTTGCCGGTTCTCCTCAAATTTGGCTGTTTTCAACAAAATGTTAACTCTACTGTGAGTGCTCTAACACTATAGAAGAGAGAGAGAGAGAGAGAGAGAGAGAGAGAAAAGAGAGGGAAAAAGATAGGGTTCAGAGAGAGAGAAAGAGAGAGAGAGAGCTCAAAAACCCAGAAAGCTATTTCGTTTCGATCTAACAAAACGCTGTCGTTTCTTGAGTTTCTTCACTCGATCCGCGAGATCTAGAGGAAATTCGTAAGCTTTTTTTGTTTTGGGTCATCATCGTATTTTGTTTTTCACAGCATCGTGGACTTCTTCAAGGAGCTTCCTCAGTTTGTTGTTAAGGCTGGTCCAATTTTGAGTAATCTATATGGTGCAGATTAATTGGGAGAACAGACTTGAGGTATTGGTGTGACAGAGATTTATGCGAAAAAAGGATTGTGTATATATGTGTCTGTTTGTGTGTGTTTTTATTTGGGCTTTTATTCATGGTTTTGCATTCATTTTTTCTCCAATCAGGCAAAAGAGTTGCAGGCCAATTTTGTACACTTGAGTCTACTTAGCAAGTGCGTATTCTTTCTTTTGCATCTTTTATTTTAAGTGATGTCTTTAGTATCTGATGCATCATCAATTAATTTTTTGTTGGTATTAAGATTTTGCCTTCTCCATTGAGTACATTACATGATCTTGTGTTGAGGAAAAAAAATGTTCAATAATCAATCCCTTTCTTTTGGTTTGAGTTGGTTTTACTGTCTTTTATCGTATGCAAGAAGCATGAGACCAGGATGCAATTTAATACAGCTACTTCCTGAAGCACTTATGTTAGTGGAGGTCATGCAAATCTCCTTAGTTTTAATTGTGTAATTTGAATCATGATGTGTGTGCTGAAGTATTGAGAGTGTCTGTATTGAAAGTAATGCTTTTGGTGGAACTGGTAGTGAGCATTGATGGTGATAGTTGTTTGCCATGGTGGATTGGGTTGGCAAACAGTGATAAGGTGATTATAGATTCTGTAGGGCGGGTGGCCACACGGAGATAATTTTATGTGTCGTAGATTGGATTCTGTAAGGCCTGTAATTTTATTCTTCAATTGTTTATCTAAAATTTGGAGAACAATTTCTGAGTAGGGTTAATATTAAAAAAAAAATCCTTTAGGCTTCATTTAATACTTTGGAGGAAATAGACAGCTCTAGTGATATTATTTTTTTCTATTCTTATATATGAAAATTAATATTCTATTTCTGAAAAGTTTCCAATTTCTTTGATTGCCATTAAATTTGAACTATATTTCTAATCATATAAACTCAATTGAAGCAAGGAGAATTAAATCTTAAATTAAATAGATGTGGATTATAGTTTATATTATTTATCATATGATTCTGATGCCACATCAGAATTTTCATTGTGCATCTGGTGAGACTTTCTTGTATTGCAGTAACTGCATTTTTTTTTTAAGTACTTTTTCTTGATAAGACGCACCTAATTTAAAGGGGAACACGACAAATTAGAAAATCATCCTTTTAACCATGTAGAGATTGAATGTTGAGGTCTAGTTAGAAGGGTTGGGCCTTTGTCCAAGGGTGGACACTCTTGGAAATGGATGATAACATTAATCAATGCTTTCTTTACATTCAAATTGTTACGTATAATCTGCTCAGTATAAACAAACTCTCATAAAAGAAACAGTGAATAAAAATTTTGATTGGCCATATTATGTTTCTAATCAAATTATATTTTGTTGCCTTGTAGAATTTTCCGTATAAAAAATATATTGAAATTCATACACACAAGTTATTTTTTTTACATTGCTTTGATAAGGCCCATGCTCTGCTTTACACTGCTCAATGACTTGAGGGTAACAATACTTAGTTTTGACGTTCCTAAAGTAAAGAAAAGAAGAGTAAAAAAACAACAACAAAAACCTTAACAATATACACACGCAAACCATTGATAGACTAGCTGTGTTTCATGATCATGTCATATGAACAACGGAGAAGCATTAGTTAAATGTTAACTTGTCAAGAAACTAATATGATCAGAACTCGCACCAAGGATCAAGCAGTGATCCCAGTTGAAACATGGATCATTGATTCATTTCATCTTTCTTGTTTCTTTTCTTTTTTTCCTTCTTTATAAGTAAAGCTCATAAGAAGGCTTGCACACCCCACCTTTTTCAACTAAGGTAGAGCTCAAGGCTTGGCTTGAAATTTGAAAGCCAAATAGGACAAAAGCCATTAAATCAATCATTTAAATTTGAGAACAGAGAACAACATGACATAAAAATGAAAGTTTCTAAATTAAGTTCTATCCAAAGCCATATCCACCAAAGATAAATTTCCCTTCAAATCATAATTCTCTCTCAAATGCCATTATATTGTTCAACTTTACAGACAGTAACACATATTTTTCTTGGTGAGTTACACAAGAACCCAATGGGTCTTGAACCTACAACCTCACACTTCAAAATTAAAACGAACAGCATGACAAAGGGATAATCAATGTTTGTTTAAATAATCCTAGTCACATCAGAATATAAATGGGATAAAGTTTGGTTACAAACTAGTTTGTAGCCAGTTTGCTATAACCCACTATGTAGCAATTCATAAGACCATTCACATGTATTATTTAAATAAGTCACATGCTAACCAAACTCTATCCATATAAATGTACAAGGGAAGTTGATATATAAATAGAGATATATGTGAATTACCTGAGGTTTTATAACTTCCTGAACAGTCTGTAGTGCAAAACTTTGAGGAGGCCCAGGCTGCAGTATAGCTCTCCTGAACACTTCCTGAGAATAATAAAAAGCACATGACCATAATACTAATACAAATACCATAATAAAAATAAGTGAAAAATACATATAATATACACCCCTCATGGTTTCTCTGTAAAACACAGAATCCTCTTGAGGTTTTCTGTTACAGTATCAAATGGGGTCTTTTGTTACACTCAAGGGGGGTTTTGTATAACAATTAGGCAGTACGTATGGATGAATTTGCAATTTGGGGAAATAATAATCAAATGGTAAATAAAAAACTTAAGAAGGCTTACCATGTTGATTGTTGAAGATTGAACCGAGAAAAGCCTTGGTAGAAAGCAAGCAATCGATGCTCCGATCTGGAATTGACGGAACGGAGAAGAATGGAATGGCAGAGAGGTAGAAAGCCAGAGAATACCCACACACACAGCAGTAGCAAGTAGAGCACCTTCAGTGACCCATGGTCCCGGCCCAGCCCAATATCTGCGTCCGGGTCAATCTCGGCCCCTATTGGAAATAGTTTTCTCTTGTCCGGTTTGGCTTCCTCTAATCCACTACGTGTCAAGTAAATAAATCATCCATATGTAATTTTAGTCACATAACATTTTAAATAAGTCATGTGACTTTTTCAAATAATACATGTAGATAGTCTATTTAAGAACATAGTTTTTCTCCAACTCGGTTTGGAGGATTTCTCTTTCAACTCACTACGTGTCAATTAAATAGACTATCCACATGTATTATTTGAAAAAGTCACCTGACTCATTAAAATTGTCATGTGACTAAAAATACATGTGGATGATTTATTTACTTGTCACGTAGTGGGTTGAGAATTCTTCCAAATCGGGTTGAAGGAAAATTATTTTCTCTATTTAATCGACATGTAGTGGATTGAAGGAGAATTCCTCCAAACCGGATTAGAGGTAAACTATGTCCTTTACAATTTGCCCTTGCAAACCTTTTTAAGATTTTTTTTTTTTTATAATAACTTTGTGAAGAGTTTTATTGTTTTGTAACTCAGTTAGTATTTTCTGTTGTGTTTAAACTTTGAATCTTCTCCCTAACAATTGAATTATAATAAAATAAAATAAAAATAAAACAAAATAAAAAACTCATTTTTAAAATTTATTTTCTATTTCTTTTTTATTAGGAGGGAAAAAGTTTTCTTTATTAAAAAAATTGACGCAAAGCAGGTGTGTGAAGAGACTAGTTAAGGCACATTTGGTTGCGATTTTAATTTTTCATTACAAGAGAATAACCTATTCTTAAGAAAAAAATATTCTTTAAAATGAAGAATAATTATTATATACCAAGAGCTTATTTCTTATCTTAGCAGGGAAAGAGTAAGAGCTTATTCCTCAAATCATGTAATAACTTAAAACAAAATCTCCAAAAGCTGTTGGCTATCACTACCTAACAAAAAAACTGTTGGTAAATATAAGCTTACTCAATTTACATTTAATTTAAATAATAAAAAACAATCAAATTAAAACTCTTTTTTTCTTTATGTATTAATTTAAATTTCAAATATGTATTAACTTTTTGAGTAAAATATATTAAAACCCCCTGAAATTTTATATTGTTGCAGTAAGATTTTCTTTAACTTTTTTTTTTTTCACCAATTTAGTACATAAATTTTGGTAATGTAGCAAATAGATCTCTTCTATCCATTATTATATTTTAACATTTTCTTTTGTTGCACCAAATCATTAAGAGAACAAAAATGGAGGAGTTTTACTATAACAGACTTAAAAGCTTAAAGGGTCTTAGTGCGTATTTTATAGGATCCTAGTATTTTTTTTTTTTTTTGAAAACGATTTAGGTTGCCAAAAAAAAAAAAAAAAAAAACACATTAACATAAACAGAGAATAAATAGAATGAATTTACTTGCTACAGTACCAAAGTGTATGCACTAAAATGAATAATTTACATATCTTACTAAATGTAAATGTTATCCTTACAATAATTTGTTCAAGAGTTAGCAAAATTTCAAAAAACGAGCATCAATTGTGTTAAACTTAGATACAAACCTTTAATATGTATTTGATTGTATTTATTCATGTGTCCATGCATGTGTAGGGAATTAAAAACTAGTATTCATATCATATTTTACATTTATATATTATACTTGAGAACTTAATTATGATGATTTTGAAAAAATGTCCGCTTCTCTTGACACAAATTAATAAAGAGCATTCTAAATTACTGATTTTTCTAAAATAGTAATATTCTTACTTCTAAATAATTCGCCCAGCGAGTTTGGCAGCAAACCAACATTTCTTTTCCGCCTGGGTATGCCACTCATTTGACTTTCTTTGATTTAATCTGGTGTTCATTAAATGATCTACAAAGTCCAGCTATTGAAGTATTATTCACGACTGCCTGGGAACTCTGGAATGCAAGAAATGCGTTGCTCTTTGAAGAGACTATGACCACTGTCAATGACATTTGCCAAAAGGCTGCGGGTGTTGCCTTAGAATTTCTTGAATCGACAGCTCAGCTAGCTCCCATTGCTAACACGCAGATCATGATAAATGAGGTGAAATGGAGGCCACCTGCAAATGACAATTTCAAGCTAAATGTTGGTACTCATGGGTCCACTGATCAGCACATCTCTGGGTTGGCAGCTTTGATTCGTGACTCTCAAGGTTTGGTTACTGCTGCTTTATGTTCTAAGATCCTGGTTCGAGGGAATGGACTGCAAAAGTATGCACATGCTGTTTTGTGGGCAATTAACTTTGCATATGATATTGGTATTCGACGGTTGGAGGTGGACCTCACTAACAAGGAGTTATGGGGAATGCTGACTTCATGTGGCCCATGCATGGCACCTATTGGAACACTTGTGGAAGATATTAGTGCATGGAAGGACCTATTTTATTCTTTGAGTTTTTCTGTTATTAAAAATGTTTGTAACAAAGCTGCTAATGCTTTGGCTACAGAGGCTTTGTCCTCAATTTCAGATGAGGTGTGGTTGGAAGACTGCCCTGCATCTATTATTTCACTTGTACAATTTGATTACTCTCAATAAAATTCAGCTATCGTTTCAATCAAAAAAAAAAAAAATTACTATATTTTCTTAGATATAATAAAATATATTTATTTTAATCTTTAATAAATAATCTTAATATATCATACACATGCATAGTAACCGCAAGATCATATAAAATGGGTATTTATGAATACTATGAAATGTAGTATAAAATTTGACAACGGAACTAAATTAAACAAAAAAAGAAGAAGAGGAAATTATAGTACAACAAACAACGTAATAAGCAATAAATGAATAACTCTAATTAAAAAGAAAAGACAGCTTGATCACAAATTTGGTAAGTACGAAATAACATAGTTATTAAAACCGAGATTGGACCAACCATTCAGACCAATAAACCAGTGAACCGATACCTTAAGCCAATTCGGGTGTTTAATTAGACATTTTATGCTATTGAACTGGACAAACCTAGTGGATTTTGTGCAACCCGTGTGGCACAAGTGCGTTCGACAAGCCTAACCCAATCTGAGTTTAAAATTCAATTAAGATGTTTCTGAAGTTCAAAATAAGGCTCATTATTTAAATGAATTTTCCCTCCAATTCTAAAGATTTTTTAAGTTTGAAGAGTCGTTTTGCTAAGAAGTCAACCAGCATTTAATTGGACTCTCTTGGAAATATTGTAGCCTTTATTTTTCAGTTTTTCAAGTCAGACAAGTCATTTACTTTTGTTTCAAGTCTCTATGAGTGTCTTTATTATGTTTTTTAGTTCCTAAGTATCATTTAAATTTCTTTTAATATATATCCGTTCTCTTATGCTTAGAGGGTTGTTCTAAGCTTCTATATAAGCTTGTTTGGCTGAAATGAATAAATCAGAGAGTGAATTTTTCAGAAAATTAGCTTTTGGTTTTATTAGGGGAATTATTTATTCTAATTTAACTCTTATCCCTTGGGTGACTTTCTTTGTGTGGCGAGTTCAGTTTATGTATCTCTTCGGTGGATTTCATTGAGTGGTGAACTCATTAGCTATGTATCCTTAGTTTTATCCTTGGGGTGGGGTAATTTGTATCCCTTAGTATATTATTTAGGTGGTAAGCTATCTATCATTTTATACTTATATTTGAGTGTTTTCATCTATCATTTATATTATCAGTCATTTCTTATCATTTCGGGTTCAGTTTGGGATTTTTCATACTAATTTCGGTATCACTATGCTATTTGGACGAGTTGTTTTTACACAATCAGGTTTTGTACTTCTTAAGAAAATTACTTTTATAGGTCCACTTCTCTATTTTATGCTATTTAAAATTGGGTAATTTGATAATTTTCCACGAATAAAAAACCTAAAAGGACTTTAAAAAATGAACCCAGTGCTGTCATATCCTTATACCTATATACCTATGTTAAATGTGTGTCTAATTTTGTGTTTAAAACTGCACATCTCAACTTAATCTACATATAGCAGAGTGCAAACTAACAATTAGTGGCTTTTAGCGTTTAGCTTTTAGGTTTTTGGCAGAAATACACTTTTGGTCCCTATATTTAGGGGGTGTTTTCAATTTGGTCCTAGTGATTTAAAACCATTCAATTGGGTCCCTATGTTTTTAAGCCGTTATCAATTTTACCCTTGAAGTTAACTCCGTTAGAAATTGCTTATGTGGCAAACGGAAATTGCTGACATGGTCATTTAAAAATAATAAAAAATAATTTAATTCAGCCACGTAATTATTCTTATTATTTTTTTTCTTTTCTCTTTTTTTTTCTTTCTCTTTTATTTTTTCTTTTCTCTCTCCTCTGTTCTTATTCCTCCCCAGATTTTTGTAACCGATTTTAACAGTCGATTACCCAAGTCCCCCAAAACTTCTTTACCCAGAATCACTCACATTATCATACTACATTTTAGTAAAGTCACAAAATTCCCACAAATTCAAAGCTCACCACAAAACAACCAGATCAAAATATTACCCAACAAACCTAAACGCACAGTAGAAGCCAGCTACAACACTTCAAAAACTACAATAATGTTCTTGAATGTCATATTAATCGTATTATAAACAAAAAAAAAAAAATTCAACTTTTTTTTTTTGAAGCGTTGCATTTCAAAATTCAAAAGTAGCAAAAGTAGAAAAAAGCTGAGAGCTTTAAAAGCATGATCGTACCAAGCTTCTTCTTCTTCAGAAGAAGAAGAACGAACGTTCCGACCCTTGGACCCGTCATAAAGCAAGTCTTCGAAGGAGGCAGCGTAATCTAGACCGACAAAGCCACCACCGAAGACCTCGGAGTAGTCAAAGCCGGAGCTCTGGACATCGAAGAAGACCTCAGCCTCGGCCTCATTGACCGCCGGGAGATCCAGCACCAGAATGGACGAGGCGCGTGAAGCATGGAAGCTCTCGAATATCTCGCTGTAGTCTTCGGCGCGTGGTGAGAGTGTGGCAGTCGTTACAAATCTAAACCCCATGAGAGAGAGAGTGGCCAGCGAAGTTCTAAACCCCATCCCGTTCTCCAAGCTCCAGATCCAGAACATCCATGAAAGAAAGTGGCCGGTGAAGAACTAAAACTCCACCACGTCACCGTAGCTTCAGATCCGTGACCCACGGGCCCACAAACCCACAAATATAGGCGAAATACCCACAGATCTGTCATCGCATGGGCTCGCGTTGGGATCGCAATAGCCGATCAGATCTGAGATTTGTGTTTTGTTAATTTGTTTTTTGAATTGTGGGTTATGGGTTGGATTTGGTTGAAGGATGGAGTTGCGGTTGTGGTTGTGAGTTTGTTGTTGTGATTTGCTTGAAGGATCTGTGGTGGCTGGTATCTTGTTGTGGGCGGCGGATTGTGACCAGAAAAGAAATCTGGGGAGGAATAAGAACAGAGGAGAGAGAAAAGAAAAAATAAAAGAGAAAGGAAGAAAAGAAAAAGAAAAAAAAAAAAAAAGAAAAAAAAAAAAAAAAAATTACGTGGCTGAATTAAATTATTTTTTATTATTTTTAAATGATGATGTCAGCAATTTCCGTTTGCCACGTAAGTAATTTCTAACGGAGTTGACTCCAAGGGTAAAATTGATAACGGCTTAAAAACATAGGGACCCAATTGAATGGTTTTAAATCACTAGGACCAAATTGAAAACACCCCCTAAATATAGGGACCAAAAGTGTATTTCTGCCTAGGTTTTTTTATTGTGTTTTGAATTGTTTTTGCCCTGTAGTGTGAAGTGTAAACCATTTTGTTTCAGTAACTCTATTTATTACTATTTTTTATTGTTTTCAACTTTTCAAGTTCATTTACTATAAATTTTCTGTTTATAATTTATTTGACTTCTAAACCGGGTTAATAACTATGAAAAAAAGGGACGAGATAAAGATTGCAATTGACATCAAACTACATGAGAAAATAAAGGAGCCTTGAGTGGCATGTAAAGAATAAAGTGAATCAAACAACCTTTATTCTCACTTCAAATGTTACTTGCTTTCAAGGACTGGCCATTAATGACGAGATAGATGTTTTGCTTCTTATCCGCTCTAGAATCTTTTCTAAGTTTGCAAGATTTGAATCTATTCTCTAGTTTTTTTTATTGCTAAACCAAACTTTCATTAAACATAATCTATTCTCTGGTAAGACTGCACATGCCTCATACTTTAATTCATTGTAGATACATACTTACTTGTGTCTTAGTGATATGTAAAGAATAAAGTGATAACCACATTCTTTTCACTTCAATTGTTATTTTTTTTGGGCTTAAGTTTCCATTTAGTGCACTAGAGCGAAGAGACACAGGACTGACACGTGCTCCTTTTTGTACACGTGTTGTGCACTTTGGGTCCATGTCTCATCTAGTGCTTCAAGTCACTCTCCATAAGTCACTCTCCTTTCTTTCAAGTTCAAGGGCTTGCCATTAATGACGAGATAGCTGCTTTGCTTCTTATCCTCTCTATAATCTTTTCTCCTTTCTTTCCTAAGTTTGCAAGATTTGAATCTATTCTCTAGTAAAACTGCACATGCATCATACTTTAATTCCTTCTAGATACATACTTGCCGTATCAACATTAAAGAAGGGGACATTTTTTTAGTGTTAGCATCATATGTTCCTCGTTTGTTCATTTCGTCTATACTGCCAAAACAAACCTCAATACGCATAAATCTCTTACTTAAAACAATTTTAAAAATATAAATTTATAAAAAAAATGTTCTAGTTTTTTATTTTTAGGGTATTTTTTAAGTGTCAATAAAAATCTTACTCTACCTTAATTCTAATTTATAAATATATGGGGATGAAGACCAAATGAGAGATGTGATACTACTAAGCCAATTGCCCTGTGGATAATTTTTTTTTGAGAAAACGGTGGATAATTATTAAAATGTCTTGATCTAAAATAATTCACTTGATTACTTTGCCATAACGTTCCTGTACTTCTCTAACATATATGAATGGATCAGATTCAGAGAAGTTTTATGTGAGTGCAATTATATGTCAATATAATTATATTGAAGTGTGTCCAATCAATTTGAACTACCAGTCTACCACGCTTAATATTGACTTTATAAGCAAAAACAAATAAGGGTAAAATATAAATTAGCTATTATTTATATTGGGCAAAATTTCATTTTTAGTTTTTATAGTTTGTGGGTATTTTCTTTTTGGTACTTGTGTTTTTAAATGTTTCATTTTAATCCTTGAGTTTTTTAATTGTGTTTTATTTTTATCATTACCGTCATCTTAGTTATAGAATTTGTCCTTTGAATGTCCATTCAACATAAGAATTTTGAGATGTGTAATGTAGTTCAATATGGTCTACCACTTGTAATTACATTATCTTGTCAGTTATGCGTGTTAAATTATCGTTCCATGAGCCATGTTATCAAATTCTTAAAGTGAGATAACTGCGAGGATCAAAATGAAACTCAATTAAAACATTCACTGACTAAAGTGAAACATTTAAAAATATAAGGATCAAAGTAAAAACACACAAAATATAAGGGAATACAAGTTTTTTTTATTTTATTATTATTTACCTTTATCTATGTTTGTGGCACTTATCATCGCAATACCGACAAAGTTCTTTGGGATCTAAGTTCTAACCCCATAATTAAAAAAAATAAAATAAAAACATGTTGCTTGGTCGAAACTGAATTCTTCGCTTCTTTTGCTCCGATTTAAAATTATTCACTTGATTATCTTTTGTTGAGCCATACTCTAATATATATATATACTGTAATATATATATATATATATATATATATATATATATATATATATATATATATATATATATATATATATATATATATATATATATATAATCACTACAAAAAACTTGGTCTATTTCAACGCATTTATTTCGAGGGTTCATTAAAAATGGTTGCAATAGCATATAATTTTGTGCGGTAAACTGAGGGGCTGAAATATACAATTAATCTATTTCGACGGTCACTAATAGAACCGTTGAAATAAACTTATATTACTCACCTCTTTTGACGGTGACCTTCGGAATATGTATTTTTTTAACCAAGCTATTTCAACGGCCATAAAAACCTTCGAAATAAGCATGAAAAAGTGCGCGCCCAGGATTTCTGAAAATGAAAACCCCCAAATCGTAATTAATCTATTTCGACGGTCACTAATAGAACCGTTGAAATAAATTTATACTACTCAGCTCTTTTGACGGTGACCTTCGGAATATGCAATTTTTTTAACGGAGCTATTTCAACGGCCATAAAAACCTTCGAAATAAGCATGAAAAAAATAACAACTTCAGTGACTTCGCGCGCGACTACTCATTTCTGAAAATGAAAACCCCCAAATCGTGAATAGCAACTTGAATGAAAACCTCAGCAAATTTGAATTTTCGCAGAACTTCAAGTTTCAATCGTCAAACATGTGAAGTTGGTGAAGCTATAGTGTCCAAAACCCCCAAATCTTCAAAACCCTCAAATTCTCGCACCAGACCTTGTCCTCGCTCCACGGCTCCACCCCTCATCACTCACTCCAATCAATTTCCAACAAAATGTAAGTTCCAACTTCGAACTCTTTTGATTTTCGTTCAGATTTTTTAGAGAGAGAGAGAGGGTTTGAGATATGAATAGATCTCTGATTGTTTTGGAAACTTCAAGCCTTCGACGCTCCCATTTTCAGGCTACCGGAGAACTGTGAGATCGACGGCTAGCAAAGACGAGGTCATCGAAAGAGTCCTCTCCGTCATCAAGAGCTTCCCCAAAGTCAATCCTTCATTTCTACAAAAAGACGAGGTCCGCCTGTCATTTTCTCTTCGATTCCATTTCTTTCCTTTGCTAATTATCATTTGATGTTATTAGTTTTGGATTTTATTGTTCGTTTTGATGTTATTAGTTTTGGATTTTGGATTTTGGATTAACAATTCAATTGTATTTGTGAATTTGTGATTTGGATTTGAATTTCAGTGCTTATTAGTTAAAAATTTCCTAAATAGATTCATGTTTGTTTCTCTTGAAATAGTTTCCAGGAAAGGAAACACTGATTAATTATGTTACTGAGTTTGAATTTGAATTATTTTCTGGCTACATGGCATGGTGCAATGCTTGTTTAGATGGGTTCTTGTAGCCAAAGATGACTCAGGTGGAGCTTTAAAGAAGCCACTGGATTACACTCTTGTGTGGAGCAGTGAGTCTTTGAAAATAAAGCAAGATGGCAATTACGTATAGATGGTTACAAAGTCATAGGCCATGTTATCACAAACTCACCTCATTTTTGTTCAACGTTTTACCAAACAGAGGATTGTAATTTAAATATTTGTTTTATAGTGTTACATATAGCTGACTTAGTTGACTGTCTCATAGTTTTATTGATGCTGCCTTGTCATGTATCTCTTTGGCTAAAGAATAATTTAATAATTTCTTCTATGAAGTTTATGCAGACCTTGTTCAATTATGGATGTTTTACTGTGCTATAAGCTAATGGAAAAATTAAATAAATAAAAATTTAGTGTTCTGTCTAGGCCTATACCATGAAAAAATCTCTATTATTTTTTATTCTCTGTAGTTAATTTCTTCTGATATGGCGTGTACTTTGAGATTTATATCTGGTTGCCAACACTCCCAGATGGTTACAAAGCTATAGGCCATGTTGTCACAAACTCACCTGATAAGCCATCCCTAGATGGTTGCCTGATCAGTTGTCACATATTGTTATTCAGCAAAAATATGTGTCGTGTATAGGGACATATCGAATTGAATTCATGGTTTCATTTTCCTCTTTCCTTTTATAAAAATTCAAATACCCCAATCTGTTTTCCCTTTTTTTACTTATGTTTTTTATGTTGCTGGAATGGAGGGCTGTTATGCTCAAGTTTCTGAGATTTTTTACTATTTAACTATATCCACTACTGGTACTATGAAAGAGATCGACAGAGCTCCTGCTTAAGAGAGCTAAGACACAAATCTCTCTCTCTCTCACGCACACACATGTGCATGCGTGCAGACACACAGACTTTTGTTAACTAGAGAAGTAGAATTATAGAAGGCAATGCCAAATAGAGTTAGCTTATTAGAAGGGAAAATCAGTTGACCAGGTTATTACATACCAGTAATAGTTTTTAACTGAGAAAAATTATATTAATTGTAAGCTTTTATATCCTTCATTTATAGTCTAGGTTTTACTTTTCTCCTTTGTCTAATATAGCTTGCTTGAAGAATGCCAAATCCAATTTATCTTGTATGCCTAATTTAAAGCAAATTGAGGCATTAGTTAATGCCTATTCTCCATGGTTTACTTTCATTCTGAAGAAACATACTTGCCTTCATCAGTGAGTTGGTTTTTTGTGAATGGGGCACTATTGTATAAGAAATAGGAAGAGTCAAAACCTGTAAATGAGTGTGGCTAGGTGCGTGTTCTGGTGCTCCAGCTTTGTTAAACTGTAATTCTCTATATTTTTGTTTTCTTTTCAAAATTTGAAATGCAGAGTTATGTTGCTGATTAATGACTTACACATGCATCTCCAAGCTCTTTTCTTCTTCATTTGGTTCACATTCACCAATTGCAGAGTTATATACCTTCTTTTGAATTCCTGTTCAATTTATTTGGGGAACCTAAAGTATTACATATAAAAGAATCTTAACTAGTCACAAAGTTCAGGCTATATTTGATTTGAGAAGGAAACAATCAACATTCCTCTAATAATTCCTCCTTTTCCTTAGACTCTTTTATTTTTACAATTTTATTTTACACTATCTACTTTACGCTACTTGTGTGACAATGGGGAGCATAATGTATTTGAATGAAGAGGAACAAAGTGCGGGTACCAAAAGAAAATTGACAACCCTCAAACTAGAATAACAGCCAGATCTATATTTAAGAAATATCATACGCAAACGATTATTTTTACATTTGTTGTGGGAATCAATCATCTTAAAAATAAACATTTTTAAAGTTTCACTAAGATTTCTATTAATCTACTTTTGCTAATTTCACATTTGATACTAGAGTTTAATTAAAATTCTACTATCTATTAATCCAAATCTCCTTAATCATATCTACTTTACGTAATGCTGATTGAAAAAAACAAAAAGGGCCTATCAAGAAATATTACTAATATTAGAACTCTGTTTTATCTCAGTTTATTCATATTACGAGTCATCTTTAAAGTTACATTCAGATATAATATAACTTCATGCCTGTGTCACATTCTTTAGCCCCAACTCTCTCTTCTCTTCTGTCATTCCTGTGAAAAATGTTCCAAACCAGAGAACTGAGTCCACAACCACCGATTCTCCATGTCCTCCCGGACGACATTGAATTTAATATTCTGTCGAAGCTACCCGTGAAATCAATCCTAAGATTCAGGTGCGTCTGCAAATCATGGGAATCCTCAATTATCACCAGCACCTCTTTCATCTCCACCCACCTTAAACTCAATAACAATAATACTCGCCATGATCGTCTCTTATACTTGTCGAGTCCTGATTCTGTTACGGTCACTGGCGAACGCACGTTTGATAGGATTTCTGAGTTCAAACTTCCATTAGATTTAGTTTATGCTAGAATAGTGGGTTCATGCAATGGTCTGTTGAGAAAAATTTAGAATATACAACTCTAAATTTTTCTATCTCTCAAAGAAGAAATTCACTTAAAATTGGAGACACAACAAAAGACTTTATTAAACTGAAAATATTACAAAGAAAGCTCTCAACTTTCACAAACACTCAACACTCAAGACTAAAACTACATACAAGACTTTCACTCCTCAATCACTCAAGACTAACACTACATATAGAACTTTCACTCCCTTATTAGTACTTCACTACTTCACTCTACGATACAAAATGGGATCCATTGCTTCCTATTTATACTAGCTTGAGAGCTTCTAGGACATTCTTGCATAATGGCAAAATCAACTCTTCACCAAGCTTCTAGCACATTCTTGTGTGTGGAAGTCTCTAGATAATTGTATCTTGTAGAGACTTCTAGAGAGATAGAGAAATTTCTAGAGAGGGTTCTAGAAATTTCTAGAGAGAAGGAGAAACCTCTAGAATGCTCTAGAGAGAAGCTTCTAGAGACTTATAGACATTTCTAGAAATCTCTAGATAGAGAGAGAAATTTCTAGAAAACTCTAGAAGATTCTAGAGAGAGAGAGAGGCGGTGCTTGATTTTTAACACTCCCCCTCAACACTGACTCTCTCTCAATTCCGCCTGGGTCGAAATTCCAAGTTGCTTTCTGAAACTTAGCTGTGTTGAAGACTTTAGTGAGTATGTCTGCAACTTGGTCCTCTGTAAGGATTGCATTTGCATACCTGTGATTAGCTTTATGATGTCTCATCGTCCTTCTAAGTTGTGGTTCTAGACTTTCTTCTCCTTCTTGAACTTCTTCTAGCCTTAGTCGATCCTCCCCTGGTGTCTTGTGGTGAACACCCATCTGCCAAGGACTTTGAGTTATTTCTCTAGACTCTGGCTCACCTTCTTTTTCAATAATTTTTATTTCTTCCATCGCCTTGGATGAGTGGACTAACTCTAGTGGCTCCTTGGCTCTAAACTTTGACTCCTGATATGGTAGTTGATGTACCTTCCCATATCTAGCACAAACTGTATCTTCTCGACACTCCAATTGAGGTAAACCTTTGACCAAAGACTTGTTCATCATTACCTTCAGTTTATGATAGTTGACGTGCCCCAATCTTGCATGCCAAAGATCCACCGTTTCATTCTTTCGTGTCTTATCCACATATGCTGACTCTGCTGACATCACGTAGACTGATTCCAATCGTTGCCCCTCCATTATCGGTGTTTCTGAGATTTTGAGGTCACGATACACCTTCACATCTTGGGGACCAAACAAGACATAGTGACCTGATAATGTCAATTGAGCGACAGATAGCAAATTTTTCTTCATTCCTGGGACATGATAAACATCTTGAAGTGGCACCTGGTTAGAATTATATCGAGGCGTAACTATAGTCTTACCGATGTGAGCTATCGGTAACCTTGAGTTGTCGGCTGTCACCACCACACGGCCTCCTTTGTACTCAGACAGGTTTTGCAACTTATGTTTATCACCCGTCATATGATTTGAGCAGCCCGAATCTACGATCCAGTCATTCTTGTAGTCAATCTGTTCTGGTGTTGTTACCGTGAGAGCTAATTCTTTTTCCTCCGTAGCGAATAACGCTTCGGCATCCCAACCATCTTCGCTATTCTCCTTAGAACTGGAAGTAGCAGTATTACTTTCAACAGGCTTTTTCTTGGTCCAACAATCTTTCGCCATGTGGCCCATTTTCCCGCAATTGTAACATGGTCTACTTTGTTTCTCTTGGAATTATCCCCATAACCCTCATGCATACTTGTGCAATCCCAGTATTAGAAAATTTCAAAAGGTCCCGGACACTGCTAGCTCAATCTCAACCACAACATTAAGTTCGGTTGTAACTGGATTGGGTTATAATTCTGAAACCAATGACTACAAAGTTGTTAGGATTTCTTATTGTTGGCCTCAACTGCCTCAGGCTGATATTTACTCATTAAGTTTGGGTTCATGGAAAAGGCTTCCTTGTCCATTGAGACCCGGTGTTATCCTCTATAGTATAGATACTGATTTGTTACCCGTTCCATTTGTTAGTGGAGCTTTGCATTGGATGGTGTATGTGGATGAGAATGTGAGTAAAAGTGAAGAGGAATCATGGCAGCGGCAGCATTTTATTTTGACATTTGATGTCAATAAAGAGAAGTTCGGATCGATAGCACCGCCTTATGCTCGCCCAAATGGACTCTCTTATGAATCTCTAGCAATTTTTAAAGGAAAATTGGCTTTGATGGATGGACTGTATTACTACTCATTAAACGTATGGGTGATGAAGAAGTATGGTGTGTCTCAATCTTGGACTAAACTTTTTGTTGTTCGTTTCGACCCATTTACAACATTATTTGGCTACTCCCAGAAAGGTTTGCTAATAGTTCGAAATTTCTTATCTGCCAACGGTGAATTAAAAAGAAGAAATGATCATAAGTGTGTCTCAATTGACCCCGAGACTCTACAAGAGAATGATCTTGAAATCGAAGTTAGTCTAGATGTGGCTAATTTCATGGAGAGCCTTGTTTTACTCGACAGAGCAGATGTGGTAGCGGAATAAGTAAATATTGGTGGAATCCGCATAAGACTGGTATGGTAGGTATAATAATTTTCCTATAAGGATTATTTATATCCAGGATTACTGCCCATGGCTATTATAAATTAGCGCTCGATATCTGTTTTTGGATATTGTTGAACACATACTTGGGCAACATAATCTTCTTGGCTTGTGTGCCCATGGTAGTGTTATAAAGCCATGTTCTTGCTTGCTTGATTCAAACTATTTGGTCTTTACTGATTGCCGCAAGTACATTTTTTATTTTTTATTTTTTATTTTTTATTTTTTTTGTATTCCGTAGATAGGTGCACCTCAACTTATTTCAGGGGATACGCAAACTAGTGACTATTGGGAAGAACACCCAAAGCCAGACCAATTGAGCTACCTCTCAAGGTTGATTGCCGCAGTACTTCTAAATCACATAATTGATGACAAAAACAAATTAATTTGATAGAATATGTTCAGATTTCTCAGTTTTTTATAACTCCACGCCAATTAGTGTCTTAGAATTCACTTCATCCTGTTAAGTGTCTTATCCATTTTAGTTTACTATGGGTTGGGATTTAGTTTACGGGATATGCGTGTGAATAAAAGTCTAACATGAAAACTCTCTCTGTCTCTTAAGCTTAGACCCATTTGGCTTATATAGTTATTAGGTTTCTACTGTTTTAAAAGATCTATCAAATGGAAAACATGCCAAAATGCACACCTAGAATGGAAATAGATTGCGAATTAGCCAAAATCCTGTGCCTCGTTACCTTTTTTTTTTTTTTTTTTTTTTTGCAATGTTGGGTGTGTTAGTGAACAACAAAGTTTGGTCCATAAATGAAGAAAATAAATAGAAGGATTTTAAAAAAAAAAAAATGATAAAAGGAATAGACTGAAATATCAAGGAAGCATCCTATTTTTTAGCTTCAAAATTGTAAAGAAAACTAAAAAGGCACCTATATATAGAGTTTGTGGTATTCTGCTATGTTTTACATTTCCATGATATTATGATCTTTTAAATTCATGAAGAACATAAGAATGAGTCTTATGCAGAGAATGCTTGTGATGAAACAGTACAATATGCTGTTTGTGTGTGAAATGCTTGTAATTGATACCATAACATCCTTGTGGCGTTGGAATTTAATCTTAAGGGATAAGGACCAACCCCAAGTTCAACATAAAACCCAAGCACCCACATGTAATTCTAATTTTGGTCATCACGTGTGGGGGCCGAATGGCCCTCATTCAAGGACTTAAAACCCCCATTTGTGATATGGACAAATTTGAAAGGAAAAAAAGCTTGAGATGAGAATGAGGGAAAGAAACTCCGGATAGCATGACAAACCCATTGTCTTTTTCTCGATATAATACCACTCAATTGTTATCATCAATGTTAATACTATCTAATGTGATATTGGTACTATCCAATAAATTAGGATACCATATCCACAAAAATAAAAGTGTGAGTATTGTAGAATTAGCATATTATGTAATTACCATCATATGTGATATTGATACCATCATATGTGACATTGTATCTAGCTATTAGATACCATACCCACAAAAAAAAAAGTGTGGGTATTGTAGAATTACGAATTACTCATATAACATAAGTTAGAAATTCCAACCACTCTTTTGCCTACATACTTTAAACAGAAGAATTCTCAATGATTTCAAAGAGAGTTTAATCTAATGAGCCCAATAATTTACAATTTTTAGATTTATTTTTCATATATAAAGCAACATACGTTCAAGTATAATACAATGGCCAATCAATGCTATCACCAAGGACAAATCATTCCAGCCGCCCTCGTGCTAGGGTTTTATATTATGACGTATGTCATTTTTGCTGTCTTCATTGTAAGGACATGGACTATGTTTTGTAATCAACATGATTCCCTTCCAACTAAGTTTGGAGGTGATCCTTTATTCTGATTTTCAAGAAAATTCGTTTTATTTGAAAAAAAAAAAAGAAAAAAAAAGAAGAAAGAAAGAACATATCATTCCATACCATCAGTACATGCGTCCAGGACTCAATTTTTTCTTTATCCTCTTTTCACTGGATTGGCCCATTTTCTACAAAGAAGTCATGAAGAACACGGGTCCTTTATAATGCTCAATTTAAGTCGTTTTCGTTTAAATAAAAACGATTACGGTGGCTCCATCACCACAAATTTTTAAAGAAACGTTACAATTCATTGCATAAAACTTTTGTAGATCAGATAGGCTAAGAAAGTTCCATCTATGATCATGAATTTTATCGTAAATATTTTTTTTGAAAATTGTTTTGATATTCATAAGAACAGATTGTTTGACTGAGTTTTGCCTTACCAATTGGTGAAGGTCAATCATCTATATATATATGAATTTACAGAGAGTGTAGATACAAGAAGAAGTGTAGCTTAACACAACAACTCTAACAATATAATTCCTATTTTACAGGTAACTAATCTTTAATAATCTGTTGTTGATCTTTATCTTCTTTATCTCTTTGAGTTGGTTGTAACCGTAGATTATCCTTAACACTCCCCCTCAAGTCCAACGGCATTGGAATAACGTTGAGCTTGGAACGAAGTAAGACAAACCGAGGAGAAGATAGAGGTTTGGTCAAGAGGTCCGCAAGGTCCGCAAGTTGTTCATGTGTGGAGACAAACCGAACTAAGAGACGTTTAGAGGCCACCATGTCACGAACAAAGTGAAAATCTATCTCAATGTGCTTAGTTCGGGCATGAAAAACAGGATTTGCGGAGAGATAAGTAGCTCCAATGTTGTCACACCAAAGAATGGATGAAGATGGAGAGGAGTGACCAAGTTCATGAAGGAGGGAGTGAAGCCATTGAACCTCAGCAGCAGCATTAGCGAGAGCTTTGTACTCAGCTTCAGTGCTGGAGCGAGCAACAGTAGGTTGCTTTTTGCAACTCCAAGAGATGAGATTCTTGCCTAAGAAGATGCAGTAACTACCTGTAGAGCGACGATCATCACGGGAGCCTGCCCAATCAGCATCAGAAAATGCTTGAATCGAGGGAGAGGAGTTCCGATAAATCTGTAGACCAAAATGAATGGTGTTCTTCAAATAACGCAGAAGGCGTTTGACTGACTGCCAGTGAGGAAGTAGGGGTTGCTGCATGAATTGGGATAACTTGTTTACTGTGAAAGCAATGTCAGGCCGTGTGAGAGCTAAGTATTGAAGAGCACCCACTGTGCTTCTGTAGAGAGTGTGGTCAGGGAAGGGTTCTCCCTCAAAGGCAGAGAGATTTGTAGTGGATGCCATGGGAGTATTAATTGGTTTTGCTTCACTCATTTTAGTGCGAATAAGTAAATCCATGATGTAGCGATGTTGAGATAGGATGATGCCTTGAGGATTAGAAATGACCTCAACTCCTAAAAAGAAATTAAGGGTGCCTAGGTCTTTAACAGCAAAGTCATCAGTAAGAGAGTGAAGCAAGTCATCAATAGCTGCTGGTTTAGAAGAGGTAATTATGATGTCATCAACATAGATCAAAATGTATATTGTCAGGAACTTGGTCTTGTAGATAAAGAGAGATGAGTCTGAGCGAGACCCATGAAATCCCAATTCGAGCAGTTTGGTACTGAGGCGGGAGAACCAAGCCCGTGGGGCTTGCTTTAACCCATACTAGTCGCAAACCCGCGCGATGCGCGGAATTTTTTATGCTTGTATGATTAATTTTAACAATTTATATTTTAAGTTTACAAAAATAATGAAGATTTTGATTTGAAATTATATCCTAGTAGTGCATCTTTATTTTATTATCTTTTTTTGTAGGGTAAGTAATTTACTTGTGTTTATTATAAATAAATAGACAAATAATACAATTGGAGTTGGCATAGAAATATGCAAAACTTTTACATTCCTTTAGAGAAAGCTTGATATGTCCCAACCTTGTATATCACAAACTTGAGAAATGATACAAATAGTTTATATAACTTTGGAATTTTATAGTACAAAACATAATTAAATAAATAAAAACTCAAATATTCAATTACAATTTCATATCCAAGTGCTGTGCATAGGCAATATTTGACATATATCTTAAAGAAATTAATTAACTAAGATTAAAGTGATTGCATTTCGCCACAAGCAGCAACTCCACCAAAGGCATTTATATTTGCAACTGCCACTTCTGGCATCTCACCCCCCATGTTGTCGAAGGTATATTTTAGTTCCAGCTGTAAAGTGCCTATAGAATCAAAGACATTCATATTTGCATTCGTCACTTTTAGCATCTCACCCCCCATGTTGTCAAAAGTATATTTCAGTACCATTTGAGAACTACCCGTAGAATCAAATGCAAGCACATAGAATCATATAATTAATTCATTTAAGATATGTAATCAGCTTCCAGCTAAAATATTGATTATCATATAGTTTTTCAGGGCTAACTTCAAACTTGTTTCATCCTCTTAGTTGAATACAACATAAATCCAAGCTTTCCTTTAAGCATTTCTACCTGTATGAAGTTCATAATGATTAAGTTCTTAAAATATAATGAAATTAATTGATGACATAACAACAATGATGATGGTGATTATTTGATGATGAGAGGCACAGTGGGCTTGAGTTTGAGGCTGACCTTCAATAGAATCATGGAAATAAAAAGTAACATGAAGGTCTCTCTTTTGACTTACAAAAAAAATATACAAATGTCCTTTCACTTTTCCACTCCCACTTCAGAGTCTCTCCTCGACTTACCTCATCTTTTACAACGAACACATAAGACCATCTCAACAAACTTGTTGTTTACCAACTATATAGGCCACCTTAGGTTTCTAAAGTTTATGATTAAAGGGTAACTAAATTAACAATTTTTTATGGTACAACCTCAGAATTTTCCTCTTGCTAGTCAATAATAACAATTTAATCAATAAATTCTCTAGTTTCCACAAAACATTTCCTCAAGATGCATATAGCTTATCAAAGCCCACCAGGAAACAACTTATAAAAATAAAAAAGCCCATCAGGAAACAATGGAATTAATGGCACAAGTTAGTGAATAATATAACTGAGTAGTTAAGCACTAAGCATTAATCGACTATCACTGCAAACGAAAAATCAAAACGATGTCATTTTCATTTACAAAGTCTTAATCAGCCATTTGTTTAAATTTCACAATATTTATATTTAGATTCCTAAATATTATGAATATGTGTTCAATGTTCACGAAAGTAAAAAAAATTTTAGTCTATGGATTTATAATTTCATTCTATAAATTCAATTGATAAACAACTAATTAGTAACATGCTCAAAAGAATGACAACATGTGTTGCACAAAATTCACAAACTATAGTAAAAGATGAGTGAGATAAAGGGGACTTAGATTTGAAGTGAGGTCGTGGAGGCCTAATGATGCTCTTGAGAAAGCTTGACAGCAATTTGTGAATACAATCACAGATATTGTACAGTAGTTCAAAGAGCTCGAACTATTGGTCTATGTTGATCAATTTGCACTTCCATTTACACATGCATAGGCTTTCCGCTTTTGCCAGGCTCTCCTTTAAGACAATATATCAAACACATCAAAGGCATGCCAAGGGTGCACTATGAACAAAATAGAAGGAAAGAAACCATCAATTTCCTATTGCATGTTTGCAACTGAACCAATGAGAGAGAGGAAGGAACAGTTACCAACATATAAATCGCAGAGTAAAAAATCGGAGCATGAAAGAAGGTCTGAATTTCAATATCTTCACCAGAAAAGTTTCTATATAAGTTTATCATGTCAAATATTGGTATCACATATACCTGTGGTTTTCAACGAATTAATAAACAATAAAGAAGGACAAAACAATTTATGTTATATCAA
>OU015762.1:8932152-8972152 GCA_907173295.1 Fagus sylvatica | reverse complement strand
GGTTATAATTCTGAAACCAATGACTACAAAGTTGTTAGGATTTCTTATTGTTGGCCTCAACTGCCTCAGGCTGATATTTACTCATTAAGTTTGGGTTCATGGAAAAGGCTTCCTTGTCCATTGAGACCCGGTGTTATCCTCTATAGTATAGATACTGATTTGTTACCCGTTCCATTTGTTAGTGGAGCTTTGCATTGGATGGTGTATGTGGATGAGAATGTGAGTAAAAGTGAAGAGGAATCATGGCAGCGGCAGCATTTTATTTTGACATTTGATGTCAATAAAGAGAAGTTCGGATCGATAGCACCGCCTTATGCTCGCCCAAATGGACTCTCTTATGAATCTCTTAGCAATTTTTAAAGGAAAATTGGCTTTGATGGATGGACTGTATTACTACTCATTAAACGTATGGGTGATGAAGAAGTATGGTGTGTCTCAATCTTGGACTAAACTTTTTGTTGTTCGTTTCGACCCATTTACAACATTATTTGGCTACTCCCAGAAAGGTTTACTAATAGTTCGAAATTTCTTATCTGCCAACGGTGAATTAAAAAGAAGATAATGATCATAAGTGTGTCTCAATTGACCCGAGACTCTACAAGAGAATGATCTTGAAATCGAAGTTAGTCTAGATGTGGCTAATTTCATGGAGAGCCTTGTTTTACTCGACAGAGCAGATGTGGTAGCGGAATAAGTAAATATTGGTGGAATCCGCATAAGACTGGTATGGTAGGTATAATAATTTTCCTATAAGGATTATTTATATCCAGGATTACTGCCCATGGCTATTATAAATTAGCGCTCGATATCTGTTTTTGGATATTGTTGAACACATACTTGGGCAACATAATCTTCTTGGCTTGTGTGCCCATGGTAGTGTTATAAAGCCATGTTCTTGCTTGCTTGATTCAAACTATTTGGTCTTTACTGATTGCCGCAAGTACATTTTTTATTTTTTATTTTTTATTTTTTATTTTTTTTGTATTCCGTAGATAGGTGCACCTCAACTTATTTCAGGGGATACGCAAACTAGTGACTATTGGGAAGAACACCCAAAGCCAGACCAATTGAGCTACCTCTCAAGGTTGATTGCCGCAGTACTTCTAAATCACATAATTGATGACAAAAACAAATTAATTTGATAGAATATGTTCAGATTTCTCAGTTTTTTATAACTCCACGCCAATTAGTGTCTTAGAATTCACTTCATCCTGTTAAGTGTCTTATCCATTTTAGTTTACTATGGGTTGGGATTTAGTTTACGGGATATGCGTGTGAATAAAAGTCTAACATGAAAACTCTCTCTGTCTCTTAAGCTTAGACCCATTTGGCTTATATAGTTATTAGGTTTCTACTCTTTTAAAAGATCTATCAAATGGAAAACATGCCAAAATGCACACCTAGAATGGAAATAGATTGCGATTTAGCCAAAAGCCTGTGCCCCATTACCTTTTTTTTTTTTTTTTTTTGCAATGTTGGGTGTGTTAGTGAACAACAAAGTTTGGTCCATAAATGAAGAAAATAAATAGAAGGATTTTAAAAAAAAAAAAATGATAAAAGGAATAGACTGAAATATCAAGGAAGCATCCTATTTTTTAGCTTCAAAATTGTAAAGAAAACTAAAAAGGCACCTATATATAGAGTTTGTGGTATTCTGCTATGTTTTACATTTCCATGATATTATGATCTTTTAAATTCATGAAGAACATAAGAATGAGTCTTATGGAGAGAATGCTTGTGATGAAACAGTACAATATGCTGTTTGTGTGTGAAATGCTTGTAATTGATACCATAACATCCTTGTGGCGTTGGAATTTAATCTTAAGGGATAAGGACCAACCCCAAGTTCAACATAAAACCCAAGCACCCACATGTAATTCCAATTTTGGTCATCACGTGTGGGGGCCGAATGGCCCTCATTCAAGGACTTAAAACCCCCATTTGTGATATGGACAAATTTGAAAGGAAAAAAAGCTTGAGATGAGAATGAGGGAAAGAAACTCCGGATAGCATGACAAACCCATTGTCTTTTTCTCGATATAATACCACTCAATTGTTATCATCAATGTTAATACTATCTAATGTGATATTGGTACTATCCAATAAATTAGGATACCATATCCACAAAAATAAAAGTGTGAGTATTGTAGAATTAGCATATTATGTAATTACCATCATATGTGATATTGATACCATCATATGTGACATTGTATCTAGCTATTAGATACCATACCCACAAAAAAAAAAGTGTGGGTATTGTAGAATTACGAATTACTCATATAACATAAGTTAGAAATTCCAACCACTCTTTTGCCTACATACTTTAAATAGAAGAATTCTCAATGATCTCAAAGAGAGTTTAATCTAATGAGCCCAATAATTTACAATTTTTAGATTTATTTTTCATATATAAAGCAGCATACGTTCAAGTATAATACAATGGCCAATCAATGCTATCACCAAGGACAAATCATTCCAGCCGCCCTCGTGCTAGGGTTTTATATTATGACGTATGTCATTTTTGCTGTCTTCATTGTAAGGACATGGACTATGTTTTGTAATCAACATGATTCCCTTCCAACTAAGTTTGGAGGTGATCCTTTATTCTGATTTTCAAGAAAATTCGTTTTATTTGAAAAAAAAAAAAGAAAAAAAAAGAAGAAAGAAAGAACATATCATTCCATACCATCAGTACATGCGTCCAGGACTCAATTTTTTCCTTATCCTCTTTTCATTGGCCCAATTTCTACAAAGAAGTCATGAAGAACACGGGTCCTTTATAATGCTCAATTTAAGTCGTTTTCGTTTAAATAAAAACGATTACGGTGGCTCCATCACCACAAATTTTTAAAGAAACGTTACAATTCATTGCATAAAACTTTTGTAGATCAGATAGGCTAAGAAAGTTCCATCTATGATCATGAATTTTATCGTAAATATTTTTTTTGAAAATTGTTTTGATATTCATAAGAACAGATTGTTTGACTGAGTTTTGCCTTACCAATTGGTCAAGGTCAATCATCTATATATATATGAATTTACAGAGAGTATAGATACAAGAAGAAGTGTAGTTGAACACAACAACTCTAACAATATAATTCCTATTTTACAGGTAACTAATCTTTAATAATCTGTTGTTGATCTTTATCTTCTTTATCTCTTTGAGTTGGTTGTAACCGTAGATTATCCTTAACACTCCCCCTCAAGTCCAACGGCATTGGAATAACGTTGAGCTTGGAACGAAGTAAGACAAACCGAGGAGAAGATAGAGGTTTGGTCAAGAGGTCCGCAAGTTGGTCATGAGTGGAGACAAACCGAACTAAGAGATGTTTAGAGGCCACCATGTCACGAACAAAGTGAAAATCTATCTCAATGTGCTTAGTTCGGGCATGAAAAACAGGATTTGCGGAGAGATAAGTAGCTCCAATGTTGTCACACCAAAGAATGGATGAAGATGGAGAGGAGTGACCAAGTTCATGAAGGAGGGAGTGAAGCCATTGAACCTCAGCAGCAGCATTAGCGAGAGCTTTGTACTCGGCTTCAGTGCTGGAGCGAGCAACAGTAGGTTGCTTTTTGCAACTCCAAGAGATGAGATTCTTGCCTAAGAAGATGCAGTAACTACCTGTAGAGCGACGATCATCACGGGAGCCTGCCCAATCAGCATCAGAAAATGCTTGAATCGAGGGAGAGGAGTTGCGATAAATCTGTAGACCAAAATGAATGGTGTTCTTCAAATAACGCAGAAGGCGTTTGACTGACTGCCAGTGAGGAAGCAGGGGTTGCTGCATGAATTGGGATAACTTGTTTACTGTGAAAGCAATGTCAGGCCGTGTGAGAGCTAAGTATTGAAGAGCACCCACTGTGCTTCTGTAGAGAGTGTGGTCAGGGAAGGGTTCTCCCTCAAAGGCAGAGAGATTTGTAGTGGATGCCATGGGAGTATTAATTGGTTTTGCTTCACTCATTTTAGTGCGAATAAGTAAATCCATGATGTAACGATGTTGAGATAGGATGATGCCGTGAGGATTAGAAATGACCTCAACTCCTAAAAAGAAATTAAGGGTGCCTAGGTCTTTAACAGCAAAGTCATGAGTAAGAGAGTGAAGCAAGTCATCAATAGCTGCTGGTTTAGAAGAGGTAATTATGATGTCATCAACATAGATCAAAATGTATATTGTCAGGAACTTGGTCTTGTAGATAAAGAGAGATGAGTCTGAGCGAGACCCATGAAATCCCAATTCGAGCAGTTTGGTACTGAGGCGGGAGAACCAAGCCCGTGGGGCTTGCTTTAACCCATACTAGTCGCAAACCCGCGCGATGCGCGGAATTTTTTATGCTTGTATGATTAATTTTAACAATTTATATTTTAAGTTTACAAAAATAATGAAGATTTTGATTTGAAATTATATCCTAGTAGTGCATCTTTATTTTATTATCTTTTTTGTAGGGTAAGTAATTTACTTGTGTTTATTATAAATAAATAGACAAATAATACAATTGGAGTTGGTATAGAAATATGCAGAACTTTTACATTCCTTAAGAGAAAGCCTGATATGTCCCAACCTTGTATATCACAAACTTGAGAAATGATACAAATAGTTTATATAACTTTGGAATTTTATAGTACAAAACATAATTAAATAAATAAAAACTCAAATATTCAATTACAATTTCATATCCAAGTGCTGTGCATAGGCAATATTTGACATATATCTTAAAGAAATTAATTAACTAAGATTAAAGTGATTGCATTTCGCCACAAGCAGCAACTCCACCAAAGGCATTCATATTTGCAACTGCCACTTCTAGCATCTCACCCCCCATGTTGTCAAAGGTATATTTCAGTTCCATTTGTAAAGTGCCTGTAGAATCAAAGACATTCATATTTGCATTCCGTCACTTTTAGCATCTCACCCCCCATGTTGTCAAAAGTATATTTCAGTACCATTTGAGAACTACCCGTAGAATCAAATGCAAGCACATAGAATCATATAATTAATTCATTTAAGATATGTAATCAGCTTCCAGCTAAAATATTGATTATCATATAGTTTTTCAGGGCTAACTTCAAACTTGTTTCATCCTCTTAGTTGAATACAACATAAATCCAAGCTTTCCTTTAAGCATTTCTACCTGTATGAAGTTCATAATGATTAAGTTCTTAAAATATAATGAAATTAATTGATGACATAACAACAATGATGATGGTGATTATTTGATGATGAGAGGCACAGAGGGCATGAGTCTGAGGCTGACCTTCAATAGAATCATGGAAATACAAAGTAACATGAAGGTCTCTCTTTTGACTTATAAAAAAAATATACAAATGGTCCTTTCACTTTTCCACTCCCACTTCAGAGTCTCTCCTCGACTTACCTCATCTTTTATCACCACTTTAAATCTTTTACAACGAACACATAAGACCATCTCAACAAACTTGTTGTTTACCAACTATATAGGCCACCTTAGGTTTCTAAAGTTTATGATTAAAGGGTAACTAAATTAACAATTTTTTATGGTACAACCTCAGAATTTACCTCTTGCTAGTCAATAATAACAATTTAATCAATAAATTCTCTAGTTTCCACAAAACAATTTCCTCAAGATGCATATAGCTTATCAAAGCCCACCAGGAAACAACTTATAAAAATAAAAAAGCCCATCAGGAAACAATGGAATTAATGGCACAAGTTAGTGAATAATATAACTGAGTAGTTAAGCACTAAGCATTAATTGACTATCACTGCAAACGAAAAATCAAAACGAAGTCATTTTCATTTACAAAGTCTTAATCAGCCATTTGTTTAAATTTCACAATATTTATATTTAGATTCCTAAATATTATGAATATGTGTTAATGTTCACGAAAGTAAAAAAAATTTTTAGTCTATGGATTTATAATTTCATTCTATAAATTCAATTGATAAACAACTAATTAGTAACATGCTCAAAAGAATGACAACATGTGTTGCACAAAATTCACAAACTATAGTAAAAGATGAGTGAGATAAAGGGGACTTAGATTTGAAGTGAGGTCGTGGAGGCCTAATGATGCTCTTGAGAAAGCTTGGACAGCAATTTGTGAATACAATCACAGATATTGTACAGTAGTTCAAAGAGCTCGAACCATTGGTCTATGTTGATCAATTTGCACTTCCATTTACACATGCATAGGCTTTCCGCTTTTGCCAGGCTCTCCTTTAAGACAATATATCAAACACATCAAAGGCATGCCAAGGGTGCACTATGAACAAAATAGAAGGAAAGAAACCATCAATTTCCTATTGCATGTTTGCAACTGAACCAATGAGAGAGAGGAAGGAACAGTTACCAACATATAAATTGCAGAGTAAAAAATCGGAGCATGAAAGAAGGTCTGAATTTCAATCTCTTCACCAGAAAAGTTTCTATATAAAGTTTATCATGTCAAATATTGGTATCACATATACCTGTGGTTTTCAACGAATTAATAAACAATAAAGAAGGACAAAACAATTTATGTTATATCAATCAGTTTTCACAGAAAGTAGGCAATAAGCACCTAGGTAGCTTCCATTTTCCAATGACATGGACAACAACAAACATTTTAGCTGGTACAATAAGCCAAGCGGGTTGGACCGATAGTTATAAGAAATTTACAGTGGATGAATTCTTTCTTAAGTGCCTCAATGCATAAGGATATCAAAGATGGAACCTCTCTCATTCTTGAGGTTTGAATTTATCGTGGCCTTGCAAATAAAAAATAAGATTGTGTAATACACTGCTTGGTGGTTTGGTCCCTTTTCAACCTGATGAAGAATAACCCAAGGTCTTATGCGTCTTTGGTTCAAGCATTTCTTTAAACAGTTTGCATTCAATTTCCAAGCTTCCCCAGAGAAAATGCTATTCAAGTTCATAGAAGAAGCTTCAATAACTTTGCATTCTAAGTTTCTGACACATTACCAATGTCCAATATGATAGATGTTCAAAAAAAAATAATAGGACAAAACTGCAACTTTGAAACAATCTAGAGTAGGAAAGAACAAAAATAAATTAGAAGAGATTCCAAACCCAAATCCAACAAAAATAAAGAACAAAAATGAATTGCCATGACACATAAATAAACCAACTGATTCCAAACCCAAACCAACAAAAAACAATTTTTAGAAGAGATTGAAGAGGTTGTGGAGTCCGGTTAAAACCCAATCAGACATGAACACCCACGTCCAGCTCAAATAAGAGAATTATATGAAGACCCATTTTGTAAAGAAGACTACAATCAATTTCCATGCTTCTACTGAACTTGAACAATCTTGATTTAAGAGAAACCCATATGATAAAACCTCATACTGAATTTGAACAATCTGCCACTAAAACCCGCTGGAAATTTGATGGTAGTTTAATTTAATAATACAGCTTGAACAATCTGCCACAAAAAACAAACAAAAAAACAGGGAAGAAGATAGAGAAAGAACTCACCTTGGGTTCCTGCAAGCAAATTAGTGGAGAGTGAGGCGGTTTATATAAACAATTGCAACTGAAGCAAAGGAAGGGCCAAAAAAAGGGAAGAGAGAGAGCTGGAGGCAGAGCAACGCCTCAACGGTTAGTGATATACATTAATACATGGGTAAATAATGGTAGGAGTTGAGACCTTAAAGATTAGAAAGAAGTAAAGCTATGTAACTGTAGAAGTTGGTGATCCAAAGGGGCAGAAAGTAGTCAGTTTCAATTGAGACAGGATTTAATATAAAAATAAAAATAAAAACATGAACATACAGCAGGGAGATGAGCAGTCAAGAGGGAGAGAAGAAGGTGAGGAGACAGAAGAATTCTGAAACAGGCGGTGGAGATAGAGAGTCTGAAAGTGTGAGAGAGAGGGTGGAAATTAATACGTATGTGTGAGAGAAAGTAAGAATAGGTAAGGATGACATGGATGTTTGTGGGTGTAGAGATTATGAAATGGAGGTGTTTGGAGGAGGGAAAACAATTTCTCTCTGCTTCGACTTTTAATTTATATTATAGATATAGCTTTTTGTAATTTACAAACATGATTGGGATATAGTGGATGATTATAACCTAGAGGTTGAGACATAAATACCTCTTCTGCGAGATTGCCGTGTAGAAAGGCATTTTGAATGTCGATTTGACGAAGAGACCAGCCAGAAGAAATAGCAATAGAGAGTACAGTACGTACCGTGGTTGGCTTGATCACAGGACTGTAAGTCTCGTCATAATCAACCCCTGCCTGTTGATGAAAGCCCTTTGCCACTAGTCGAGCTTTGTGCCTTTCAACAGAGCCATCTGCCTTGCGCTTAACCCGAAAGACCCATTTGCAGCCAATAATGTTCTGAGATGGATGTGAAGGAACCAATGTCCAAGTCTGATTTTGTAGCAGTGCATCAAACTCTGAATTCATGGCTTTACGCCAAGCAGGGCTCTTAGCTGCCGTGGTGAAGCAAGTTGGCTCCGGTTCGGTCATGGTGGTGTGAGCAACGGCAAGTAGAACCTTGGGTAATGGGTAACGGATCATGCCGGCAGGTGGGGGTTTGGGTTTGGTGATATGATTTTTGGAGCGGGTAATCATGGGGTGAGAAGAAGTATTGGAGGCATGAGGGGCAGATGCTGTTTCTGGAGGTGAGGAATTTTCTGGAGGTAGACAAATATCTGGGGCTGTAACGGGTTGGAGGTTGGGGATGGATGTTGTAGACGGGTCCGGATTAGTGGCAGGATTGGGTTCGGGCTGTGTACTGGGACTGGGTTCAGTGATGGGCTCGGTTTGAGATGAAGGTGAGGCCCAAGTATGTGTTGCAGGAGCAGTGGGTAACGCTGGGCTTGATCTGTGCTGCGAGTAGAGTAGTGGACACGGCCCAAGAACAGATCCGGACTGGGCAGGTGGTTGTGTGGGCATAGTGGAATTATTTTGAAAAAATGGAAATGAATTTTCAAGAAAAATAACGTCCCTAGAAATATAAAGGCGACCAGTGGGAATGTGGAGACATTTGTAGCCATGATGAAGAAGACTGTATCCTAGAAAAACACATTGAAGGGAACAGGGTTGGAGTTTGTGAGAGTTATAAGGTCGAAGATTAGGCCAACATGCACATCCAAAGGTTTTAAGAAATAAATAATCAGGGACGGATTTAAACAATTTTTCAAAAGGTGATTTGTTTTGAAGAACCGGTGATGGAAGCCGGTTAATGAGGTAGCAAGCAGTTTGAAAGGCATCATCCCAAAAACGAAGTGGCATATGAGCATGAGATAAAAGAGAAAGACCGGTTTCAACTACGTGACGATGTTTGCGCTCAATGGAGCCTTGTTGTTGATGAGTGTGAGGACAGGAGACACGATGAACAATGCCACAATTTTTAAAAAAAGTTGAGATGGTGCGATATTCGCCTCCCCAGTCGGATTGAACTAATTTAATTTGAGTATTAAAAAAGCGCTCAACATATTTTTGAAATTGAAGAAAAATATTAAATGCATCACTCTTTTTGGTCATGGGATATAACCAAGTATAACGACTAGAGGCATCTAAAAAGGATACATAATATTTAAAACCATGTTGAGAATAAATTGGGGATGGTCCCCAGACATCAGTATAAATTAAATCCAGTGGAGAAGTATATTGAGAAAAGGAGGGAGAGAATGAAAGTTGTTTGCTTTTGGACTGAAGACATGCTGAACAGAAAGTTTTATTAGAAGTAGGAAGTACAGGGAGACCAAAACGAGAAATTATTCTAGAGACAGTGCGAAGTGCAGGATGCCCTAATCTAGAATGCCACTGTGGATGTGAAACACGTTCACCTACAAATGCTGTAGGAGAACTTTTATTTGACTGGTAATGTTTGTTGATGGAGAAGGGAAAAGGATAAAGTCCATGTCTACTCGGGCCGTGAAGCACTGTTCTCCTCGTAGCTTGATCCTTCACATTAAAAAATTTAGGGTGAAGTTCAACAAAAGTATTAGTATCAGCAGTAAATTTTTGAATAGATAGCAAATTTTGAGAAATTTGGGGAACATGTAGGACATCATTTAATTGAAAGGATAAATTAGGGGAAAGAAGTTGGGTGGTCCCAATATGTTTAATAGGAATACTTTTACCATTGCCCACACGGATTTGTTCCTGCCCGTGGTACTCATCAGCACGAACATTTAGATTGGCAAGATCAGCAGTGAGGTGATGTGTGGCACCAGAGTCAGCATACCAATTATCATCAGTGACAGATTGAGGATTTGCAAGAAGAGCTTGCATGTTGGAGTCACTGGAGTAGGAGTTATCATACCGTTGATAACATGTGAGTGCCACATGTCCAAGCTTGCCACAGATTTGGCAAGTGGGACGAGAACTAGTGTTTGATGGACCACGGCCACGGCCACGCCCACGGTAGGTGCGTTGGCCAGAAGAGGAACGGCCAGACTGAGACCGATTGGAGGAGCGGCCTCCACGGCCCCCATGAGAGGAACCACCACGGCTGGCGAAGTGAGCACCAGCAAGATTTAAATCAACTTTGGGCTGGGATTGAGCCAAACGGAGCTCTTGAGACAGAAGATGGCCATAGAGGGATTCAATAGAGATGAGATCAGTTCTCATTTGGACTGTGGTGACAAAAGATTCATATTCGGAGCCGAGACCTGCAAGAAGAAAAGAGATTTGTTCCTCTTGTTTAAGAGGTTGATCAATGGCAGCAAGGGTGTCCACAAGGCCCGTGAATTTGTGGAAATAATCAGCTATGGACGAGTCCCCTTTCTTGAGAGTTGATAGCTGATAATGGATGTTCATAGTTCGAGCCCGAGAATGGGCAGTGAACATGCGTTCGAGAGTGAGCCAGACCTCTCGAGATGTTGTGCACCAGACAACATAGGCCAAAATATTTTCAGTCAAGGAAGAGATCAAAGCACTGAGGATCATCTGATCTTGAACAAGCCAGGTGTGATAATCGGGATTGGGTTGAGGCATGGAGATTTCTGCAGTAGTTACGGTGAGAATTTGAGGAGGAGCAGGCCGAGAACCATCCAAGAATCCAAAGAGATGCTGGCCACGAAGGTAGGGGACGATTTGGGCTTTCCAAAGCAGGTAATTGTCGCGATTTAATTTGATTGTGACAAGATGATGAACGACTGGAAGATGTGGGGAGGGAGGAAGGAGAGACAGAGTTGTTTCGGTATTCAGGTTTGCCATTGCAGGGAAGGTGTTTGAAGATTTGTGTGTGAGGGAAAGAAGAAAAAGAACGACGTTAGTCTATGGGCTCTGATACCATGTTTTGATATTCATAAGAACAGATTGTTTGACTGAGTTTTGCCTTACCAATTGGTGAAGGTCAATCATCTATATATATATGAATTTACAGAGAGTGTAGATACAAGAAGAAGTGTAGCTTAACACAACAGCTCTAACAATATAATTCCTATTTTACAGGTAACTAATCTTTAATAATCTGTTGTTGATCTTTATCTTCTTTATCTCTTTGAGTTGGTTGTAACCATAGATTATCCTTAACAAAAATCATTATCACAGAAAAGTCAATCGCACAAGACGAAGGCTTTTTACTTGGTCCACAGAAAAGGCATTTCACTATTTTGAAATTAAACAAGGAATATTTCAAGTATACATAGACCATTATACAAATACTAATAGCAATAATACCACTACTAATACTAATAGCAATAATAATCTATTATATAAACTAAAAGTTGGAGCTAAGAGAAATTTTTTTACCTTCTCCAAAGCAAGCCACGTCAGATTTGCTGCTTCTACATTGTTCTAGCTCATTCTTCTCTCTCACACGTTTGCCCCAATTAATAATTAATTCAAACTAAAAGTTGGAGCTAAGAGAAATTTTTTTACCTTCTCCAAAGCAAGCCACGTCAGATTTGCTGCTTCTACATTGTTCTAGCTCATTCTTCTCTCTCACACGTTTGCCCCAATTAATAATAAATTCATGCTTAATTATCTAATGCTCTCTCTCTCTCACATGTTTACATTTAATTTTATCCTTATCTGTACCCAACCAAAACTAATTCAGCATTATTTTAGGATTCTGGATTCCCCACCATAAACCCTCCTAAATTCTATCGTTTCTTTTTACTTCATCAATTAATAATCTGCCGTTTCCCCCAATTAACTTCCCAACTGGCTATCATTTTCTTTCGGGAAAAAAAAAAAACTTCCCAACTCTCTCTCTCTCTCTCGACTCTTCCACTCCCCATCAGTAACAGACATCATCTAATTTTCCCCCCTTGCCTCATAAAAGGTTGTCTTTGCTGTTTAGGATTCCCCATGGCTACTGTTATACACAATTGAAGGCACATATCTGGAGCAGACTGTTGTGTTTCTTTGTAAAGTCTTTGGTTTTTAAATAAAGACACAACTATGTAGCAGAAAGCATATAAATAGTCAAAGACAGGTACTTTCTTTCTTCAAATCCTCTGCTCCTTTTGCTGCGAATTCCCCTGGGCGTCTTTATTGGTAAAGATGCTTTTCGTTCAAATTGTTACTTGAATCTTTGGTTAAAATTTTAAAATTGTTTTAGCTATATTTGGACTTTTATGTGTTTGATCTGGTTGCATAATGTTTAGTAATTTATGTGTTTGTTTGATTCTTCCGCCTTTACTATTTAGTGTTGTTGTTTTATTTCCGTATATCATACCTTCTCTAGATGCTCACCAGGTCGTATTTTTTATTTTAATTTATTTTTATTGAATTTGAGGGTTTGAGTTTAAAAGTCAGTTGAATTTTGTGTGATTTGAGTGATTGTGACAAAAATTCAATTGGGTTTTGTGCCTGATGAAAATTACAGCTGTTATGGTTCAGTTGTTTTGGTGTCAGATAAATTACTTTGGACCTGTTGCCATTGTCTGTATTAAGTATTGTGAAATCATCTTCACATATCTCTTCCCTCACTAATAGTACTAGAAAGTTTTTTCATCTTTTGTATAATCTTGCCCTCAACTCACTGATCAACCTATCAATGGGTTCAATCTCTTAGTCTGATTCAGGAATACAGATCACGGCCAAAGAAATCGTCTCCCTTTCTGGCTTTGTCACCACTCTGTATTTCAGGGCTTTTGAACATTCCATTAGTAATTATATCTTTATCATACAAAAATAGGAAAGGTAAGTAGACCACTTATTATCAAACTTATTTTCTATGTCTATGTAGTGAATTTTTCTGGCCAAAACTAATTTCCTATGGCAGAATTTATTGTTGAATTGTAAGCAGAACAATGACTCACTAAAAGTGAACATGAACATGGTATTAGTGTTGCATTTAATGACATTGGTTAGTATTAGTGAAAACCATGGGTGCATCAAACCTACAAGCAGCCTTAGTTTGATTTAATAAACTGTGAAATTGAAAAACATTCCACTTTTTGTCTTGCAGGAGAATAGTAATGGCTAACCCATTTGCATGTTGTTTGACCCCAAGAACAAGTTTTGGCCTTGGACTTTCTAATAGTACTTGGATGGTACAGTCATTGTTACTTCTTTTCCATATTGTTCCAAAAGGTAGTTATCCTCTAAGTGGAATGAGCTTGATAGTGTAATCATGTAGAATATCCCTGTAGTCTTTGAGCAATTGGATTAGAGTATTCAGCATGCTTCTCAACTATGGTTGGGTGTGCATTTGATTTGAGCTAGATGTGGGTGTTCATATATGTTACAAGCCTGGTTTTATTTATTTATTTATTTATTATTATTGCTTTGGATTGAATTTGTGGTTTGTTGGTTTGGGTATAGCATTCAATTGGAATTTGATGGTTTTTAGATGAAGACAATGCATACCCATCCAAGAAAAGCCTAAAATTCCCATAAAACAAGTTCAATGGTTTTTAAATACTTATTACTTTGAAGCTTCCAAATATTTTTCTTGACAATTAAACAAGTTTTTGAGTTCAGAGATACCATTTTGCAGGTTGGTTAAGAGTAAATATAACATAATAGTGATAGATATTGCAGTGTAGAAGGTAAAGAGTAATTCCAGAAAGTGCATGGGGTGGCAAATGTTGATTATGGGACAATTTTATTTGTAAAAAAAAGGAAGCAAGATGACAATGGGATGCTTAACAGTTCTGGAATGTACAAAATGAAGGCTTTATTTTTGATAATTCGAGAGGTTCTAGCGACTACAAAAGGAAATGGTTGGATTAATATTGGTGACAGATACAAGAGTAGTTTGAATGATGTGGGAAATAAAATATGCAAATTGGGGATTATTATCTATTTTGTAAGATATATAACATTTGAAGGATAATTTTACAAATGTGTGGATAAAGTATGATGGAAGCAAAAAATTTTGAGGTAGTGGAACATTTGGCTATGGTAGTGCTGTTCATTTACAGGGTTTGGCGTATATATTTTTTCAGTTAATTTGTTTGTTTATTGGTTCCTTGCAGAGATATGACGTGAATGGTGTAGTTGAAGTACAAGGAGTTACAAGTATTGAGGATGCAATAAATAACTGCCAGTCACAGTCCAAACCGAAATGGAAGACTATGGATACTAAAACATCTCCTCATATGATAAGCACAAAGGAGTCTCCTACCTTGGATACATACAACACAGCAACAAGATGATAAAAACAAGATGATAAGAGTTGATAGGATAGATGTTTAAGTTTGTAATATTTGAAATACAAATAATTGTTAAAATACGACAATTGCAATTCTGTCCTACCTATTGAAGCACTGAGTTAGAAACAATATAATTTTTTTAAAGAGTCTGTCTTTGCCTGATGAATATATGTATTTTATTGCATTTATGAAAAGTATTCATAGTAAACAATAATGATATTACGATTTAATAAATCTCTAAAAGAAAAAATTAGATATTTTCCGTGCATCGCACGGGTTTGCGACTAGTAATAATAACAATATAAGAACTACTAGTAAATTGGTGCGGGTGTACTAAGCGCGCGCCCACCTCGTGTTTTGACGGGTCCATGAGACATTAATGCACCCTTGCACCTCGAGTGGGACGAGTACTTAAGGACTGTGTATCAAGGTGTCTTTGTTACAGAGACTTAAAAAGGACAGGATTTGGGTGACATGCACCATGTACTTAACAGTAACAACTCACTAACCAATTCTCTCAATAGGGACCCAAAAAACAGACTTGCCCAAATCCAGTGACTACAGGAGCCGTGCACACCAGGCAATTATTATAGTGGCAGTTCTGTAATAAAGACTGTAAATTGGTGCCAATTGTTAAAAATTAAAAGCTACAAGTACCAACATAGTCTGCAAGTAAATACACTTTAAAAACTTTTGCTTATTCCATGGCCAAATTTTATGTATGGTCCTGTTAACGAGTGTCCTTAAGACAATAGTTAAAAAAATATTTAATACTTTTACTTTATAAGAAGTAATAAAATTTTAATATTAAAATAATACAAAAATAACTTTTAAAAGTATTTTAGTATCTTGGCGCTCAAACTGTTCCATGAACTCTTCTGTTAGTTGTCATACGTCATACTATAATATATTTTATATATAAGTACAATAATAATAAATGTCTTTTAATAATTATTATAATTATCAATTTTCATATTTAGAAAAAAGACAGAAAAAGTCATATTATATCAAACTTTCTCTTGGATTGCACGAGTTACCTACTAGTGAGAGATTAAACCATAATAAGAGACAAAAAAGAAAAAAAAAAAAAAAGGGACATTTAGATTTTTTGTTTCGAAAAATTCCACTTTGGTTGATTTTGGAAATGGTATGTTTTATAAAAGCTACCAAAATCTCACTCCAACAAAGACAAACGACAAAGTTTGTTTTTACTCATCAATTCATCTAAAAAGAATAATTGGTGTAAATGTGTAATTAAGACGATAATATTGGAAGTAAAATAAACAACACTACAAAAAAATAATGCAGTTTTTGGTCGACAATCATAAGTAAAATAAGTCAAATGCTATCTCTATCTATAATTTTCAGTGCCTTAAATCTTGACAAACAATATATTGACTTTAAAGACTATTAACTAGCTTATCTACAAAGTCCTCTTGAGAAAATTAAGTTTTAACCTATAACAAATATAAAGTTCTTCCCCTGTCAAGTTTCATCCTTCCTCTTTGCCTTATCCATATACCTCCAGTGTCAAGCTCCTTCCTCTTTAAAAGATTCTTTTGCTGTCCCAATTGGCGGGTTTGGAGGGACCATGAATTAATGGTCTGGAATTAGTCACCTTGAAGTGTAGGAGACAAAAGATTGAGTCATGTATCAATTTCCAAATTATTGTTAGCAGATAATTACAAGAGAAACAGAACATTTAAGCGGTAATGGTCCCTCATATATTCTATGAAGAGGACCTAATCAAAAGAAACTTGAGACAATTAAAACTAGTGCTACAATTTAAAACTTGTAATTGATATATTCTTCTACTACCAGCAGTTAGGCCATGTTAATAGCCTAATAGGTAGAAGGTTTGTCCATCATATATAGATTCATTAAACAAAGTTATACTGATTTAGTTATAGAATATGCCTGCAGGTTGCCCTTTTTTGTTGACATATAAATTAAAAATACCAAAACGATGTCGTTTTGGTGGACTTAATAGTACAAATACAGATTGGACAAAAATGCTTCGTTGGAAATAGATCAATTGAAAAAATTGAAAGGACTCAATTGAAAAAATTGAAACACTAAGTATGAAAATAAAAACAAGCCAAACTTCAAAAGGTTTAATTTGTAATTTACCAAAAAACAAAAAAAAGAGTCTAAACTCATAACATCATTCATTTTTATGTGGAAGCTCAATTTTTACATTTTTATTTCTTAAATTACAATTATAACATCTATAATTTATTTTCAAAATCATGAATGAAAATGAAAATGTTGTACACAAAAAGTATATTATCATGATTTTGAATGCTGACTGGATTGGAATTATAGGCATAATATGTGGTGTTTTGAGATTGTGGATTTCTAAGAAGCTGTTTAGAAATGAATTTGTCAGGAAGTAGGTCTAATAATTTCTCTCCGTCTAGAATATTCAAAACCAACAAATACGGTGATAATGACGACATTTCATTGTCACCATTAATTAGTCATTGAATCACCTTAAATCAAACTAATTGAAAAATTTTAACTAGTGACAAAAAAAAAAAAAACCCATAAAAAATATAATCGTTATCTCAATATTTATAAAACTTTAAGCAAAGGTTTAATTTTCTATATTACCTCGTGATACAAATATAATGGACACTAATTTTCTAATTTTTTTTTTAATAATTTCATAAATGTTAATAACATCGTATTACCATAGAATCAGCACTAAAAATAGATTACACAAAAACCTTTCTACAAATTATTTTTAAGTAAAACCATAGCATGCCTGTGCGCATTGTGCAAGTGATGACGCAATAAAGATGAATTGAACAATACATTAACTTCCTCCTTTTTAATCCATAAAAAAGAAACGGATGCTTTTGGGACCATAAAAAAGGATAATTCCAAAAATTAACCCTTTGTCTTAGAACATGTGGGCATTATAAATCCGCAAACTCTTCTTTTTTTCAAATCCCATCTCCTCAACATAACCATGAGTTTATTCCCTCTGATTTTGCAGAATGCACTGCCTTGGCTGCTACTATTGCTACTTGGTGTGAACAATGCCATTTCAGCAGTAGAAGAATACCAAACATACATCATCCACCTAGACCACTCTCACAAGCCTGAAACTTTCTTAACCCATGTGTCATGGCATCGTTCCATCCTAAATTCATTGTTGTCATCTACAGCTGATGGCGATGAACTATTATTGTACTCATACAACCATGTCATGCACGGCTTCAGTGCTAGGCTTACACCCTCTCAACTATCTGAGATTGAGAAATCTCCAGCTCATCTTGCCACATACCCGGATTCCTTTGTCAAGCTGTTGACAACCTACTCCCCCAAGTTTCTCGGGCTACAAAAAGACTCTGGCATATGGCCTGCTGCATCATATGGGAAAGATGTGATTGTTGGCATTCTTGATTCAGGAATTTGGCCAGAGAGCGAGAGTTTTAAGGATGTCGGTATGTCATCAGTGCCAAAAAGATGGAAGGGCAAGTGTGAGAATGGCACAGCATTTAGCCCTTCAACCTGCAACAAGAAGCTCATTGGCGCTAGATCCTTTAGCAAAGGACTCCAAGCTGCAGGTATTAAGATATCTAAGGAGCAAGACTTTAATTCTGCAAGAGACTTCTATGGTCATGGTACGCACACGTCATCCACAGCGGTAGGTAACCATGTACTTGGTGTCAGTTATTTTGGATATGCAAGAGGCACAGCCAGAGGGGTGGCTCCTGGTGCACATCTTGCCATGTACAAGGTGGGTTGGGCAACAGACACAGAATTGAGTTTTGCAACTGATGTGCTCGCTGGCATGGAACAAGCTATTCTTGATGGAGTTGATATCATGTCTTTGTCTCTTGGCATTAATCAAACATCATATTTCACGGATGTCATGGCCATTGGTTCTCTTTCTGCAATTGAGAAAGGGATTTTTGTTGTCTGTGCTGCCGGCAATGGTTTTGATTACAAAACAGTAATCAATGCAGCACCTTGGATCACAACGGTAGGAGCTAGCACACTTGATCGTAGTTTCCTTGCAACAATGACTCTAGAAAATGGGGATTCCTTTGAAGGGACATCATACTTTCCAGAGAGCGTTTTCATTACTGATTCACTTTTGTACTATGGCAAAGGCAACACAAGCAAAGCAATTTGCATCCATAGAGCATTAGATAGAAAGGAGGTTGCTGGGAAGGTGGTCCTCTGTGATTATAGCACCAAGATTAAAGTTTCTCAACAGATTAAGGAGGTCGAGAGGGTAGGTGCTTATGCGGCCATCTTCTTGACAGATATGTCATTTTCTTTATATGCAATTCAGTACTCAATTCCAAGCCTTCTTTTACCAATTGCTTCAGGAAAATTGATTAAAGAATATGTAACAAGGGAGAGAAACCCAAAGGTGAAAAGTATGAAGTTTGTGTTTACGAAATTGGGTACAAAGCATGCACCTCAAGTGGCCAATTTCTCTTCGAAAGGACCGAACCCAATCAGTCCAAGAGTTTTAAAGCCAGATATTCTTGCTCCAGGAGTTGATGTGTTGGCCGCGGTGTCACCCATCATATCATTTATCAAAGTTGGCAGCTATGATTTGGTTACAGATTATCAATTACTCTCAGGCACATCAATGGCAGCACCCCATGTTGCTGGTGTGGGAGCTTTGCTGAAAGCAGTCCACCCCGAGTGGAGCCCAGCAGCCATCCGATCTGCCATGATGACCACAGCCTATGCCATCGACAATACTGGCACAATTTTGAAAAGCCAATTGACAGGTCTTTCTGGCACACCTCTTGATTTTGGGGCTGGCCACATCAATCCCAACAAAGCCATGGATCCTGGACTCATCTATGACATGGGTTTCCAGGATTACATTGAGTTTCTGTGCAACCTGGGGTATACTAAGAAGCAAATGAGTGTTCTCATTAGACGAACTCAATGGAGTTGTAGCCACAAATATATTCATGATCTAAACTATCCCTCTTTCAGTGCTGTACTCACCAACGAAAACAAGATATCCAGTGGCAATGAACTTTAGCAGGGTTGTGACAAATGTTGGAAATGAAAAAGCTGTTTACCGAGCACATTTGGAGAACATTCCAACTGGAATGAGAATAAGTGTCAAACCAAAGATTCTAACATTCACCCGCAAATATCAGAATCAAAGTTTTGTTGTGAGCATTGAGCTTGATAGAGAATTTCCAAGGGTAATCTTTGGTTTTCTGAAATGGATTGATCAAGATAGCCACATAGTATCAAGCCCCATAGTGGCTATCAATTTCTAAGGGACAGTGTCTTGTTCACGTGCTAAACACTACCAATTGTCGAGGGAATCTTCACAATGTCTTCCCAATTCAAGTAGAGTGTTTGTTGATCAAGAAAATCTGATAGGCTGTGTAAAGTATATGTTGGCTTTGTCATACGAGACTGAAGTTGGTATGGATTCTATATGTATGAATAAAAGCAGTTGTTGTAATTTACTGTTAGAACCAGTGAACTACAATAAAAGAGTCTAGCATATTTCAGTTATGCTCTAATTTCTTCTCAACTCTGTTGTTTTATTAATTATTAATTCAAAAATGCCAAAATTGTACTTGATAATTGTGTTTCCCCTCTAATGTGATATTGGTACTATCTGTTTTTTTATATATATTAATTTAAATAATAAATAAAAATGGTAGGTACCATAATATGTGACATTGGTACTATTAATGTGAGATTTTACCTATTAGAGGTACGGCACCCACATGGGTATTGTAAAATTACCCCATATGCAGAAGATGTGTTGTTGGCATTATTGATACAAGAATTTGACCAGAGAGTGAGAGTTTTCATAATGAGGGCATGTCACCAGTGCTGCACAGATGGAAGGGCAAGTGTGAGAATGGCATAGCATTTAGCCCTTCAACCTGCAACAAGAAGCTCACTGGCACTAGATCCTTTAGCAAAGGACTCCAAGCTGCAGGTATTAAGATATCCAAGGAGCAAGACTTTAATTCTGCAAGAGACTTCTATGGTCATGGTACGCACATGTCATCCATAGCGGTAGGTAACCATGTACATGGTGTTAGTTATTTTGGATATGCAAGAGGCATAGCCAGAAGGGTGGCTCCTGGTGCACATCTTGCCATGTACAAGGTGGGTTGGGCAACAGACACAGAATTGACTTTAGCAACTGATGTGCTCGCTGGCATGGAACAAGCTATTCTTGATGGGGTTGATATCATGTCTTTGTCTGTTGGCTTTAATCAGACATCTTACTTCAAGGATATCATTGCCATTGGTTCTCTTTCTGCAATTGATAAAGGGATTTTTGTTGTCTGTTCTGCCGACAATGATTTTGGTTTCAAAACAATACTCAATGGAGCACCTTGGATCACAACGGTAGGGGCTGGTACACTTGATCGGAGTTTCCAAGCAACAGTGACTCTAGAAAATGGGATTTCCTTTGAAGGTATATCATACTTTTCAGAGAGCGTTCTCATTACTGATTTACATTTGTACCATGGCAAAGGCAACATAAGCAAAGCAATTTGCAACCACACAACATTGGATAGAAAGGAGGTTGCTAGGAAGGTAGTCCTCTGTGATTATAGCACCAAGATTGAAGTTTCTCAACAGATGATGGAGGTTGAGAGGGTAGGTGCTTATGCCGCTATCTTCTTGACAGATATATCTTTTTCATTATCTCTAAAAGAGTACTCAATTCCAGGCATTCTTTTACCAACTGCTTCAGGAACTTTGGTTAAACAATATGTAACAAGGGTGAAAAACCCAAAGGTAAAAAGCATGAAATTTGTGTTGACGAGGTTGGGGACAAAGCATGCACCTCAAGTGGCCAATTTCTCTTCGTAAGGACCAAGCCCAATCAGTCCAGGAGTTTTAAAGCCAAATATTCTAGCTCTAGGAATTAGTGTGCTAGCCGCATTTGTACCCTCAAAACCGCTCATCCAAGTTGGCAAATATTATTTGGCTTCAGATTATGCATTGGAGTCTGGCACATCAATGTCGACACCCCTTGTAGCTGGAATTGGAGCTTTACTGAAAGCAGTCCACCCCGAGTGGAGCCCAGCAGCCATCCGATCTGCTATGTGACCACAGCCTATGCCATGGACAATACTGGCACAATTTTGAAAAGCCAAATGACAAATCTTTCTGGCACACCTCTAGATTTTGGGGCTGGCCACATCAATCCAAACAAAGCCATGGATCCTGGACTCATCTATGACATGAGTTTGCAAGATTATATTGAGTTTCTATTTGGCCTAGGGTACACTAAGAAGCAAATGAGCATTCTCATCAGACGAACTCAATGGAGTTGCAGCCACAAATCTATTCATGATCTAAACTATCCCTCTTTCACTGTTGTACTCACCAACAAAACTAGATATCCAGTGTCAATGAACTTTAATTAACAGGGTTGTGACAAATGTTGGAGACAATAAAGCTGTTTACCGAGCACATTTGGAGAATATTCCTACTGGAATGAGAATAAGAGTCAAACCGCGGACTTTAACATTCACCCGTAAAAATCAGAATCAAAGTTTTTTTGTGAGCATTGAGCTTGATAGAGAATTTCCAAGGGTAATCTTTGGTTTTCTCAAATGGGTTGATCAAGATAGCCACGTAGTATCAAGCCCCATAGTGGCTATCAATTTCTAGTGGACAATATCAGCATGTTCACATGCCTAACACTACCAATTGTGGAGGACATCTTGGCTATTTGTCTTCCCAATTCAAATAAAGTGCTTGTTGATCAAGAAAATGTAAGAGTACTAACGTACTGCTGTGTTATACTTATAACTATATGCTTGCTTTGTGATATGACTTATGAGAATGAAATTGGTATGGAAGTTTTATATGTATCCTCAACGAAAGAAAGCCCCCAAAAAATATTGTGCCAATCAAAATTTAACTCAATTCATAAAAAAAAAAAATAAATAAAAAAAAAAAAAAAAAAATTTAACTATTTCATAAAAAAAAATGTTGTGAGTGCACCAAATCATCATTGGCTATCAATTTCCCCTAATAGCTTGTAACTTTTATTTTTGTAATCCTCTCGAAATGTATATGTCATGATCTAGTATTGGGTGGCTGTGCTTTTCCTATGTTCTTGGAAGAACTTTTTACTGTGATAGTTCCATTACTATATCTTTCTTCATTATCTTAGCTGGAGATTAGTAATTTTTGGAACTTGGGATCACATCGTTGACTTGCATCCTGTAGTACTCTATCCTTAGGAGAACCATAATGTCTTATTATTTTGGCCAAATTACAAATTACACCCTTTATGTTTGGTCAAAATTCAATTCGGTCCTCTAAATTTTGATTATGTCAGTTCAGTCCTCTAAGTTTCATTTTGTTTCAATTGACAATTTTTCGTTAAATTTTGTTAACACCGTTACTTTTTTTTATTTAAATTTGAATTTCGGGTTTTTTAATCAAATATTAAAAACTAAAAAACATAACCCAAAAATGTGCATTTTTTTTAGTGTTAGGTTTAATAATTTATTGCCATTAATGAATTTGATGTTTCTCTTTTGCTAGACATTGTCACATGCATATTGATTCCTTCAAATAAAATGGACGCCACATGTGTTGTCTGATATGTGCCTTTTTTGAGATTGGTTTAACTGGGTTTCAGGTTATCTTTTTTAGTTTTTAATATTTGATTAAAAAACCCAAAATTCAAATTTAAATAAAAAAAAAGTAACGGTGTTAACAACATTTAACGGAAAATGGTCAATTGAAACAGAATGAAACTTAGAGGACTGAATGGACACCATCAAAACTTAGTGGATTGAATTAAACTTTGACCAAACATATAAAGGGTGTAATTTATAATTTGGCCTATTATTTTTTATATTCTGATTTTTCTAGAATTGTATCTTGTGATTTCAGCTAGGCAACAACTGCCTATCACATTAATCAGTATAATGTATATGCACTCTGACATGATTTTAGATGGAGACCATGATTTTATTCGGACAACTTCCTTTGTATTCTCTTAGAATCTCAACTATATGCATTCAATTGACATGTCTTAATTCTACGAGGCTTGAAAAAATTTCAGTGGACTCCCATATACAAAAGGATTTGTCCATAGTTGACATGTAGGCTCATCAAGAGAATGGGAAATAAGATCTTACATATCTCCTGTCTACTGGGTTGATGCAACCTTTTAATATGTTGTATCACTCTGGGGGTTGACTGGTGAGATCATCAAGAGAATGGGAAATAAGCTCTTTAGGTAGTCTTCGACTCCCTATATATGAGTTCAGATCTCTACCAAACCTCATGTTTTTTTCTTGAAATTTTGTACAAACGCTTGTATGTAAGACTCTATTTGAAATGCTAAAATGGTTAAGGAGTAGACCACAAATATAACATATTAACAATTTAACACACAGTGACACAATCAAACAATGACACAAAAACATTAAAATCAACCAATACAGTTTACGATTCTTTCTTTTCCATGATTAAGAACAACAAATCATAGGGAACTGAACGACACTCTCTCTTAGTCTCTTACTCTCTCTCCATTTTGACTGTAATTGGTAAAGTAAATTTAGGTTTTTTTATTTTTTATTTTATTTTTTTTTTTAATTTAGTAGAAGAAGATTAATTGAGTTATGAGTAAGAATTACTTGGGCTGACCAATTGGGCTAATAAACTATTTGGGTTGACTAAGCCTGTATTTGGATCCTCTATTTTGGGAATGCATTCTAGAGAATGCATTCCTGTTAATGCATTCTCAAAAATGCATTATCTAGAATGCATTTTGCTGAAAATAGTGCGTTTGGTAAAATATTGAAATTATTTATAAAAAGTGATTATGCTGAAAGGAATTGTGCTTGGTTGATATTTTAAAGAATGCATTCTTCCTATTAAATAATATATTATTAGTATACATTATGTAATTAACATTTTTTTTTTTTAAATATCTCAATACAAGGCTAAAAATACATTTACTACCAATACAAAATTAACAATGTAATAAAGAAATAAAGTATTACGTTATGATTTAAATTAATGTCTACTAATAAAAAAGATAGGTCATGATTTGTACACATCTCATTGCACACATTTTTATAAAATTTGAACAATGTAATAAAAAAATATAGAGAAATGTGTATTGTGTGTGTAATAGAGATATACACAAAACATTTATAATAAAAAAATATTATAGACATCCTCTAAATAAATTTTCACAATTCTATACTTTGAACCAAACAAAGTGAACATACAAATAAAATCAATTTAGTTTTTTCCCTTTCAAATTTTTTTTCTTATTTCTTTTCCACTCCCCCTTTTTTTTCCCACCATACACGTAAACTCCACTCCCCATTTATTTTTTATTTCCTTTTCTTTTTCCCCATCACTCATGTATTCCCCCTACCTTTCTTTTTTCTTCTCTCCCACCACACACATACATCTCCCCTCACCCATCTCATTTTTTTCTCTCATTCCCTCCTCACAGTTCACACCCCTCCCCCATTTCTTAGTGTTTTCTCTCTCTCTCTCTCTCTCTCTCTCTCTCTCTCTCTCTCTTTTATATAACATCTAAACATTACAAATAAAGGAAAATAAAATAAAAGAAAAAACATAATGTGACATAAAATCCAAACATTACAAATAAAATGCTGGAAAAAGCACATCATAACAAGTTTACATTAAACAAAGAAAAAAACATTACTAACGATCATTCCAAATCATCCCTGGTTCTTTGATACAAAATGAGAAAATGAGAATACTTTTTCAAAGATAAAAGAAAGAAAGAGAAAAAATAGGGAACACATAAAAAAAAAAAAAAAAAAAAAAAAAAAAGAAACAAAAAAAAAGAGAAAAAGTAGGGAACAAAAGAGAGGGAAGGAAAATAAAAGAAAGAAAGATAAAAATTAAGCAGGAGAAAAAGAGTTGTTCGAGTAATAAACTGTTGTAAGTGGGTCCCATTTACTTTAGCAAAAATTAAAAGTAGAAGCTAGAATCAAAATCCAAAATATTTTAGATTCTGACTTCTGCTCTAGAAATGAGAATTTGTAAAATGCATTCGGCCTAGAATGCATTTTGTATTTTCCAAAATCCCAACCAAACATCTCAGATTTTTTACAGAATGCATTTTATGCATAAAAATCCGTAAAATCACTTTTAAGTAGAGGATCCAAACACAGGCTAATTCTGATTGTTGATATTATGATTTTGGGCTTATTTTTATTGATGATATTTGGGCTCTTTTTTGTGCTACTGAATTTTTTTTATACAATAATATTATTGACCCCATCTATGCATTTTTTTTATAATTTTTTTAGTGGAGTCAACTTATATAAATCCCCAAATTTTTGATACATACAAATCTAGGTAAAGCTTAATTTTAGAGCATCTCCAACACTAGTCTATATTACTCTCTATCTCCACATGTAGAGAGCAAAAATAAAGAATTTGTGCTCTAGCACTAGTCTATATTACTCTTCAAAAACCCAAAGTGCTACAGTAACTTTTCACAAATGAAAAGCTACTATACACTCTTCAGCTACTCTTCACCCGAATTAAAAAATATTTCTGACCCACCTATTTAAGTTTTTTTTTTTTGTCCTTTCTTTCATTTCAACAGATTTTTTTTTCTCTCTCTTCGTTTCATTTTCCTTCTCTGCTCTCCCCTCCCTCCTCTGTTCTCCATATCTCTTGGGCTTGGGTTTGCCGATCTCGGTGTGGTGGTGGGGGTCTTGGGTTTGCCGGCTCGGCCAAGCACTCTCGGCCGATCGCTGTGTCCAACACTTCCTCGTCCTCCCCTACGCGGCTTACGCCGTCGACGATGACAGCTTTGGCCTTGAGAGTGACGACGCAGCAAGGAGACGGAGGATGGCTCGGTGCGAGGAGAGCTCGTTTGAAGATCCATCGAAGAAGTTGTTCTCCTGGCGGTGGGTGGTGACATGGAATGGGGTAAGGACAGTTGTGACGTGGCAGTGGGCAATAGCGTCTGGAAGCCGAAGCTTAACCTCCACCTCCATTATTGGGAGGAGAGGCCGATGCGGGTGGTGATGGAGGAGGGGTCTTTGTTGTGGCGATCGAGATGGTGGAGGAGAGCGGAGTGGAGAAACGAAGAAGAAAAGAGAAATGAGGAGAGAGAAAAAAAAGTTTAAATAAAATAATAAAATATTATTTTAATAAAAATAAAGATAAAATAGAGTGTGTGTTGGAGTGTAGTTGAAGAAATTGCTCTCCACATGTGAAGATAAAATAAAGAGTAATGCTGGAGATACTCTTAAAATTTCAGTGGGATCAATTGACCCTATTGAATTGTATCTAGCCCCGGCCCTATTCGCAGCCACTCTTATGTGCTACTCATTTTAGAGTATGTTAGGCTGATTTTCAACGTCAAAATAATAAGTTTTGATTTATAATTTGTTAGAAATGAAAATGAAAAAATCAGGGCAGTTTCAATTGTTCTTCAATCTCTTCCATATCTGTAAAATTTGCTAATCTTCTTGGCCTTGTTGGGTTCTAGGACACTCTTGTCGCCTCCGGTGGTCATGGATTGGTTCTGGTGTGTTGTAATGTTTTAGAGAGAGTGACGCAGCAGCGAGACGTTGGCTGAAAAAAGAATAAATAAATCAATTGTTGAGTTACAATTTTTGAGATGAGTTTAGCTAAAAATTTGATTAAAAAAATGTGATAACAAACTTATCTTTCACCTCATATGTATATGTATTATAGATATATACCCAAAAGGAAGTCAAGCTCTAGAATGACAATGACGAAAAGAAGGGTTTTATTGAGCATGCATAGGTTTTGGATTACTTATGATACTGGAATTCAGAATTTGATTGAGATTTTGTTCTTTGTGGAATTTCAATTTTTTTTTTTTTCTATTTGTTGGACCTATATCTGAAATTGAATTATCATTCTGGAATTAATACCAAATTTTGTACAGTAGAATTGGAGGAGATCTTCATTCATATGTTGTGTTCGGTTCCTTTTAATCCTAATGGATTCGAAATCATCTTTAATTGTATATTCCGCAATAAGAGGAAGAATACGAAATTTGATTTTTTAACTAAACTCTAGCTTCGAAGAATCAAAGTTGGGTCGGGTTACTCAATGAAATGTTATGTTTGGGTATGACCAGGAGTTGGTGTGCATTGGTGTCGACACTGGCTGAAAATTTATTTCCTTTTTTCCTAGATACCGACCCCCATTTGGCGAGTGTGTGTGTGATCTCTATCTCTTTTCCGTTTCGAGATATGAGTTGTGTGTGTGTGTGGGAACTTGTGTACGTGTGTGCGTGTGTGCACAAATTTGGAGTCGCCACCAACCATGGGAAATTTAAGGTGTGATTGGGCACCTATGTCTAATAGATTTTATCTTATTTAGACATTTAAAACTAAATGGTCTTGAACCAGAGATAGGTTCGGGGGTTTGCTTATGCGTGGGGAAGGTGTTAGGCACCCCACGACATCCGTTTAAGAAAACGGTTACCTCCTTTCTAGTGTTCCCTTTTATTTGCTAAGCCTAGGTTTGTTGGTTTTAATTATGAACAAATGTCCCGATTTCCGTCGATGCAATATACCAAGAAGTGGCAAACGCAATGTGACTTCGTTCGGTTTTGATTAGACTCTTTATTTCACCATCTCTTATCTTTGTATTTTTTTAAGTTTCCGGGCATTTCGGTGGTAGGATGTACTTGAAATCCTATCACCTAGTGCCGGGACAAACAATTAATGTTTTTGGTGCCATATTCGGGATCTCTTTACCCTTGATTTCCAAGAGTAAAGCGGTCCGTCAAATGGCGGGGTTTTGGATGATTAATTCACACTTTGGGGAATTTTAGACCATGATCCTATGGGAGTTAGAACGTGTAGAATCCCTTACACGAAAGCACGTACCAGCCACGCCCCCGTGTAAAGGACTCATACCATGGTGTCCCAAAGCCAGGGCGAGCCGTAGCCCTTGGGTTGCACCAACTTCGTTTCTAACGCCCACATTACCATGTTTACTCTTTTTAAAGTTTTCATGGCAAAGTGTATTTTAATCACATTTTTATATCAAAGCGATAAAACAAACAATCAAGTAATTACGACATATTCACAGCACATAAATTACAAGAAAGAGTATGAAAGCAAGTAAAATGTTCAAACGAGTAATCACGGCATGTTCGCAGCACATAAATCACAAGTATGACAGAATATGGGATGATCATGACATGTTAGTAACACATCAATCATAAATATGAAATGACATAAATACGACACTCAATTGGAATGTAATTTACGAGAATTTTTAGGGAAAGGGTCAAGACCTCGTGGGGTCGGGATTCGATGCTATTTGAAAGACTTATTCGAATCTCGACACCACCTTAGGATTTACATGAATAAAACAAGACAATTTTAGAAGAGAATTCAATGCCTTTCGGGCTTACACGAGGGTTTAGTACTATTTGAAAGATTTACCTAAACCCACGAAGCCGAATAGGGCTTAAATGAATGAAAATCATTTTTTGAAAAGGGGTTTCAATGCCTCTCGGGTTTACACGGGGGTTTAGTACTATTTGAAAGATTTACCTAAACCCGCGAAGCCGAATAGGACTTAAATGAGAAAATCGTTTTTGAAAATGGGTTTCAATGCCTTTTCGGGCTTACATGGGGGTTTAGTACTATTTGAAAGATTTACCTAAACCCGCGAAGCCGAATAGGACTTAAATGAGAAAATCGTTTTTGAAAATGTGGGTTGGTAATTTTACAGGTCCAACGCCTCATGGATTTACATGGAGGTTTTAGTACTATTTGAAAGGTTTACCTAAAACCGCCAATCCCGTTCGGTATTTTCATGCCCAAATCAAAAATGAAAGAAAATGGACAATGACGAAAATAACGGGGTTTAAAATAAAGGATTTTCGTGGGTCCAATACCTTATGCAATTACGTGATGGTTAATGCCTCATTGAGGTCTCACATAACCCACCACGACCAATCGGGATTATCACGCCCAAATCACAAAGGGGAAAAATGGAGGATATTCACAATATAATATTCACAACATAGTAAAGCGGTAAATGACGGTATTTAAACATGGGGGGGTGTTTTTCGGGTCAAGTACCTCGTGGGCTAACATGGTTGTTACGGCCTCATAGAGGTCTTACGCACTCCGCCAAAGCCACTCAGTATTGCCGTACTAAAACACGTGGGGAAGGGATAATCACAACACAAATATTCACAAGTACGTAGTAGATGTAAATAAAGCGATAAATGAGTTTAAAACAAAGATTTTTCAAAGGGTCCAATGCCTATGGAATTACATGGTGGTTAAAGCCTCATTGAGGTCTTACATAGTCCACCACGACCAATCGGGATTATCACGCCCAAATCACATATTTACAATATAGTAAAGCGATAAACGACGTTATTTAGACATGAGCAGTGTATTTTTCGGGTCAAGTACATCGTGGGCTAACATGGTTGTTACGGCCTCATAGAGGTCTTACGCACTCCGCCAAAGCCACTCAGTATTGCTGTACTAAAACACACAGGGGAGGGATAATCACAACACAATATGCACAAGTACGTAGTGAATGTAAATAAAGCGATAAATGACATTATTTAGACATGGGGGGATGTATTTTTCGGGTCAGGTACCTCGTGGGCTAACATGGTTGTTACGGCCTCATAGAGGTCTTACGCACTCCACCAAAGCCACTCAGTATTGCCTTACTAAAACACACGGGGAAGGGATAATCACAACACAATATGCACAAGTACGTAGTAAATGTAAATAAAGCGATAAATGACATTATTTAAACAAATAAAGCAATAAATAGACTAGAAAGCATAAAAAAGCGATAAATAGACTAGAAAGCATAAATAAGGCGATAAATAGACTAGAAAGCATAAATAAAACGATAAATAGACTAGAAAGCATAAATGAGGGTGGATCCTTGTGAATCCCTTCCCATTTTAGGGATCATCACTAGTCACCTCCACCCAAAAGAAAGAAAAAGAGAGTAAAGAGGAGAGAGAAAGAGCTTAGAGAGAGAGAGTACCTAGAGAGGAGTCTCTCACTCTAAAAACTACCCAAAATCCCCTCTAAAGACCCTAAAACCCCCTATCTATGCCTATTCTAACGCTCAGGAGCCTAGAGCCCAAGCAAAAAGTGTGCTGAAGTGAGGGGGGGGAGGCTGGTTTTATAGAAAGGCGTGCACGCCTCGCGCGGGTCCATCACGCGCCACGCGGTATGGTCCCGTGCGAGTGCCACGTGGCATCCTTATCCTCCACGCCAGCCCCCCTCCGAATTCTCCTCGATTTTCGCGTAAGTACCATTTTCTGATCCGATTTTTTAGGGCAGTTTTGGAGGTCTTACGGAACTCAAAATGGGTCATGCAGCATATCGTCGGAAATCTCTCGATGTCTACTTTCCAACGGTATAAAGTTTGTGCAAATCGGAGTTCGGATGAGAGAGTTATGGCTCTCGGAAGTCAGGGCGCCGAAGCTGTTTTTGTGCGTTTTTCCGGTGAAGATTCCGGTCAGACGGGGAATGCTTCCGGCGAACCGAGAGTTGCACGTCGTAGCTGGAGTTGTCATCTTTCCAACGCACCCGGGCCCGCGCATCAACTTGTTACGAGTAGGAAAGACTCTGTGCGCGAAGGCGGCTGTCCGGGAGAAAAACACGCGAAACCTTCGGCTCATTTTTCCTTGCTTTTTGTCTGCGTTTGCACGCATTTTTTACCTAGCTCCCGATGTCGGATTTTAACGAACTTGGTATCGTTAGAAAGCTTGCGCTACCCTCTCTTGCAAGGTTCTGAATTTGCGGGAAACCAAGCTAGGGATGGAGAGATATGATCCCGCGAACAGAGGTCGCCAGAGTGTTTTTGGTCCGTCGGAGGGCATTTTTCCGATGAAGATTCTGGCTAGACCGAGGAAAATCTTGACGATCCAAGAGTTCCACACCGTGCACGAGTGTGTCTTCTTTCCAACGTGCCCAGGCTCGCGGATCAACTTGTTGCGAGCTAGGAAGACTCTGCGCGCAAGCGTGGCAACATCGGCGGAAAAGTTATGAAAATTTCAACACAGCCTTATTTCGTCTACCCGTTTTCGTGCACGTGGTAGACGTAGCTCTCGATGTCAGATTTCAGCGATCTTGGTGTCGCCGGAAAGTTCATGCTACCTATTTTCTAAAGGTATGGGCCTTGCACAGAGGCAAACTTGGGTCCGCAAGATATGATCTTGCGAACGGAGGCCGTTGGAATGTTCCTTATTTCACGGGGTCGTTTTCCGATCGAGATTTCGGCTTGACCGGAAGAGCTCTTGACGATCCGGAAGTTGCGCGTTGTAGCTGAAGCAACCCTCTTGCTTAAGGGTCTCAGCTCGCGGACCAAGTTGCTGCGAGTCGAAGAGAATCTATGCACAAACGTTGCCTCCCAAATGGGCTGTTTTGTCAACAACACTTAACAAAATTTGGCTAAGTGTTGGACCGTTTTTTCACGGTTTTGCCCATAACTCCCTCGTTTCTTGTCCGTTTTCGACCCGTAAAGTATCGAATCGAAGCTCTCAACGTGCTCTACACATTTGTTAGGGGGCGGTCAGTTTGATCCAATTTTTGGTCTGGTCAACGGTCCGGTCAAACCTTGGTCAAACTTGGTCAACCTTGGTCAAACTTGGTCAAAGTTCTCCGAACACTGGGAAATGTATCCCGGATCGCGTTTCGAGGGTTTTCGGGTATAGTGGACCCCACTCAAGTCAGAGACGGCTTGGTTAACCCTTGGTCAAACTTGGTCAACCCCGGTCAAACCTGGTCAAACCTAGTCAAACTTGACCAAACTTCAGGAAATGTGTCTCGGACCTTCCCCTTAGGGTTATCTGACGTGGCGAGCCCTCGTCAGATCAGGCCAGCTTGGTTCGAGCTGTCTCGTTTTGCGTGCCGACACCCGAGAAAATCCCGGGGGTAAAAATGGGGTTATGACAATTGGAATACTATGTTAAATAATGTGATGTAACACAATCACGGTTCGCGGATTTCTCTTATTGGTATGGAGTGCATACATATATATATATATATATATATATTATATATATATATATATATATATATATATATATATATTGCACAAATTCTTATATTTTTATTATGTGATTTACCTATTAGTATGAAGCGCATACATTATATTGATTTGAGATCTGCCAAAACAAGTTCACCTTTGGTGCTTGCTAATTCCATCGAGGGTGAATGTGGTGTTGGTGGTGACCTGACACACGCAACGAGACCCCACTTGGCCTCGCGTTGATTTAGTTTTCATTCATAGAAAGAGTATTGTGTCACCTTAACCTTAAACATGTATAACCTTATTTAAATGGAACTATGGTGGTACCCATACAACTTTAGATATACTCTATCGTTCATATGATTTCTTTTTGTATTTTACTACAAAAATTTGGAATTTGTGACAATTCATTCTTGGGGCCATGTATTATCCCATTCATTGAAAGTGCTTGATTGTTAAAACAAATTGAAGTTAGGAGAGAATGAAATAGTTTTGCTTAGCCTTACTATTGGATTGGCATGATTTTCATTTAAGTTATACCAAAAATTTTATATTTTTTCTCTTCAAAGATGAATAATAATACAAAAGCACCTATGCATTGCATATAATAACATGCAATCAAGAATATTAAAAAGAATTGTGCATTTAATTTAGTGTAAATAATTAAATATTTGTCAATTCACTCAAACAATGTAATTTTAACAATTTGGATTTCCTGTCATTCTAATGATTTTTAATATAATTGAATTAATTTTATTCCCCAAGTTTCTTGTAACACAATAAGTTTTATTGATGGACCATAAAATAATGTTTTGCAAAATATTTAAAAATGCACCGCGCATCGTGCGGGACATCGGCTAGTTTTAATTAAAAAAGGGGATAAAGAACTTGATACGAATGCTTTAATAGTTTTTTTTAGATAGAAAATAAAAGGTTATATTATATTTTAGTTTGTCTTGAAAAAGTAATTAGGACACCAGTATTGGACAAGAATAAAGTAATGGCTTATCTATGTTCTTTTCCACAAAAAAGTGTAGTAGTTGATATCTCAATCTCGTATGTCGGGTGCAATAGTTTTTTGGATGATCAAGATATAAAGTTGATTGGCCATTCAATAAAAAACTTTTTTTTTTTTAATATGTTAGATTGGATAGTCGAAATGCAAAGTTGAAAAACAATTATTAGGTGCAATAGTTGCACTTGATCTCATCCCTCAATCTGGAGAAATTATTAGGCCCATCGGTAGACTTAATAATTTCCCCTCAATTGATTTTGGAAATGGTATGTTTTATAAAAGGCAAAAGCTACGAAAATCTCACTCCAACAAAGACAAACGGCAAAGTTTGTTCTTACTCATAATTTCATCTAAAAAGAATAATTGGTTAACCGTGTAAGACGATAATATTGGAAGTAAAGTGAACAACACTTCACAAAAAATAATGCAGTTTTTGGTCAACAATCATAAGTAAAATAAGTCATAATTTTCAGTGCCTTAAATCGTGACAAACAATATATTATCTTTAAAGACTATTAACTAGCTTTTCTACCAAGTCCTCTTGAGAAAAGTTCTTCCCCTATCACTTTTCATCCTTCCTCTTTGCCTTATCCATACCTCCAGTGTCAAGCTCCTTCCTCTTTAAAATATTATTTTCCTGTCCCAATTGGTGGGTTTGGAGGGACCATGAATCAATGGCCTGGAATTAGTCACCTTGAAGTATAGGAGATGGAAGATTGAGTCACGTATCAATTTCCAAATTATTGTTAGCAAATAACTACAAGAGAAACAAAACATTGAATTGGTAATTGTCCCTCATATATTCTATGAGAGGACCTAATCAAAAGAATCGAGACAATTAAAACAAGTGCTACAATTTAAAACTTGTAATTGATATTTCTTCTACCACAAGCAATCAGGCCATGTTAATGAGTAGAAGGTTTGTCCATCATATATAGACTCATTCAACGAAGTTATACTGATTTATATAGTTATAGAATATGTCTGGTTGCCCTTTTTTGTCGGCATATAAATTAAAAATACCAAAACAATATTGTTTTGGTGAACTTAATAGTACAAATACATATTGGACGGAAATGCTACATTGGAAATAGATGAAAGTTAAAAGGACTCAATTGAAAAAATTGAAACAATAAGAATGAAAATAAAAACAAGCCAAATTTCAAAAGGTTTAATTTGTAATTTAGCCAAAAAAAGAGAGGCTAAACTCATAACATCATTCATTTTTGTGTATAAGCTCAATTCATACTTTTTATTTCTTAAATTACAATTATAACATCTATAATTTATTTTCAAAATCATGAATGAAAATGAAAATGTTGTACACAAAAAGTATACATTATGATTTTGAATGCTGACTGGATTGAAATTATAGGCATAATATGTGGTGTTTTTGAGATTGTGGATTTCTAAGAAGCTATTAATTTAGAAATGAATTTGTCAGGAAGTTGGTCTAATAATTTCTCCTAGAATATTCAAAATCAACAAATACAGTGATAATGACGAACGACATTTTATTGTCACCACTAAGTAGTCCATTGAATCACCTCAAATAAAACTAATTGACAAATTTTAACTATTGACAAAATATATATAAATAATATATATAATATAAAATATATATATATATATATAATACATAAATATATATATATATATATAATCGTTATCTCTAAATATATAAAACTTTAAGCAAAGATTTAATTTTCTATATTACCTCGTGATATAAATATAATGGACACTAATTTGCTAAATGTGTTTTTTTTTTTTTTTTTTTAAATAATTTCCTAAATGTTAATAACATCATATTACCATAGAATGAGCACTCAAAATAGATTACACAAAAACTTCTTCACAAATTATTTTTAAGTAAAACCATAGCATGCGTGTGTGCATTGTGCAAGTGATGACTTTTTTTATTTTTTGGGTGCTAAATATGAGTCTTTCATTGACAAGAAGAAACGACAAAGATGGAGTCTCTTAGCCAAGCCTGTTTAACAAAGGGAGGAAGAGAGCCCATATCTATCTATTTATCTATATATTAAAAGTAGAGACCTTTAGCTGAGGTTCTGTCATTTGGCATGCTTAGTATTTGACATATGGTGAGATTTTTTTTTTTTTATTAAAAAAAATTAAGATTAAGATGAGGATAAAGATTAAGCCGTATTAGGTGTTATACAGGGACAAAAAAGAATTAAATGAAGATAAAGAAGCCGTATTAGGTGTTATACTCAAATACTATGTCTATTTTTTTATTATTAAAAAAAATAAGATGAGGATAAAGATTAAGCCGTATTAGTATTTGACATGTGAAAAAAAAAAAAAAAAAATTAACGTAAATGAAGATAAAGAAGCCGTATTAACTCACCCTTAATTAAAAAAAAAAATTAACCGTTGTTTACTATGGCATGGGATGTAAAGAATTAACGTTGGTGAGAACCATTCAACTCACCCTTAATTAAAAAAAAATAAAAAATAAATAACTGTTAATAAAAAAAAAAAAAAAGAAATAGCTCTATATTTTTTTGGTATTCAGTAACACTAATATTCATAATTTTTTTAGGTATTACTGCTTACAGTTAAATTGTTTCCATTGTGGAATTGACAGTGAGTTCTTTTTTTTTTTGTGATTTATTTTTATTAATGAGAAGGTGAATTTTATTTTCCACAAATGCTTTTTTTCTTTTGTTTAATTTTTAAGATTCTACCACATAATCTATGTTTGGTAATACCTTTTCATATTGTAAGTGATTTTCTGTGTAGTCTCTTCTCCATATCGTAAGTGATTTTCCGTGTAGTCTCCTAATTTACTTTAATAATTCAATTGTCTTGGGATTTAGTAACACTAATATTCATAATTTTTTTTTTTAACTGAACTGCTCTGTTGTTAATTATAGATGTGAAAGCAGATTTACATGTGTAGAGTTGCACATATTTCTATCGGAATATATTAAAATTGTTTTGTATTTTTTTAAATTGATTTTTCAACTTTATAAATATTTTTAATTTTTATTTAAATAGGCCAGGCTTAATAACTAATCGGAAGAGTATGATTATAGTGTAACCATAGAAGAAAAAAAAAAGAAAAGTAACGCAGGTAAAATCTTTATTACCATAACTATTGAACGATCAAAAGATCCACTAAGAATAACTTGTGGCACGTGACGATTCCGTGCAATTGCTTGAACCAGCAAGGATTAGGAGGAAGAAGGTGAAAGTAGAAACTCATTAGACATGTCTGCTGCAGAGATTATTAAAATTACATTGGGTAATATTAATGGTACCTGATATGGTTCCAAAAACTCTTGCTTTCATGTTTATGCTAACACTTTAACATTGCAACTATGGAATATCACATGATTATTGGAAAAAGGCCAGTTTGTATTCATACTTACAAATTCCAGAAACTATAAGTATATTACGTGGTACATAAACTTGAAATTTGATTTATACTACTACATTTTGCTGTCCATGCTATATCTCAAGCAACTATTCTGTTGTCGCTGCAATCCTACGATGTCAATTTATTACGATTGCTCTTTTTTAATGAAATTAATTGGTATCTTGCATAATTGCTACATTTAGTATATTATATGTCATCTCATGTTTATTCATTCCTTTACTTACATTGATTATTATCTTATATTTTAGTTAATCAATCCGCAGGCTTTTGCAACACGACTTGATTAGTGGTTTCTCAGTTATCAAAATGGGTCAAAGAAGCTAAAATTATTACTGGATCACATGTAGGCCAAAAAGTCTTCATCCCAAGCATAGTACTCTCTCCATTAGAGACAAAATGACCATTTGTTTTGAAGGGAAGACAATTTCCTGTTTGTGTTTGCTTCACAATGACTATCAACAAAAGTCAAGGCCAATCGCTAAAACATGTTGATGTGGACAACTCACCAATGGTCTTAAAATTTTGATAACAAAGTAAAACCTTTTCAGTTATATAAATAAAACATACAAAAATCAAACAATAATTCTCGATATATACCCAAAGGAAGTCAAGCTCTAGAATGACAATGACGAAAAAGAAGGGTTTTATTGAGCATGCATAGGTTTTGGATTACTTATGATATTGGAATTCAGAATTTGATTGAGATTTTGTTCTTTGTGGAATTTCAAATTTTATTTTATTTTATTTTTATTTTTGCTGGACCTATATCTAAAATTGACTTATCATTCAGGAATTAATACTAAATTTTGTACAATAGAATTGGAGGAGATCTTCATTCATATGTTGTGTTCGGTTCCTTTTAATCCTAATGGATTCGAAATCAACTTTAATTGTATATTCCGCAATAAGAGGAAGAATACGAAATTTGATTTTTTAACTAAACTCTAGCTTCGAAGAATCAAAGTTGGGTCGGGTTACTCAATGAAATGTTATGTTTGGGTATGACCAGGAGTTGGTGTGCATTGGAATACTATGTTAAATAATGTGATGTAACACAATCACGGTTCGCGGATTTCTCTTATTGGTATGGAGTGCATACATTATATATATATATATATATATATATATATATTGCACAAATTCTTATATTTTTATTATGTGATTTACCTATTAGTATGAAGCGCATACATTATATTTGATTTGAGATCTGCCAAAACAAGTTCACCTTTGGTGCTTGCTAATTCCATCGAGGGTGAATGTGGTGTTGGTGGTGACCTGACACACGCAACGAGACCCCACTTGGCCTCGCGTTGATTTAGTTTTCATTCATAGAAAGAGTATTGTGTCACCTTAACCTTAAACATGTATAACCTTATTTAAATGGAACTATGGTGGTACCCATACAACTTTAGATATACTCTATCGTTCATATGATTTCTTTTTGTATTTTACTACAAAAATTTGGAATTTGTGACAATTCATTCTTGGGGCCATGTATTATCCCATTCATTGAAAGTGCTTGATTGTTAAAACAAATTGAAGTTAGGAGAGAATGAAATAGTTTTGCTTAGCCTTACTATTGGATTGGCATGATTTTCATTTAAGTTATACCAAAAATTTTATATTTTTTCTCTTCAAAGATGAATAATAATACAAAAGCACCTATGCATTGCATATAATAACATGCAATCAAGAATATTAAAAAGAATTGTGCATTTAATTTAGTGTAAATAATTAAATATTTGTCAATTCACTCAAACAATGTAATTTTAACAATTTGGATTTCCTGTCATTCTAATGATTTTTAATATAATTGAATTAATTTTATTCCCCAAGTTTCTAATGATTTTTAATATAATTGAATTAATATTATTCCCCAAGTTTCTGTAACACAATTAGTTTTATTGATGGACCATAAAATAATGTTTTGCAAAATATTTAAAAATGCACCGCGCATTGTGCGGGACATCGGCTAGTTTTAATTAAAAAAGGGGATAAAGAACTTGATACGAATGCTTTAATAGTTTTTTTTAGATAGAAAATAAAAGGTTATATTATATTTTAGTTTATCTTGAAAAAGTAATTAGGACACCAGTATTGGACAAGAATAAAGTAATGGCTTATCTATGTTCTTTTCCACAAAAAAGTGTAGTAGTTGATATCTCAATCTCGTATGTCGGGTGCAATAGTTTTTTGGATGATCAAGATATAAAGTTGATTGGCAATTCAATAATTTTTTTTTTTAATATGTTAGATTGGATAGTCGAACTGCAAAGTTGAAAAACAATTATTAGGTGCAATAGTTGCACTTGATCTCATCCCTCAATCTGGAGAAATTATTAGGCCCATCGATAGACTTAATAATTTCCCCTCAATTGATTTTGGAAATGGTATGTTTTATAAAAGGCAAAAGCTACGAAAATCTCACTCCAACAAAGACAAACGGCAAAGTTTGTTCTTACTCATAATTTCATCTAAAAAGAATAATTGGTTTACCGTGTAAGACGATAATATTGGAAGTAAAGTGAACAACACTTCACAAAAAATAATGCAGTTTTTGGTCAACAATCATAAGTAAAATAAGTCATAATTTTCAGTGCCTTAAATCGTGACAAACAATATATTATCTTTAAAGACTATTAACTAGCTTTTCTACCAAGTCCTCTTGAGAAAAGTTCTTCCCCTATCACTTTTCATCCTTCCTCTTTGCCTTATCCATACCTCCAGTGTCAAGCTCCTTCCTCTTTAAAATATTATTTTCCTGTCCCAATTGGTGGGTTTGGAGGGACCATGAATCAATGGCCTGGATTAATTAGTGACCTTGAAGTATAGGAGATGGAAGATTGAGTCACGTATCAATTTCCAAATTATTGTTAGCAAATAACTACAAGAGAAACAAAACATTGAATTGGTAATTGTCCCTCATATATTCTATGAGAGGACCTAATCAAAAGAATCGAGACAATTAAAACAAGTGCTACAATTTAAAACTTGTAATTGATATTTCTTCTACCACAAGC